>VWZV01011696.1:621493-930263 GCA_013397155.1 Irena cyanogastra
CACCCCCGCAGGGCCCCGCCACACGCCCCGCACCCCCAGGCCCCCGCGCCAGGCCCCAGCCCCGGCACAGCCGCCGACAGCACCCGGAGCCCCCTGGCCGCCCCGCTCCGCACCCGGCGGGAAGTAGCGCAGCAGGAGCCGCCTCAGCGCCATCGCCGCCACCGCCACCCCGGCCCCGCGCGTCTGCCCGCAGCCATGGCAACGGCCCGGGGGCGCATGCGCGGCTCCGGTGCGGGGCTGAGGGCGCCGGGCCCGCCATGGCGGGGTCCTGGAAGTCAGTGTTACCCCCGCCCTGAGCCGGCCCCGGGGTCAGTGTTACTGCCCCGGTGCTGGCACTGCATCGTCCGTACGGAGCTGCGAGGGCTCCTGCACTGCGCCACTGAGAGGAAAGAAGCGGATCTAGAAAGGAGTGCGCTAAAATGTATAAAAAATTCGGAGTGCCAAAGAGCCACTAGTAACGGCGTAGCCAATGCGTGAAAGCTTTTTGGAAAGTGAATAGTTACTTCCTCAGGAAAGAGAGTACAGATTAATTAAATTAAAAAAAAAAACCCTAATCAGTTTAGGTTATTTTTAAGAGATACTTTTAAGAGGACTGAAGAGATATTTTTAAGAGGACTGAAGCACAACTGTGAAAATACAGTTTAGAGTCACAGAATTCTTAAGGCTGGAAAGGGCCTTACAATAGAGACCAACCAATAACCCAGCATCACCATGTTCACCACTAAACCATGGCACCAAGGGCCACTCGCCTTTAGAACGCTGCCAGGAATGGTGATTCCACCAATTCCCTGAGCAGTTCTTAATAACTAATCTAAACCATTCCTGGCACAGCTTGAGGCCATTTCCTCTCACCCTGTCACTTGTTAGCCGTGAGAAGAGACCAAGCCCGCCTCGCTACACCATCCTTTCGGGGAGCTGGGGAAGTGATAATGTCCCCCCCCAGTCCCCTTCTCCCCGACTGAACACCCCCAGCTCCCTCAGCTGCTCCTCATGGGCTTGTGCTTCAAACCCTGCATCAGTTTCACTGCCATTCTTTGGATGTGCGTTTCATCAAAAAAGAGAAGAAAAAATTGGATTGAAAAGAAATAACCAGCATGGAATCAATAGAAGATAATGCACTAATAGCGTGAAAAATTTGAGTCAAGCTTTATGCTGAAATGGCTGTAGAGCGTCAATAGGGGGAAGCAGTAAACACATTGTCATTTGGTCGATCTCATAGCCCACATTGTTGACAATGGATCAGTACAAGACAGTCCCACTCAGGGTTTAACAATACGTGACTTTTCCCATATGGCTCCCTACAGCTTCACTTTGAAGACAGTCCTTGGGTTTTTGAAAGCCAGGAAATAAAATACAATGGCCAATTCCAGACTTACTTCAGGACAGGCCTGGGGGACAAAGTGGTCTCTGAGTTTTTCATTCTCATTTGTTTGTTTTAAGTCTTTTGTCTTGTTTGTATGTAGAAAGTCTTGAGGCAGATAAGAAATATTTTTTTGAAGACAATCCAAACAGCTTTCCAACTGAAATTACTTACTTGAACCAACCCTATTTAAAAATAACTTTTTGAACAACCCCACATATTGGTGGTCTCCAGTTTCTTAACAACTTTTTGTATTTGTTTAGCATGATATTTATTCACTCCGATTATAAATTTAGAATATAAAATTTTTCTGTTCTTTTAACTTAAATGACATGAACAAACAACTGTGGCAGGGACACTGCTTCTTACCTTAAAACATAATTTGTTCATCATAAACACAGATTCATAGAGCCTTTCTGGTACCTTCAGTATTACTTAACGCCAACTAGAAGTACTACATTTAGTTGTTTTAGTCATATTTAAACAAAACAGTCAAAACAGGGGAGGGAAGTGGAAGGACTGCAAAGCTCCATGACCTGTTGATCAGTACATTTTCCCCTCATTTTCTTGCTCCAAATCTTCATCTAAACACAGACACCTTGCAATTTGTTCTTACCTGTTAATAGGATGGAATAATGACACAAGATGATAAATCAGGCCTCAGCTGTCACCTCTTTCCTTGCTTCTGTAAGCATAAGATAAGGGAGCAGTGGAGTCATGGCAGAAGTCAATCCCTCTGAGCCCTGTGCCTGCTGTCCAGGCCGACCCAGAGAGGCACTGATGTGATGGCCTTGTTTGCTGCACTCCTGTATAGTCACCAGAAAAAGCTGCTGAACACCTGAGTGGGGACAAGGAGCTAACACTGTGCCAAGACAAAGCTTTTCCCACAGTGCTATCCAGGACAGGACTGGGTGCAAAATGCATATACAATGACAATAGTGTGTCCTTCTGACAAAACAGAACCAGAGCTGTAGCACAGGTAGGATTACCTGAGGAGGCTTTAGGCAAAAAGGGGAAAACTGTGAGGAGGGAGTGAATGGAAGGACTTGCTATTCCATTGTTACTTGGGGACTAGATAAGAGGGATTCTGATGATGCAGCAGTGTGACCTTCTGTCTGTACCAATTAAACCTTGACTGTTAAGGAGAAATGCAACTTTTCTTCAACTTCATGGAAAGAAGCAACTAGTGCATACTTTTAGAAGGAATATTTTCAGAATTCTGGGGCAAAAGTGTTTCCCTGCTATTTTTTCAGTGTCTAAAGAGTGCACACAGCCTCTGAGTCATGAAAGGCCGACTTCAAAGAATGCACCATGTAGGGAGTTCAAAAATATCTACACTGGAAAGAAAAATCAAATGCTGAGACTTCCAGGATGAGATAATAATCTTTTATGTACAGAGATCAAAAGTATTGATGATATCAGCCTGGAAAGATAATTTATATATCAGTTGCTCCCTGTGCATTTTTGCTTATGTCAGCAGATTCCAGGGGAGGCAGAAAGTTAAAGATACTATAAAACTCATTGGTCTGTATTCAAGAGGCTTTGAAAGACTTCAATGTAGATTTATCTACAGTGCTGAAGGGAACTCTTTCAGACAATGTGAAGCAAAATCAGTGCAGTTACAATGAAGAACTCCCTTTGGAGAACCTTGGGTTCTTCCTGCCAACACAGGTTCTGAAAAATCCTCTCTTGAGCCAATGTACCACCCTAAGGATAAGATGAAGGAAGTGTTTCCGACTCAAACACGCTTGCTTGCAGAGAAGAGTGGGGATTAGACCACCTGGTTTAAAGTTGCATCATGACCCACTTGTTGTGAAGTAGGTCAGCCTGTGGTATGCTGAACTCAATCAGAAAGGCCAGCCCAAGAGTAGTCTGAGTTCAGGGAAGGATGTAGAAAGCCACTTCCTATTTTTGTTATGCCAGCAGTGGGTGAAGTGAATTTTTACTAAGGGGAGTTTTTGTATGCTGTCCTTTCTCATCATTTTCAGGTCTGTAGAATGCAGAAGAACAGTTCTCTGATAGTTCCTTGTTCCTGCGTGGTGAATTAAACAGATTTACATTTTTCTTCCCCAAGGTTGTTTTATTCTGGCATATTCTGCTTCCTCTTACCCAAATGGACTCAGTGCATTGCTAAAGCTCCTTCTCACTTCTGCTGTGTTATTTCCAGTGCTAATCATGACACCACAGCCATGAAAAATGTTAAAACTATTGCTTATATAAGGGACTTTATGTTCTGGGAGTTTGCCCTTTGCTAGGTAAGAGCTGTTCTAGGAGAAAAAAGTGACAGTGCATTGTAGAACAGTACAGTCTTTCCCAATGATTGTTTTTCCTCTTTGCATGGCTGTTTTCATTAATTTAAAAATCTAAAATAAAAAAAAAATAGTACTAGTTGCAATTTGCCAAGAAAGTGTGTCACCCACAAATTTCTGTTCACACAAATAGTTGTTTGTGATGTTCACCTATAGTGAGATAATAACAAGTAGCAGAAAGCAACAGTACTTCTCTTCCTTACTCTTCCATCTCTGACAAACTGGTTGCATATCCCATCCAGTCAGGGAATTCCATACATCCTTACTTGCTTCAGTCAAATTTTCACTTAGCTGAAACAAATTTTTCCTTGCTGTCGACTTTTTACAACATTCCTCTTAACCTTGCCAAGTTTATGAGTTGACCTGACAACAAAAAAATCCTCAGTACAAAAACCCCAATGAGATATATTTATCTTACCGCTTCTGAGAAGCGCTCAGAGATGCCTTTAATCTTTCTTTCCATGGCCCAGACCATGGGGGCTGAAGACCTTTAGGCTGAGCTCCACATCATCCCATCAAGATGGCGAAGGTGACGGTGTTGGGTAATAACGCGAGTGTTCTGCGGTCAGTGAGTGTTCCAGATGCACCCAGTGAGGAAAAGAGAGGAGCTCTTCTACGTATACATAGTGCACAATTGGGTCAAACCGTGAGTCAGGAGGCAGCAAAAACTTCTGACAAATAACAAGATTTCTAGTAAGTCTGCAATAGAACTGGAAAATATAAGTAGTGAAAGCCACCTTGTTTTAGAAAATACAACTTCGCTGAAGTAGAATTGTGTTCATCTCACCATTGTTTGTAATAAAAATTTTTTAAAAATCCCCAAAATAACTAACTTGTGATTTCATATTTATTATTTATAATTCTGAAATTTATTAAGCATTTCACTTAAGCAGTTCTTTTTTCCATATCTGTTTCAAGGCCAGGTTGGCTGGGGTTGGATGGCTCTTTAAGCAACCTGGTCTAGTGAAAGGTGTCCCTGCCCATGTAAGGGGGATTGAAACTGGATGATCTTTAAGGTCCCTTCCAACCCAAACCATTCTATGAGTCTATATTCCTCCATTAAGTGTGGTAGTCCTGCTACATTGTCTTCTCTTCTTTACCATAATTTTGATGTTCTTCATATGGAGGTGTAAAACAAAGTGCATGTATATCAACCATTAATTGTAATTAGCAGTAATGCAGCACTACCCACTTTCATAGTCATGAAACATTTTTGCCTACTCTTGTACCAATTTGAGGAATGCTATAGAGTGAGCAAGTCTTTGAGATTTGCAGCTATCTCAGATATCTGAGATTTGCATCATCCCTGAAAGACATTTTGACCATTTATTCCTTGTTGTAACATGAAACATGCAGATGCTCACGGGAACACACAATCATATTTTTGAAACAGCTCTATTAAATGTACATTTGGAAAAAAGAAATCTTACTGTAGTAGGATATATATAGCTGAAACATTATTATTTTTCAGATATGGATGACAAACTTTTATGTGAGCATTTTGATTTGCATTTCCTAAACACAGCTGTATAACAATTCTTATTCATACACGGGATACAATTCATACATGAGTGAGCAACTGAAGTCACTCTGTACTCTGACCACTCTACAGCTCTGATTTACCTGCCATATTAAATTTGTCATTCTCAATTTCCCATTTGCCTACTTTGAATGTTTATAGAGTTATCACTGGCTTTGTGCCTGACCAATGATGCTGCAAGGATATTGAACTACTAGTTTAATCTTGACATTGTAATTGACAATTTCACTGCCAGTTGGACCACTTACTTGTACCCATTTCCACTGGCATACTCTGATCAGATGACTTGATCAGTCAGTGCATAGTTATCTGCTCCCCCACAGGTCTGAGGCTGTAGCTCCTAAGAGATTTTTAATGTTTCTCTGCCCTTGGCACCTAACGATGCTATCAGCTGGCACCTCCACATTGTGTAAATCAGTTCTTGGTACAGAGTTTATCCCCTTGCAAGTCAACCTCCTTCAAAAATAATGTATGTTTTGATTAAATTTTATTATTCAAAAGATATAGGAAGAGTCAAGTACTTGTTATATTAGACCATCCTACACATAACATCTCTGCCTACATGTAAGTGTTTTCCCTTGGCTTGTGGGCATGTGGCCAGGAGAGAAGACAGTTACAATTTGAATCACTGTACATGAAGTTTGGATAAGAAATTAAAAATATTTTGTGCTCTGTTTTAAACACTTTGGTATATGCCAATGCTAACCATGGATCCCCAACTATGCTATTTCCATGTTTCATGTTTCCTGAGTTGCCTTATCTCATAGCTATCTATAAAATTG
Organism: Irena cyanogastra; assembly: GCA_013397155.1. NCBI lineage: Eukaryota > Metazoa > Chordata > Aves > Passeriformes > Irenidae > Irena > Irena cyanogastra. The sequence continues at coordinate 627,485 of VWZV01011696.1, forward strand.
ATCCTATCATTGAGATTTTCTCACCAGGAAGCCCAAGTGGGCCCAGATGGGCCACCTTGCTCCCATTTCCAGAAGCCAGTTTGTATGTTTGTTTGTTTCTCTTTGCCTCCTTCTTATCATGGGCACATCTCTTAACCAAGTGTCATCTAACAGAAAGCACATCTGATATTACAAGTACCCGTTTGTGTCCTCTCCTGCACTGTGACACAGAGACAGCTCATGATAGCCTGGGTGTGCTGAATTGTCTCTAAAGGCCATAGCATCCCTCTCCAGCAGTAAAGAAGTCAAGGAGAAAAAAAACCCTACAAACCAAACAGATAGAGCATGCACATCTTCACCTTCAGCTAGAACAGCCATTGTTTTCACTGAAAAAGGGGCTCAAGATCATAATTTCTGATAACTGGAAGTAGTGTTCACTGAAAGAAACATGGCAATGACCTTCCCATTAAATTTCACTACTACAGCTGCTACACAAAAACATGAGTTGGGTGTTGTAACATCATGCAACTAGCTTGGGTGAAAAAAGGTGTTGAGATGTTCTTCATCATTTGTTTTCCAGTGGTTTGTCTGGGTTAATTTTGAGGGCTGAAAAAAAATAATCATTATGAGGCTTAGATTTTTAGGTAAATTAAGATACTTCAGAAGGAGTATCATGGAAACCTGGTATGCTGAAATGCATTGCATACAAACAAATTATAAATTTTCTCCTTGATACAAAGAGAGTGTAAGAGAATAAGGGAGTTTTCAGTTTAAAGTTAGGGAGCAGGAAAATTTCAGGAACATGGAAATGTAAATGCAGGTGCTTACAAGTAGAATTATTACTTTATTTTGAGGGTATAAATGAAGTCATGGAAGCAAAACTATAGAAATACTGCTGTAAATTTGTTAAAAACAATATTTAAAAAAAAAAATTAAATATAGTATTTTAGTCTCTGCTTTTCCTGTGGCATATTTGCTTTTTAACCGTGCAGTATGCTAAATTTCATCTGCTGCTTTTACATGTAGTATGTATTTCATATTGCATAATCTTTGAATAATGCTAGAAATTCAAGAAAGCTAAAACACTATTAAATGAGTGCCTGAGTTTATTTGCAGCAGTAGGTCTATGAGCAATACTCTATGGCTAATGTACAATAGCAGCCACAGGATTGCAGCTCTTGTATATCACATTTAAATGTTCTAGCACCAGCAGATCTAGGAGGGCTTTGGCTGGAAGCTGTCTGCACTGACAGCACAGAAAGAATAAACACACCAATTCAAAAGCCTTTACAGACTTAGGACTGCAACACTGCTCAGTTAAGGCTGACACCTCCCAGAATAGAGCAACCAAAAGATCATGGGAACATAAATCATACTTTTCATTTATGTACAGTCATACGGCTGTAATTGCTTAGTATACTTAGCATGCACAACACAGTGGGTTTGTTCTGAAGACTAAAAGCTTCTTTTATGATTCATTTTTTGGCAAAGGATGTTGCCTGTAGCCTGATACTTGGAGCAAGACTGCCAGGGTGTAACACAGCTGAACTCAGCCTACAGAAGGTTTGTTACAATTGATCCATTTCTATTGTTTTGATGTTTATCCAGCTGGGTGGATGCCATTAGAATCAAGTGACAGTGTCATAAGCTTAAAGCCCTTTGCAGTTCTTGAGTTCCCCAATTCAATTCTCAACAAAATTGCAGCTGAGTAGTGTACTCCAGTTCATCAGGAGTGAAGCTGAGCTGCACGTGGGGTCATTGGTAATTGAAAATAACTGACTAATTATCCACACCCCTACGGAGGGGCTGAAAGTGTCACTGTCACTAAGCACACCCAGTAAAGCTTGGGTTCCAGATATATTTGAAAGCTGCGCACTGCAGGACAAGGCCTTTCACCCATTTGTCTCTTGGATTTGCAGGGGCTTTACAACCTCCCTTTGTGTTTTTCCCCTTCTGGTGGAAAAATCAGGAGACAAGGAAGGAATAAAACACTCTTCAACTAATGGAAGCTGCCATCAACTGAAGATAAATGAAATGAATAATTTGTTAGTACTTCTCCAGCAAATGAAAAGTGGCAGGTTTTGTATTTTAACAAGAAAATTAAATCATCAGAAGATTTGCTATTCCCTACAAAAATCCCTGACCATGCAATGTTAAGTTATTTTGTTGCTTTGTGCTGGAGTGTAATTTTAAAAAAAATTAAAGATGGGTAAATCTAATTATGATACCCTATGCAAACAGAAATTTTTCTGTCAAAGATCCTAACACAACAAAAGGTTGCAATTCCTGAATTGGAAAGGTATGAGATTGCTTTATGGTATAAAACAAAGGAATTAAAAAAGAAGCAAAAAAAATTATTAAAAAAAAAAGCACACAGAAAGGATAGACACAAATAGGATTCAATAGCAATACTGCAGCTAGTACAAGAATCACTGAGGACTGGTTTCAATACAGAGAAAGCAGAACACTTTCCAACTGAAGTATAAAGTGCTCAGAGTTTGAAGGGAAAGCTCTCACATCCACTTCCCAAATATCCAACCTATAATAAAAACCATTTTGCAAGAAAAAAGTTTTTGATTTTTTAAACATTATGTGAATGGAAAAGAAAAAGTCTCCAAATGACCATTATTTAGTTCTGCATCTCAAATTATTCAACAAAATTGCACAGGCTGAATTAGGAGCTGAAGGCCAAAGACAGAGAGGCGACAGAAACTCACCTACTCACATGCAGAACAATTCCACCAAAGTAGTCAGGATTCAGGTTTTTCTAGAAAACATCATGATTTACAGAGCTATCAGAACTCCTAACTGACCATTTAAAGTTACATACAGAAATGTGCCTCTGATCTGATGATTTTGAAGTCCCAGCACTCAGTTATAATACATGTTTGTATCCTCAGGAAGGCATGGAGGGACATGCTATTTCTACACACTTTCCTACCAGTAACACAACAACCTTAGCAATTTCTGATATTGAGCATGGAAACCAGTATTTTCAATATCTTTTCTCTTCCCAAGGGGTTGGTTATAAAAAAAATCACCCAGAATAAAGGAACTAAAAAGAAATCCCTCAAGTCATAGCTCTGTGGATGAAGTGTGTGGGGTTTTGTAGCAATGGTACCATGGATGACCAGAGGAAGTGTGAGTTACAGAAGCAATACAAAACTTTAAAGAGGCCTGAACTGGGAATAAAGAGCCACCCACAGAATTCCACACACTGGTCTTCACTTCCTTATTTTGCTTATCTGCTTTAAATTCAACCCTTGGACTCCAGGCTTTTCTGCACCAAGTTCATTACAGCTCTGGTTCCTAACGCTGACTCCTAAGGTAGGCTTGGGCAACCTCACCTTCCAGCACTTTTAACACAAACCCATCCATCCCGTCTCTACTATCTTTTGGTACCTGATTTAGCCTATGAACTCTTTGAGCCCAAACAGCCCATGCCAGTACTAGCAGGTATGAGACAGAGCTCCACATTTCTGCCCAGAAGTTGGGGGAATGCCCAGGGAACAAGCTGGGTAATTACTTATCCCTGGAGAATACATTATGTACACAATATCAGGAATCCACCTGGAGGAAATTAAAGCTAATTAATTTTGCTCCTTTAGATACATTGCTCCTTGAGAGCTTCACTCACAGGGAACTGACAAGTCCCAGATTTGTAGAGCCACAAGCAGATTTTTCAAGTTCTAGCAGGCATTGAAACCAGAAAAATAACAGCCTTATACTCATGAACACCATTTAAAAACCCCAGTATCTCTCAGCTCTTCTCTCAAGGGCACCAAAAATACTTTGCATTTAAGTTTAAAAATTAAATTAAAATTAGTGCTTGTATTTCTATGACTAAGAGGTACTAAAAGGCAAGATGCAAATTTATCCATAAGACTCTGGTGCTGACAGTGGGAGTACTTCACCTGCACACCCTACATGGTCACATCCCTGAAGCTCCCATGGGCCATGTAATAGAGCATAAAAAGCTGAGCAGTCTTCCCCAGCCCACCTGCACCCATCTCTTCCATGAAGTCTCATTATTTTATCAGGCATCCCTGACCTCCATCAAGAGCTCCTGCATCAGGAAAACCTTATTATGCTGGAAGCCATAGGATACCATAGGCAAACACAAAAAGCAGAGGAGAGTTTCTCCTCTAGAGAAAGCCCTTCTAAGCTGAGAGCAGACTGTTACCACAATGAATCCTCCTCGGTGGATAAGCTAGAAGCTTGCCTAGTAACGATGTGGCTCCTCCTGAATAAATGGAGAAACTGGCAAAAGGAGTTCTCTCAAGTCTGATTAAGACGAAGCTAAGTCTTCATGCAAAACAAAAACTTGATATATAGCAGCTGTCTGGGGGTGAGGAGGAAATTACATCCTACGGAGGTCATAACTACCCCTAGGGCAAGCAAAGTGAGTAAGGTGGAAAGTGGCTGTAACAGGTGTCAACACACCTCTGCAATTGTTTCAGCTGGAGGCTCTTAACAAAGGAATTAATTTCAAGGGCAAGTCATGTTTTCAATTAAATAGTAATAAACATATCACAAAGAGTGCTGATTTTAACATTTAATTTTTTTTAAATCTCCAATTACCATTTTTTTCTACAGACTTTGTTTAACAATAGTTCAAGAGGTATTATAATGCTAACTACAGCTTAAAGGAATCATTTTGGTACAAGACAGTAACAAAATAAACAGAATAAATAACCTGCTTTACATATGCTGAAGAAAACAAAAACAACATGCAATAAACTTAATAAAATTCACTCTCTGTACAACAGCTCAAGGTAGACCTTACTAAACAGTACTCATGTCCTATCAGTAACATACACATATTAGTAAAAATAGAAACTTTAACAATGTGCTTAACTCAAGCAAAACAGTGATGCAATATGAATCAAGTCAAGAAGTTCATTGGTTCCGGAGAAGCTGGAGTTGGAGGTGAGTGAGCACAAAACAGTGTACAAACCATCTCAGCCCAGAGCCTCAACCCAGTGCTTCTTCAGCCATGTCTGTGTTCAGCTGCCTGCTGGAAACCGCGTCAGGCTGACATCTTCCTGAGCTTGTGGCTGTTAAAAGGAAGAGAGAACACAAATAATGACCTCAATTATTGTTTTCTCTTCTTCCCTGAGAGAATAGCTCAGGTGGAAGAAGGGACATGTGACATGACTGTCCCCGAGAAGATTCCAGAAAGGAGTAGCTAAGTCTGACAGGAGATGGAAAGACAAATGTGTTTGCCAGTGCTGTCAAAAGTGGCATTCGGGAGATGTAAGAGACAGGCTTTCATACATGCCCTGTTTTCATCAGCCTGGTGTTCATTAGAAGATTGGATTCCTACCTCAGGAAAAGGAGATGTTTCTTCACCCAGCCTTCCTTAGGATTTACACAGGCCTTCAGCCCACTGGCAGTGTGGAAACTGGAAAAGAGATAATGATAAAGAAATCAGAAATCCCTGCCAATAACTGCTGTGGGGAATACAGTTACTCCATATAATGACCAATAGAAACTGCTTTTGTAAACACCAGTCAGACATGGAATGCTCCAAATTCCTCCAATATTCTATGAAGGAAAAGGAAGTTAAATGCAATAGCTCAGTCTCAGGGGTCATTTTTTGCACCATAAAACATTGTTTAATTTATTTGATCTGTTTAAGCAAAGATCTTTGCTGGATACCAGAAACAATTTGTAAAACTAAGGAGAATAGCTGCTGTCAAGCTAAGGTGACATATCGACATCTAGACCAAAACCTCATAAGAAAAAAATCCAATCCCTGTGAATCAGAAGAAGTCTTGTCACTTATGTGTCTGTTCACAGGTTTTGGCAAGGCAGCACTCTGTGCTGGCCAGAGTGGCCCTTAGCTGGAGACAAAACCTGTCTTTGTTTGCACAGCTGATTCCTAAACAGTCAGATTTATTATTTACATTGTATGACTGTCCCTTGGTTTAGCAGTCCTATCAACTAGAGGTTGTGTGCTATGTTTACAGGTATGATATACAATTTATTCAGCTAATTTATCTTTTTGAAAAGGCAGGAAAAATCACTCTTATAACATTCAAATCCTTGGTTTAGCCCAAATGGACATCCCAAGGTTAATACACGTCAGAAAAAACAGCAGAGATTCAGAAAGGAACTTACATGATGGCAGGTATGTCGCAGACCTCACTGGACAGCTGTTCAGTGTAACCCTTCAGGGCCCACCGAGGCAGGCGTACTTTGGTGTAGGACAGGCAGCAGTCCTGGTTGCTTTGTGCTGGAGGGAAGGACAGCAACAAAGTAAATAAACCCTATTTGGCCCTGCTATCTCAGGCACTCACTGTTCAACCCCAACCATCCAGCTCCCTCATGACAGAAGAGGGGGATGAGACAGGAGACAGCACATTTTGCTGAAACCATTCTCTTCCAGCTCAGCCTCATCCTGCTGCCAGCTGTGAGCAGCACCAGGAGCCCTTCCCAGAGCAGGATGCCCGAGGTCACTCACCTTCGGAGGTGCTGCACAGGAGCAGCACCAGCAGCCCCAGCAGGGAAACCAGGGCCATGCTCTTGCTGCTGCAGGCAGTCATTCCGTCTCCACACACAGCTGTGCTCCGGCAAGTGCCTGGCTGCTACCTGCTGCTCCTGCCAGCCCTGCCGCACCTCCACCTGCTTATAAAGGGGTGGCAGGAGCCACAGGAATTCCCACACGGGCGGGTTCCACTGTCATCAGCGGGTTTCCCCACAGCAAATTCCATCGTGCCCGATTTGGCCCCAGCACTCCTTCCGGGTACTACAAATAGAGGTAACAGTGTGCTGGGGAATATTTTGATTTTTTTTTAAAGTTGCTTAAAAGATTCAGTCTAAAAGAAATGGAAATAAAAAGCTATGAGGTAATGGTTCTGTGGGTGAAGCGTGTGTAGTTTTAGGGGTAGGAGTGTGGGTTGTGAAATGAGGAAAGTCAAATGTAGGTAACTTTAAATGTTATGTACAGAAACTGTGTGTCTTCTGTGCTCTAGTTTAATAAACCCAGCCTGGGAACAGAGTGAGTTGGGCTGAGCCAGCCCGATTCATTTCAGTGTGGCAAGCTCACAGGAGCTGGGTCACAAGCTGCACCAGCACCAAAGTACTACATTAATATTTCCTGGTTGGCCAACACGGTAACATTGGACTTTCCAGATTACTGCTTTCTGAGCTCTGGACTGTAGTATCGGCAAGGAGACATGAGCAACATTGAGTATTCATGCAAATGGGTTTATTTCATTTCCTTAACCGTGTATTCCTTGCCATGACTTCCTGCCAGTTTGTTACACGTCTGAACTATTTCATCTGCAACAGAGTGAGCTTAAAAGAAACTTGAAATGGGGCCCATATTCTCCAAATCTGTGCTTTCTAGAATGCATTAATATGCTTCATAAACAATAGCTGTAGTTTGTTGCTTTCCCAAACTGTACCAGAGTATTGCATGTGTGACTCCTGAACATTCAAAAGCCACACACAATCCTGAAATTGCCTCTCACAGCTCTAAAGAAACCACCAGGGAGAGGCTCTGTCACCACTCCAAGCACATTGTTTGAGCTGCTACTCAAGAATGGTACTTTCCCATGCTGTTCAGGGACCTGTGTGAAACTACTCTGATGGCCGCAGGCCATGTCCAGGCCAGCAGTGCTCACAAGGAGCTGCTGCCAGCTCCAGGTGCTTATAGAGCAACCTGAGCTTTAAGTGGCTTCTCTTAAGGTAGAGCTCATGGACAGTCATAGGCAGTTCATAGTTATATGCCTTCTATCCTTCACAGAGTGCCAGTACCTCTCCCAAAGGATGATTTGTAGAAATGGAAATGGCTTGAACTCTAGGACAGACTGTTGTTCAGAGAAATTAATTTCTTTATGTAATAGCAAGAATTCAGAGAATTTCATATGGCTGAGGCATACATGAGCAACCTTGCAGTGTGCATGGCATCACATGTACTGTACATGCTTCTCTGCAGAGCCACAGCAACTGGCCAAAGGATGGGCAGGAGGCAACAAAGAACCCATGCCCTAATGTATGCAGCTTTTTGTAACTCTTTTATGGATCATAGTGAAATGCCACAGAAGTACAAAAAGATCGATGCTCTCAGTATGCTGCTATCTCTGCACTGCTTTAAAGACTATCTGTCAGCATTAGGCAATGCCTCAAACTAGCTGAGTAGAATGAGAGTTTTTTCTTTTACACACAGATTCATGCATCCCATATCTATTACACCTATACCCAGCTTTGGCATTTCGTATGCCGTTTCCTAGCCATACTGTTATCCAGATGGAGAAGACCTTGCACCTCATGTCTTCCTTGTGACTCTACAGCTGTTTCTTCTCCACTGAGTGCTTCTTGGACAGAATCTGCTCATCTGAGCTTTGACACTTCTACCTAAGCACCAGCAGTTTGGATACCAGGGCGATGACACTGCTCAGGCAGCGCTCACCCCGTAGTCCTGCCCTCAGGCAGTTTTCAACACTCCAGTGTGGTTCCCACAACTGACCATGGTTGGCAATGTGCCTTGTCACAGCTGGACTTGTGCTCATGGTGTTCCTTTTATCTCATTTTTTTTTGATTTAGAAAATTAGGTTAATATTTAGGTTTAGAACAACAGCCACAAGGACGGCCCCAACTTCAGGAGCACTGTCATTTTGTTTGTACTTGGTGTATACAAAGTACCTTCAGTTTATTTGCACAAAGCAGTTAAAATAATCCAAAAAGGTTTAATGCAAACAGCTGAAGAAAGTTCTGCTGGTTGTGATATGACACGTGACTGTATCTTATCAGTCGTTAACTTCACAAACCCCTAATGCAAACAGAAGGCAAAAAATATATGAAAACAAAGAGGTGCTTATATGTTCCAGGTAAGTGTTTTTTATTATTCCCTGGGAATGAGGGGACAGTGACTGTTGTCCACCCTGACCCAACCAAGCTTTCAACCTGGTTTCCTTTGGCACCCATGTGACCAAGTGGGGCCATGTGGGCTGGCCAGGGACTGCCACACAGCCAAGAGATGAGGCTGCCCACCCCCAGGGTGGCCAGTGGCACCTCCAAACCCATTCCTGTGTCAGTTGCAGGTGCCATATAAATGTGTTTAGTGTCTTAACACTACTGCAGTTCAAAGGCTACACATTGAGGAGGCCACCAGGAAGCCATCATTTCCCTGCTGTGGGAGGGCTGTGTCCAGAGTCTCCTCCTTTTGGGTACAGCCAAAGCATGAGAGGTATCAGCCACAAGCTGTGAAAAGGGAAATTCCCATCAGACACAGGGAAGCCACCTCTCCATGGCAAGGAGAGTGAGGCACTGGGACAGGTTGCCCAGGATGGGATGTGAAAGCCTAGTTTGAATACCCTTGCAGATGCTCAAGCTGGATGTGACCCTTCTCTGAACATGATCTTAAACTTGGGTTCCTTCCCAAGCCACTATCAACCCTACATTATTTTTTCTGGGTTTTTCACATTTAGCTGTTTGTTTCTTATTTTAGTTCCCTTACTTGTCTTCCAGACTTGACTTTGCTGTAAACTTCTCAGCTTCCCGCCCTCCTGTTGTCCCTTCTCAGATCCCCTCACAACAACTGCAGTCAGAGTAAGGCAGAGCAGCAAAACACACACTGACAGAGTGTTCATGCTCTCCTAAGCTTCCTCCCCGTTGTTCCAGGGGCCAGAGAACACAGGCTCAAACCCCTCCTGTGTGTATAACAGCAAAGACAGCCTGGGTGCCAGTGCTGCAGAGCCATCCAGTCAGACCTCTGGAAGAAATGCATTAGGGAAAGCTGAGCCTTTTCCCCAGTATTAACTGGGGAACTGACAGTTCTGAGCACACTGAGGATGTTAAAGAGGAGAGCTGGGGAGTCAAACTGCTCTCAGAGACCATCTGCAAAGCTACAACCAGAGGCAGCTTTCTCTGGTCACCAAGCTGCTGCATCTTGATAATACACTTCTCCTCTACATCCCAAAGGACTCTTACTCACAGAAATACCTGCTGAAAGTCTGAAGTGCTGGAGAGGACTTAATTGTTCAATCTTGATAAACACCTCCATACAGGGCAAAAAATGTGGGGGAGGGGGTGGGGGGGCGGTGCGGGGATGGGCTTACCACATCATTCTCCATCATGGAAAAGCACAGGAGCAGTCCACCTGGTTTCCATGCAGGGGTTAAAATACTTCATGGACTTTTGAAGAGAAAGACAGAGAAGGAATTTTATAATCATTAACCATTTGATTATTGTCACTTTATGGGTTTAGGTCTAACATTAAACATGAAAGATTAAAATAAGGAACTTGAATGTCAGACACTGTCAGTATCTTTACCTGTGCCCTACAATAACATGAGAAACATACTGATGGTTGTTAATCAACTGGCAGTTAACAACAGTTTCCATGTTTTTCATCCTCACAAAGAGATATTGTTTTACTGCTTATTAGTACCTTTTTCTGATGTAAATAAAGCCTTACAGCAATACAGCTGATCATCCAGGAAACACAGAACCAGATGGGGGAAATTCCCTTCTGTAATTTCCAAAGGTTTAGGACTCCTTTGATGAAATGAAGCGGGTGAGAAGGCAGTAGCTGGAAGGAACATGGCCAAATGTGGGGATTTAATCCTTGCATAATCTCTGATGTGTAAATGCGTAATAAGTCCCAAGCACAAAAGTTCCAGAGGTAACTTGCTCAATATCTCTGGAGCTTTAGAGGCTGTTATGCAATCCAATGATTTCAGGCAATTCAGTACTTGCATGTGTGACAAGAGTTGTAATCTGAGGAAGAAGCCAATTTTCACTAATTAGGGTTGCACTTCCATAAATTACAGATCTGGAAATGCCGTTGAATGACATTGCTTTGACGCAATTATGGACAAGAGATGTGCCTGTTGGGAGAAATTAACTTCCCATCTATCGAAAGTGCAGGTTATGAGGAGACCTGGAGCACCTGCCAGGAACATCCTGGCAGCATCCCAGCACTGCTGATTGCTTCCATGCTACCTACATATAGAAGCTAAATATCTAGTGTTGTGAGGGCAGATTTCTCTCTGCAAAGTCAACTCTACTCTGTCTACAGTCCCTTAGGGTAGCCAACTACTTTTTCACAGAAATGGACCTCTCAAATACGATGGCGAAACCTAAAATTGTAAAGAAGAATGAAAAATTAGTCTTCATTGTATGTGTGTGGCAGGGCTTTGGGTAGGCACTGGTGGTGGATTCTCTGCTAGAATCTTCTCCCATGTCTGGCAGAGCCAATGCCAGCTGACTCCAAGGAAGGACTCAGTGGACAAGGCTGAGCCCATCACTGACAGTGGTACCATCTCTGGGATAATGTATTTAGGAAGGGGCAAAAACCCCTGTGCAACTGCAGCCAGAGAGAAGAATGAGTATATGCAGGATGGAGATATTAAACCACTCTGCAGACCCCAAGTTCAGTGCAGAAGGAGGGGCAAGACCTGCTGCAAGTGCCAGAGCAGAGATTCCCCTGAAGCCCAAGGTGCAGGTCCTGGTGAGGCAGCTGTGCCCCTGCAGCCCCTGCGGGAGCCGAGATCCACCTGCAGCCCCTGGAGGACCAGGTCAGAGCAGTGGATGCCCAAGGGAGGCTGTGACCCTTGGGAAACCCACACTGCAGCAGGATCCTGGCAGGACCTGTGTCCCCATGGAGGGAAGAGCCCATGCTGGAGGAGGGAGATAATGTGAGGAGTTCTCTCCCTGAGGAGGAAGGAGCAGCAGAGGTTATGTGTGATGAAGTGACCAAAACCTCTATTTTAATACCCCTGAACTGCTGGGGGAAGGAGGTACAGAAAATCAAGAATAAAGCTAAGCCCAGGAAGAAGAGAGGTGTGGAGGGAAGATGTTTCAAGATTTGATCTTACCTGTCATTGTCCTACCTTGATTTGATTGCTAAAAAATTTAATTAATTTCCTCAAGTTGAATCTGTTCTGCCTGTGTTGGCAATTGATGATTAATCTCTCCATGCCCTTATTTTGATCTCTGAGCCTTTCCTTATTTACCTCTCCTCTACCCAGCTGAGGAGTGGAGTGATAGGGCAGCTTTGGTGGGCACCTGGCATCCAGCCAGGGTCAACACACAGTGGAGTCAAAAGAGAAAACTTTAAAAAAAGTCAAAAGCTGTCTGCCAAGCTGGGCTATGAGTTACACTATATTTGATTTGTTACAGCCCTATTTCTCTTCCAGTTTAAATTTGTATTTGCCTTTAGGCATAGTAAACCGAGAAACATAGTAAACAGCAGAAACATTTTTACTAATACATTTCTGATCCTTTAAAGTAGTCCAGAAGTGCAGATTTTTCTGAATAACTTCTACAAAGGTGGGAAGAAGAGAAGGAATCACTTGAAAGGATTTTACACTATCTCCTGCAAGGGACTGACACCACCAAGTATCATTTGTAGACAAAAAGAAATCTGATTACAAAAAGTAGCGATGTGATTGATTAATTAATGTAATTAATGAATGTAATGCAAGGATATTACACACGTTAGACACAGATGAGTTTAACATCCCAGAATCTTCACCAAGAAAAGCTATCATCAACTTTTCAGCACTAGTGTGATCATACAACCACACTGAGACTGAGCCTGACCCTGACCCTCACCACTTCTACACAAGTCAGTGCTTCTCCACTGCTTCAGTTTGGCTGAGAATTTCCCCAAGATACATAGATCCCAGAGAAGATTTTGAAAAGGAAAATTGCTGGAACCAAAATCCACACCTGAACATGAAAATTCCTTCCAATACTAAAAAAAAAGAGGGCTTGCACTTTAAAAATATTTAATTCAGAAAGAAGAGAAAGAGATACTATGCCTTGACAATTATGAAGGAGAAATATGTGACATTTTCTGAATATTGAGAGTAAAAGACAAGAATAGAAGTAGGGAGGAAAAAAATCTGTGACTTAAAATTTTCATTAAAATGCAATTTTAGGTTGGCTGAAACTGTTCATTAATTCAATTGAAACATGGTTTTGTATAAAATTAGAAGAGAACTGTTAAGAAAATGTGAAGCTGCTTTTCTTGTGTTCTGTTTGCTTCCTCAGGAAGACCTAAGACAAATAATCCAAACCTTATAAAGAAAAGAGAAAGAAGAACTAAATAACATGAAGTGGTAAAGTTTTAAGTTGACCAAGAGAACTCGTGAAGGTTTTACTAAGTCATACTTGGCACATAGAATATGTGATTACTTGGATTACTTAGTACATTATTAACACAGCCGGCGTTTGTCATGTGTTACTGGAAGACCAGCTTAAAAAACCCCTGCAATACCTGCTTATTTTGGATTGCCAAACAAAACCAATCAAGACTGTTTTAAATAGCTGTTAGTTAAGGCTGTGGAGCAGCTGTGGACACAGGCCCTTTCAAGGCAGGTGCTGCAATCACTGCAGCTTTTCAGCACGACACAGTTGCGTTACAGGGACTTCCCTGTGAGGAGCTTTAAACCACAGCTGCCCAAACCAGCTGCCTTGGACTTCCCTCTTTCCAAGAGGCCTGCTCTTTTCCCAAGGAAACCACATCACCACATCCCTTCCATCCTGACTCCTCCTGGTTCTTTTGCATAACATAACTGAGATCACTGACTTTCTTACCCTCCCGTGCCCCACCCCTTTTCTGGACTTTGGTTATCACCTCTTGATTTCTGTGAGAGGCATTTGGAGGCCCTAGAAAGGGCAGCCTTGCCCTAGCTCCTGTTAAGGAAGCCATCTGCCAGAGTAATTTTTCCTCTCTTTCTGCAGGGTTCCCATGGCTGCTTCAAGCATTCCCTTGCTTGTCCGCATTTTCAGAGTCTTTCTTACTTATTGCTAGTCCAGACAACTCCAGCCAGCCCCAAAAGAGCCCTGTTGGTTGAGCTCACTCAAGCCTGCTCACAGTCATCAGGGGCTCCTGTAAACATGGCAAGAACCAGAGACAGAAAAACTGTTTTAAGCCAGAAAAAAATGTTATAAGTCAACAATCTGGGCTTGACAGAAATCTGCTATTCCAAAGTGACCTGTGTTTTACAAGAACATCTCCTCCAGTAAGTAGGCTCAGCCTTCCTCAGATCAAAGACTGGTCCTTTTTCTAATTGTGTTTGTACCCAGCCTAGGACATGGAGGCACGTGGGAACCAGGACCAGAGCTCCGGGGTACAACACAGACACTGTAACTGCTTTGCCTTTGAAAGAACTCACAGGGAGGTGAAGGCACATGGAGAAAAACTTGGACCACTTAAAAAAATATTCTTTATGAAAGGGATAAAACCTAACACACTGATGAAACAAACAAACACAAACAAAACCCCTAAGGACTTTAATAACTCTATGATCAAAACTCTTTGGAGCTGGCAAGAAATCAAAGTATTAGAAGAACCTAGGACATTTTAAGTGCAAGAATTCTTACATTTAAGCAAATACTAGCAGCATAATGAACTTGTCTGTTCCAGCTGTCATTAGAGGTTTAGCATTAAATGAAGCAGCCAGCTTGTTATGACCACTTATGAAAATGTGACAATGCTCTTCCAGCAGGACTTTACACTACTTGGGCTGTTACAGTGATTCAAAGTCTCCCGTGGTGTCTGTAATGAGATGCACCTTGAGGATAAAAAAACATAGAGAGGACGTGCTGAGCTGAAACTTCCTACACACACAGGTTGTGCAAACGTAAATTTGCGTCTCTGAAATGAGATGTCCATTGTGACAACAGGACAGTATCTGCCACTAGTGAGAGGTCTCTGGGATAAGTCTACAGGGGAACACGCCCTGGAAAGTGCTCTTTCAACATGGAAAGGGCCTTAGAAATCCCTTCAGGTTTTTTCTCTTATTTCTCTATGGCAAACCAGAGTGAGTGAGCATTAGTCTCTACAAGTATTAACCATTTCAAAAGAAATTTCTTTGACCTGTATATCACTTCCCTTTTGTTAATTAACTGGAGATTTTAAAAGTATGCAATCCAAGAAAGACTACAGCACAGGTATTGAATTGGATTGTATGGCATTGTAACAAAAACTACAAATAAGATAAAGTCACCAGGCCAAATCCTCAGGGGAGGTTTTTTTGGTGCTGGGATAAGCATCCTACATATATCTATTTCTAATTTTAGTTAGAAATTCTAAAGGTGAAGCTTAATAGAGTCTTTCATATTCTTCCTCATCTCCTAAAAGCAATGCTTTTTTGCTCATTTTTTGTTACCATGTGCCACTTTTTCCTCACTGGAATCGTCTTTCCCCACTTCACTGAGAAACAAAAAACTGCTGTTCTTCCTTTAAACCCTGATGGCTTCTGTGCCATTAGAAGAGCTGACAGACAGTCAGTGTAGGGGACAGAGGGACACCAGAGCCCAGTGCACACACTCACCCACAATCAGCACTTGCACAAAAGTCAGCTGCAAACCCACAGCAGTGACCTCATAATATTTTATAAGAAAGAAAATCCTCAGAGAATTCCCCTGACAAAAGAGTATTTCCTGTCCTCCATTGATGATCTGGAAGAAAACTATAAGAAAAACTAAAAGACCTACTTAAGGTATAACCTGTTCTGTAAGTCTTTCTGTTCTGCTGTCATTGAATGCAACAGGAAGATTTTCTCCACCTTCCAGCACCTCACTGCTTTGCATCCCTCAGCTGGGGGAGCAGACTGTGCTTTGTGCCAGTAAGAGTGAGAAAGTAAAAGCTTGTTCAACCAACCTAGTCCTCAGATAACAAAACCCAGTTCTCAGAGGCTGGGAAACACCTTTATTTGGAAACCTCCCAAGGTCTCTGAGAGATTTTTGCAAGAGGCAGAGAGCAA
This sequence comes from Irena cyanogastra, assembly GCA_013397155.1. Taxonomy (NCBI): domain Eukaryota; kingdom Metazoa; phylum Chordata; class Aves; order Passeriformes; family Irenidae; genus Irena; species Irena cyanogastra. The sequence continues at coordinate 643,192 of VWZV01011696.1, forward strand.
ATCAGGGAGCTGCAATGCAGGTCAATGCTATGCAAATAAGGATACCTGTTAAGCCTTGGCAATGCTTCCAAAGGGACACCCACTGTAATTGGATGCTCCTTGCCCAGCCTCCCACAACTACATCAGTGATCTCTCACCTACAGTGAATTCAGCAACTAACCTGTAACCAAAAGGAGACAAACCAGCCAGTGACTTATATTGCAGAAAGGTAATGCAACTCAACTTTCCCTGGCCTATAAGAGAAGATCAAGAGGGCAAATCCCTTCAGACTTCATTGTTTACAAAAGGGACATAAAGCATGGCTCTGCAGGCCAAAGTAGGTTCAACCAGTCTTTATAAACTCATCAGTTTATAAAAAGAGGACTTCTATGTGCTGACTTGCATATGCGTTGGTAGCACTAGAGGTCCAGGCTTTGTTTGTGTCCAAGTGTGCCAACACAAAAATGCTGCCTGTAAGAAAAAAGAATTAAACTCCCTCAAAATGTCTCAGGGTGATGCTCAATGGCACAGCTGTTTGTTCCAGCTCCTGCACTGCTACCAGCAGCCGCGACCCTGCATGGTGCCAGTGGCAATGGGCACTCCAGTGACAAGAGTTAAGAGTGAATAGATAAAAAGGGTAGGCATTATCCTTAGGTAAGGTACAGCATAGTGAAAAATAGCCTTAGAGCATTACTTTTTAGTAAGGAAACAGTTGTAAGTGTACACTTAAACCAAGTACCTGAAACTTTAGTTTGGTTGAATGTATTTCCTAACCTACCCCTTGGAGTAATGCCCTTAGTACCTTCTAGCTAAATATCCCAGACTAAAGTTCACATATTCATTTTTGTGTCTCAGATGAAAAGCACCTGAGCCCAGGATGTGAATGTCGTGCCACCTTAGGAAGCTGTTGCAAGATTCAGCTGAGAAGCAAGTCATGGAAACACGCACCCACACGCTGTGGGATTCAGGCCAGACTGCAGAGAGCAGCTCATTCCCAAAGTGAGCATGCAGTACATAAGAAAAGATAAAGATCAGCTCATTCATAAGTCAGAACGTGAACTTGTCCTGTGAATACTCCTGGATCTGGGAAATCTGACAAAAAATACACTTAATTCTTTATAATTGCCATTGGAACCTTTCTCTGCACAGGCTGTATTTGGCCACAAATGGAGAAAAATCTTCAGTATTAGCCACAGAAAATTTTCTTTGCTACCACTTCCTTTAGAGAACAAAGTACACATTCTTCAAATAGAATAAGCCATCAGTTTGATTTGAAGAAGTCTCTTTGTCTGAGTTGGGCAGATACCAAGAAACAGATGTGATTTGTGAGCTGATAGTCAGTGCCCAACCAGACAGAGAGACACCTCACGCTGCCAACATGAACCTTTCCGCCTTGGTGCCATCATGTGAAGCACCAGAGATAATACCAGGATGAAGTCCAAGGGGCAGCAGAGGCAGGAGACAGTATCAGAATGACAAAGGTTTGCAGCCTTGTTTTTTACTGCCTTTGTTCCCCATCTCCTTGATTCATTAGAGACCATATTAGATTAACTCTTCAGGATACACTACTAGCATAAAAATCACCTTTCCTCCACTCTTGCAGAATCTTCTCTTTCCCAACTGAATTGGGATGTCAGCTAGAAACAGCCCACCCTCCAAGCAGAGCAACACTTCTGCATCTGACTACACTCGGTGAAAAGAGCACAGTTCCCTTCAAACCCAGCAGCTAAGCTCTGCTGCAGGCAGCTTATGGCACAGGGCTCAAGTTGACCAAAAACTTGCATAAGCCCGTCACAGTTTTACCATTTGGCATTCAGAAGTGAACCAGTGCAAAAGCATGAAATTTTAAGTACAAACAAGATGGATTGAAGATTACGGGAAAGAAGAGATAATAAAGGATAAAACAGGATCTGAAAGCAAAGAAACCAAACATCAATGCCTGGAAGTTACTTAAATCGTTCTTTCTCATTATTGCATTACAGGAAAAACAGAATTTTGCAGTTTTTCTCAGTGTCAAGAAATTTGAGTTGGATTCTTCAGTAAGTCAACGCAAACCCCAAGTAACACTGTTTCCCTCAAGAGTTCTCTGCATTTTAGCAAGAGTTTGTAAGAATAAAACCAAATGCAGGTATACTCAGTGTTCTCTCAGAGGGGCTGTCACCTCTTATAGCTACAGGGGCAATAGAACAGGAAGAACCAAGATAGCTCTGGATCAGTGTCTGATGGCTGGGAAAGGGCCCAAAGGGATTATTACATTCCTTCCATGCATTAGTTTCACATAGATTACAGATGCTGCCAGCATGTGAGGAGTGTCTGGATGATGCACCATGAGTCACATGGTTCAGTTTGAGATAGTCCTGTGAGGAGCAGGGAGTGGTACATGATGATCCCTATGGCTCCCTCCCAGCTCAAGGTGTTTTATGATTCTGTAAGTGCACAGCACTGCCCCAGGCAGGAGGAGATGGTTTCATGGACAAAGGCCAACAGACAAGTTGTAAAGGCAAGAGGCAGGGATGGCCCCTCTAACATCAGTAATCCTGTAATATTCACTGTTGAGGGGTAGAACGCAAAGGCTGCAAAATCTGGCCAAGAGTGAAGGCAAAGGTGGCTGACCTGAGACACTCCTCTGACCCAGCAAGGAATGTCATACCTTTTTCATATTCATGTGCATGTCCATAAAGTTCCACTTTACTGTGTGTGAACCAAGAGGCTGCCTTCCTCTGGTTGGATAATTCACTGTTATTTCCAAATATTTACACATTTTCTTACTGTATCAGTCATATTCCTAAATAATTATTACATCCCTCATTCCAGACCTACATGCTGTGGGACCAGGGTGGGCGTGGATCTAGATTTGCGTAAATACTTTTTGTGAAAATCTGTACATTTCACAGAGTATATTGTGCTTCTGTGAGTCTCACAGACTTTTCTGAAGCGGGCTATAGGGCAGCTATCTCCATCTTCAGCAGCACTGTGAGAACCTGTCTAAGCAAAAAACCTGACAAATTTGCTAGCAAATAAGTCAAGAGGAAGCATAGCAGGGTGTTTTACTTTTTACCTTTCAATTTTTTCAGAATAGTTTGAAACCCCGTGTAAGTGGTGTGGATACATTCCAACCTTACAGCGGTGGTGTTTGCCCACCCTCACCTCTGTAACTGCCCACACACAGCTACTGCTCCCTCTTCAGTATGGGCCAGTTTGATGCACAGATGCCTCCCAAGCCACACATCCTGTCAAACAGACCCAAAATTCTTCGGGAACAGAACTTAATTTATTGATTTTGTGCCAGTCAGGCACTAAACTGTAGTTTGGGTCTTGATTCACTGCTGCCTTGGAGCAAAGACAGACCAGGATTATCTGGCTGTTCCTTTAAGGGTGCTGAAAGAAAGCCAGCTGGAGGCCATTCCAAAGGAGGTGTCAGACCAAGCTGTAATACCAGAAGAACAGGAAAGGCACAAAACCCAAACAGAGTCCAGTAGCTGCAATACACATAGGACAACCAGAAGTAAGACTGGGAATACTAAAAAGAGGCTTTTCCCTTGGAAGTAAGAAAGGAAGAGCTCCAGCACAGAAGGTATGATTATATATGGACTTTAGAAATATGAAATCCTGCAATGACAAGGGAAAGTGGGAGGAAAGAGGAGAGCAATCCAATGGGGAGCTGGGGAGCTGTGTTAGGCTGTGTGTAGAAGAGCTGACAGCGCTGGCACCAAGAATTGCTGAAGGAAAAAAGAAATAGAGGATTGTTTTGTTGCAGAACAACACCAAGGCATCCTAAAATATCTTCAAAAGAGAACAAAAACCTAGATTTATAAAAGACAAATTGACCACATGGGATGACTGAACCAGGAACAAACTGGATCCTTCCCCCTCGAGCACCAAGGCAGAGCTCTGGTTGTCAGAGGTTTGTAGCTGTGAATGCAGAAGGGAGGGCTCGTACAGCAGCTGCAGAGCTGGAGGGGACTCACCGCTGGCCAAGGGCCAGGCTGTGAGTGGAACACAAACCCCAGGGGAGGTGAGGTGACACCATCTCCCACTCCCCAAGGGCAGAGTGGGCTGCTCCTGAGAGCCCTCAGCCCTCTGCCCTTCCCAGCTCCAGCACCAGTGACAGGATTTTTTCTGCACAGCTCCTTATATCAAGTGGGAAACTTCTCACCTGACTTTACCTACCAGCCTAATACTGGCATCTCAAGGTGCAGAAGTGCAGGTTAGAGGTGCAGGTCTAGCCCAAAACCCCAAGCACTGGAGGGATGCAGTGACCAGGGCACACACAAAGTTCTTCTGTGTACAGCTGAAACCATGAATTCTTGCACAGGATGGCAAAGCCCTGCCACCCCTGGGCAGCATCCAAGGGGCAGCACAAGCACCATGTGAGCCCTGCAGAGGCAGCAGCTTGCCCCACTCACCTCCCAAGGTGGGGGGCATTTTGGCAGGCTACATGAGACTTGCTGCCCTTGTGTCACAGAACCTGCTGGGGGGTAAGCAAACAGGGCAAGACCTGAAACAGACCAGAGCAGAGAATCTAAGCTGGGAAGGGAAAAATGCCCTTCCCTAGCTTAGATAGCCAGATGCCCTGGCTACATCCCAAAGCTGACTTGTACAAACGTTTCTCATTGCAGTGCTAGAGATGCTCTCCACCCCACTCTTCTTGATGCCTTTCTCAGAAACACACGGAGCATTCCCATGGCCCTGGGGTGCTGTATGGCTTTAATGATTACCATGTGAGAGGAGAGCCAGGGGATGTTAAGGTGACTCAGTGAGCACGATCCTGGGCAGGGCCCAAACTGCTCCTGTCAAAGCCACCTTGGCAGCAGACTGATGTTCCAACAGCCTGGAAGGAAGGAAGGGCAGAAATGCTTCCTTCCTGAAGCACTCAGTGTCTCACAGTTCTCCCGAGCTCCTTTTGCCTTGCTGGGGTCACCTTGCCATCTAGTGGTTCACACTGCAGAGCTGACACAGAGCTGGGCTCGTTTCTGCTGGAGCCCTGTAATGCCCATGCTTTCGGCAATTAGGCACCAAAGGCAGTAATTCAAATTCCCTCGGATCTGCACCCATTTCTTGGTGCATCAGGCTGTCAGTAAAATGTGCTGTCATAGCATGAAGTTAGAAGATGCATAATGCCTACTGCCTTATACGTATCACATTCTATAAGAAAGGATCCTCTGCCTATCCAACCTGGAGTGATATACTCATCAGGACATGACTGGTTTGGGCTGAATAGACCTTCCTTCCTTCAGCTTTTAAAAAAAAGTTTGTGAAAAACCACTACTTCATTTCTAAGATTTTTATAAGATTCCTTTTTGCTCCCAAAAATAAAGAGTTATCAGGCGGGAAGTAGATAAAAGTCAAAAGCAGAGTGATAGAAATCCCATCTGCTAATATGCAAAGTCCAAAGGGCTCCAAAAGATAAACTGCACACATTAAGATTCTTGACATTGCCTATACTAACATGAATATGGATATTAACTTACTGTCCATTTCCTTTGCATGTCCCTGTTACACCCATTTTGACTTTTGTTTGGGCTCTGTCCAGCAGAGTTCCAAATTTTAATTTATTCCATCACCTCACCTAGTGACAAGAACAAAAATACCTCCTTCATTTCATTTTAGCAGGAACTGCTAACCTTCTGTGACCACTTTTATAAATGGAAAATATGATGTCTGTATCCAAAATGGACTTCTCATGCAGATAATTCCAAATGAGAGTCTGGCTTGATATCCTTTCTGTATTTATTAGCAGCTCCATCTGCTAGGCTCTAGAGTTATCCTTGTCATTCAACAAGGTGCTTGGCTGTGATCAGTCACAGTGTGGAGGGAAATCTCAGCGCTCAGCTGTCTTCAGCCACTTCAGTCTAGAAAGGCTTTTTCTGTGTTTATCTTGGTCAGTGCAGGTGGAATGACAGAGTAGTTTGACTCCCAGTTAAGGATCTTCCAATTCATTTTTTATGCACTTTCTACAAAGAGAGCAGCAGACAAATGTAAGGAATAGCTGTTCACTTTAACATTGTAAATAAAAATTATTTTGAACTGTCAACCTCTAAAGAGCACTCGTTGGCATTAGAAACCACAAAATAAAAATCAAATACAAGATCGCTTTGCACTTGCATGGGCAGTATCGTTATTCTAACAAACTTTATCATCAGCTTTGCTGCACAGGCATGGGCTGCTGGAAGAAAGAAAAAACCAACACCTGGGCTTTTTCCACCCTGATCCTCTGCCTCTATGGATTCTTCTACATGATGAAACCATCAGAACCTTTCCTAACACCCTATCTAACAGGACCACATAAAAACCTGACCATAGATGAGGTATGATTTTATTCAGTAATTTCTTTTAACTGAAGTAGTGAAAATAGAAAGGGAAAACACTGTTTAAAGTTTTGAATTACAATTTGCAGCAGACTGCATAAATAAAAGATCCATTTAATGGATCTAGGATGCATTTGCCTGCCCAACAGTCTCATGCTGATTCAATGTGGTTATATATTTTATGAATTCCTTCAGAGAAAAACTTCCCTCTAAAACACCATTTAAAATACATAAACTTCCTTTCCTCAACAATAAAAACACTGACATTTTCTCTTCTGTTCTAGGTCACCAACCAGATTCTGCCAGTTTGGACATACTCCTACCTCGCTCTCCTTTTCCCAGTGTTCCTGCTCACAGACTACGTGCGCTACAAGCCCGTCCTCCTCCTGCAGGGCATCAGCCTCATCGTCACCTGGCTCCTGCTGCTCTTTGCACATGGAGTGGTGGCCATGCAGCTGGTGGAATTCTTCTATGGCATGGTCACAGCCACCGAGGTGGCCTATTACGCCTACATCTACAGCGTGGTCAGCACCCAACACTACCAGAGGGTCACCAGCTACTGCAGGAGCGTCACTCTGGTGGCAGCCACCGTGGCCGCCGTGCTGGGACAGCTGCTGGTGTCCTTAGCACGCGTCTCCTACTTCTACCTCAACGCCATTACCTTGGCTTCCGTGTCCCTGGCGTTCCTGTGCGCGTTCTTCCTGCCCATGCCCCAGAGGAGCATGTTCTTCCACAGGAAAGATGCCCCTGAGCCCATGCCAGACAAAGGGCTGGCCGCAGGCGCTGCCCACAGGCCCTCGAGCTGCCAAGAGCAAAGGAGCCCCGGTGCTGCTGCCAGGGCCCCGAGCCGCCGGCCCCAGGCCAGGAGTGCCGGGCCCCACAGGCACGTGCTCAGCGTGCTGCTGCAGCTGGGCAGGGACCTGAGGGATTGCTACGGCTCCCGCAAACTCCTCTGCTGGTCCCTGTGGTGGGCTCTGGCCACGGCCGGCTTTAACCAGGTCGTGAATTACGTCCAGGTGCTGTGGGACTTCCGAGCCCCCTCCCACAGCTCCGCAGTGTACAACGGAGCTGTCGAAGCAACAGCAACGTTTCTGAGTAAGTCAATGTTTAAACATTAATCACAATGACAGACTCTGAAGTTTCATTTTAGTAAACTTTCAAAGTGCCATTCCATCGCAGGCGCTCCACGGAGCCAGTGCACACCCCATGCTTTCCAGACCTAGGTCTTTGATGTACAACAGCTCAAGTGCGAATTATGTTGGTTTTTCTTTAGTACCAGACAAATAACTGTATCTTACCAGTATGCAGAAAGAGTGCAAGTCACACAGGCATTGCATCTAGCTGGTAAATCCATTCAGAAGCACCCATTTCCTTGGATAAGGTTATTGGGTGGGGTTTTTTTCCCCCCAAAGCAAGTATTGCACTGTTCCCATAACAATGCTATTAGCTTACACAGATGAGAGAAGTTTTCTGTAAAGATTTTACACAAAAAGTACATAATCCTCTCATTTAGATTCTTTTCTAGTGAAATACCCTTGTGCAACCAGACAAAAAGAAAAATTTTAGTCATTGCAAGATACGAAGATTATCAGGGAAAAAAGGACCCTATGAATCTTTACAATACTAATATGAACCATTCCAGTTTTGTGCCAGGAGCAGATATTCACACCACACATGCAAAGTGAGGTTATCAAAAGGTAACATCATAGGATACCACCCTGCCTTGGCTCACACTGTGCTGCTGTAAAGAACTTGCACAAGACATGGGGGTGTGTTCTCCCATGAAAAATAAACACATTTGCACCACACCTAGTCATTCAGGTTATCCTTACAGTCATTAAAGAGAAACAGATACTACTCTTGCAGCAGGCAACTAAATAGACTACGTCAGTCATGAACTTGAAGACCTCCTGTAGTATCTACTCCTTGATGAATTTCTGTCTCTTGTGGACTTGCCTATTTCTCAGTGTATAAGTATAGAAGTTTTTAAATTGTCTAGGACCCCTAAGATGGGTGGTCAGGTGGCTTAACTTTGCAACAGATGCATCTTCTAGGAGGCCCACAAAAAGCAAACCTATCCTTTCTCGTTCTTTGCATAGAGTTCCTTGATGCCTCAAAACTCACTTTTTTGACAGTTTATCCCCTCTGTGAGGTGCACAGAGCTAAACTGTCCAATAGAAGGTTTACTAGCCCAGCTAGGAGAAGGTGGAAGGATTTCCTTCTTGAACTCCAAACCATGTTCCTAATTCTCTCCCCAGAGATCCATGCTGTGTACAGACACCTGAATAACGAATCCTTGTACATTACAGTTTATCCTGTGAAGTGGAATAAAACACTAAGAACAGAATGGCAGAGACTTGATATATGCAGTTGTCTTAAAATGACCGGTCATCTAATCATGATGGCTACAGAAATCATCAGAAATGCTTTCAAACTTCAGACTACTCTGCTTCATTATTCAGCATTGCCTTTCAGCATGTGATTGTGGCAAGACAGTCATATAGGCTGTGGAACAGATACAATATTTACATGTTTTTTTCTCCTTTTCTAGGCTCAGTAACATCTTTCCTAGTACAATATATGAAGATTAACTGGGACCATTTTGGAGAATTGTCTTTAGGGATCTTCTCTGCAATAGATGCTGGTTGTCTGTTTCTCATGCACTTCTCTACCAGCATCTGGGCATGTTATGCTGGATATCTCCTTTTCAAGGCGTGCTATGTGCTCCTCCTGACAATAGCAACGTAAGTACAAATCATCATAATGCTGCCATCATGCACAGAATACTGACCCTACTTTGAGTTTGCTTTGAGCATCCTTTTCCTCAGAGGTAGCTGTCCTAATGCTAGATGTAACTGTTCAGGTAAGGACAAGAACACTTAAATATCTGGTTATGTTGTTTTCATTCTTCCAAACAACTAGGAAAGAAAAACTGTCAAAAGGACATCAAACATTTACCTAAGCAGAAATTAAACAAGGCACAAGGTAACATTATTACTATAGGCAATGGTGACAGCAAAATGTAGAAGCCATTTTCCTCCATCGTGGCATGAAAGATGCAAAGTGAACAACAGGGACAAGCATACCTCGACAGTCATCCTTTAGGATCACCATATGCCTAGAGCTCTTACTGATAAACCTTTTAGCAAGCCATGAACTGTATGAATGCAGGAAAAGACTCCAGATAAATTGTTCCCCAATGTAATTTTATACGTATAATCATTAATGATATTAAGATGTAAAGAAGGAATAAAAGGGAACATCAGACATATAAACTCAGATGAGATCTCATAGGAGACCAAGCTATTCTGTTGTCAGAAATAGAAATGTATAGATAATATTAACAACAAATATTTTATCCCATGTAATAAATATAAAATGTTATTGCTCCAGTTATTTTCTTGCTTGGAATGTCTTTAGACATACCACACTATTTCATTAACAAAAAAACTGGATGCATTTTGTGTTAAGCTCCAAAATTAATCAGATAGCATTTTTAAAAATTGCTAAAATTATAATGCATGGTAAGGTTATGTCTATCTTGAAGGAAGCCAAGTGAGCTCTTAATTGTCATTTTGGTAGATTGTTACTACATTGTAGTTAATTACACCTGGACTATTTCAATGTATTCTAAAAAAAAAAAAAAAAACCAACAAAATAAAATCTTGCAAAATACTCCCAAGCTAAAATAATTGAAAATTAGTCCTGAAGGAATAACACCTTTTTGTTTGTATAGAAACTTTGCAAGTATATATTGCGAGGAAAAGATGTTTTGATTATTGTCAAAACAGATATTGCAAGTAAAAATCTACAGGCTCTTGACAGAAAGAAGCAGCATGTTACCTCCACTGCCAAATCACAAAGGAAAATGTGACTCATCACCACAGAAAGCTTGGTTAGAAGATACCCAGAGTGACCTCCCAGCCAGGGCAGAACTGCAGAACTGCTTCCAGTGCCAGAGCAGGTCACAGCTTTCCCTGGCCAGGTCTCTGAAGCTTCCAGCCATGGATTCTTTACATCCTGTCTGGCACAGGCAGAGAAGGAACAAAGGGGAAGGGCACAGAGAACTGACATTCTACCTGATCATTTGAAAGCAGGGGTTAGAAAAGCAGCTCATGCAGCTCAAAAAAACTAAAATACATTATGGTACCCCAGACTTTATTTTTAGAGAAAGCAAGGAAGCAAACAAACAAATGAAGCACCATTTCCTCTGTCCTTGATGCACCATCTCCATGAATCATTTTCTCTTCACCGACTGACAGACAGCAATAGCCTTCCCAGTGGGAAGTGACTGACCTGCCGGTTTCCCGTTAGGTTCCAGATCGCCGTCAATCTGAGCATGGAACGCTATGCCCTGATGTTTGGATTCAACAACTTCATTGCCCTCCTGATTCAGACCATTCTCACAATAGTTGTTGTAGATTCGAGAGGCCTGGGACTGGACATAGTGACTCAAGTAAGTAGAGTTACCTTACTTCCTATTTACTGCTCAGCCAAGTCATCTTCAAAATTCCTATGCCAAAGGACAACTTAAGTATCTTTCCTCTGTAGAAATCCAGACATTTTGTTCTGCCCTTGTCATTCATCATCATGTGTCATCATTCTTCCCTTTTGCCTTTTAATGCATTTAGGATTACAGATGCTGGTCTGTTACTTTTCAAAGGGAAATACACCAGAACATAATTAACCAGGCCCTGCTATCCAACCAGTTTTAGTAGTCAATAGGACACCAAGCAACACCCTCTCTTCCTGAAAGCTCAGACTGGTTTTGTCAGATGCAGAATGGGAGTTCAGGACTATGAGGCACAGTCTGGATTGATTTATTTTAGCTCAAGTTACTTCTAATTCCAGCTCAGGAACAAATCTGGTCTGTATCTCAACATGCACAATAGAGTCTTCTACCCACAGATTGGGCATTTCATTTGGGATGGGATAGCCTATCTCACAACAGTGTCCCTAACTTCAACTCAATGTCACTCATGTTGAAGTCAACTGAAACCTGAAGGCAAAAATGACTGAAAGAGTAAAGATTGAAGCTAACATTAAATCTTTAAAATTAAGGACAAGAATATGTAAGACTTCATAAATAGCCTTGCCACTGTTACTGGAAATACTGATATAAAATCACAGTGTATTTACTGAAACCATTGTGGTGACAGTTACTGAAATATTCAAAAGCAAAACAAGGATGAACTCAGGTTCTTCATGCAGATTATTCACGACCATGTGGGTAATGAGGGTACTTCTACATTTTGCACTAAGAGAAAAAAAATCCTGTTCTTGTCCTTCTCCCCATCTGATGTTTATTAAGAGGCATAAGGAATGGAAGAAAGGGGCAGTTCTTAATTTCACAGTTATCTGCTGTATACCCGAAAAGCTGAGATTATGCTTAATCACAAAGCAAAAACTCAAGTGCAGAGAAACTGCCAGAACACAAGTAAAGAAAATCAGAGTGACTGTCATCTTCAGAATAAACAACATTTCTCTAATGTGTTTTTCATTAATTGTTCTGCCTTTTTCTCCTCCTCTCCCAGTTTTTAATTTATGGCAGCTACTTCGCAGTCATACATGGGATTTTCATGATCAGAAGCATTTGTGTGCTGGTCTCATGCAAATGCCAAAGGAAAATAGTGAGATCTTGCACAGAGCAGCTGAACCAGGCTGAGCACGAGACAAGAGAGCAGATTGTCACAAGCTACATGACACGGCTTTAGGAGGCAGGCAGGCTGGAGAAGGGCTTCTCCTGGGAAAAGGGCTCCCAGCAGGGAAGAAAGAGCAGCATGTGGGGAACAGCAGTGCAAGAAGAACGTTCAACTCAGCCCTGAAAAGCTACACTGAATCATTCCAGCACTTCAGCACAACATATGGCAGCAGAGAGCTCACCAGAATGGCACTGTGCCAAGAATAAAAGATAAGTTGCTTTAGATTCTTATTTACATGTGTATAAATAGCTTAAGGGCAGTAATTTATACACAGAATCAGAGAAACCACCTTTGCATCCCTCCGTGCATGATGGCAGAGAGCAGAGTTCACCCTGCCTTGCTCATTGTAGCTCCTGAATATAGTGCTAGCATAGCTGCTTCTGTCACATTTGCTGATGCAGTGCTGAAAGTCTGACTCCCCTCTGCACAGTCCTTGTTCTGAACCAAGGAAGAAAAGATCACGTCTGCATCATTCTCTTCTTTCATACCCAGTATGGGCAGATGGGGGACAGGCTCCTCCTGTCTCATCCCACAGCTCAGTGCACACAGGCTGCAAAAGGCAGGGCTTGCACAACCCATCCCAGGAGCCTCACTGCAACACTGCTACGTCACAGCTGTTGCTTGGCCCACATTTGAGAGCTACAAACACTGTGCTGACTTCACAGCAACATCTGCTGAGAAGGGAATAACTTCCCAAGAGTCCAAGCAAAGGCAAGAGCACCACTCCTTTGCTTGTACTTTCAGTAAAATTAAATTCAGGACTGACTGTCTTCCTCTTTCAGCAGGAAAAGAAATAATATGAAGGGGCTTAAGTAGCACAGACTAAAACCAGAGAAGGATACTGTGGAGAAATATAGCTGATTCCACAGAGGAAAATTCCAGTTTTACAGGAATATCCAAGAAGATTTATAACTGAAACAAACTATGAGCATCATGTGTGTTTTTGAGTGCCAAGTGAGGGAGGTCCACTGCTCTTGGCCAAGAATTTGGCAGGATCAGCCAAACTCAGTTTGTTAAAAAGCTTCAAGTCCTACAGCTAATTTTGGCCAAAAAACAGTCCAGGAGAAGAAAAAAAGAGACTAGAAATGATTTTGCATAGTGAATGTCTAATTTAATATGAACTATATCCATATGCTGAATTTATTTCTGTACTGCTGTTTGCTTCTAGCTTCCAATATCTACATCTAACTAACAAAAACCACTTAGCATTTACAGAATATTTTTTCTGTAGAGACACAAGCTATCATTTGTACAGACAAATCAGCTTTTCATACCACTGTCACACAGTGGAAATAAACAGAGTGCCCAGAGGCAAGGGCAGGCAGGACAGAAGCAATTTGTCTCAAGTCACAAGAAGAATCAGCAGGATCTGACAAAATGAGCCCGGCTAATTTTTTAGGCTTTTTATTTACTACTGTGCATTGTGGGGACATTGTCTGTTGTAAACTGGCTCTAAGCAGAACAGCTTAACCAATGCAGTCATAAAGTAGGAGATGAAGTTAGTCTCCAGTGAGAATTTTTTTCTTACTGCAGAACTGAGGGCATGATGCTCCTGTCTGAAGAAGCAGGGACAGAATCCAGGAGAGCAAGGACTACTTTTTCTATTCTTCCTCATGAGCAGCAATCTTCTTTTGAGGCATTCAGTTTAGAACTAGATGTTAGTCTCGGACTAGAAGTTAACAACAGCTTGTGTTTAAATTAAAAAGAGGAACTTCACATTTTCAGCTCCATTCGTATGTTCTGGCTAGAGCTAACTTTTCTCTGTGTCTGCAGGATGCCACTGAGGAGCAAAGGAACCGAGCAGACACAGTGTATTTGGCTTGCAGCTTCAGAAAACAGATAAGACTTTAAAGAAAAAAGAAACCATTCCTATTCTCTCTAATCTCCAAAATAATGATTCTGAGGTTGGAAGCCAGCAGGAACCATTATGGGGAAAGATGGGAGGAAGAAGGCAGCTCTTAGGAGCGTTAGGAGGAAAAAGACAAGGCCTTATGTTATCCTGGGTTTTCAGCTGCAAATCAGAACTAACCCAACAATCAGAGGTTTCTAAAAGATGTACATCTGTGTGTTTGTGTACCTGCACACACACAGTCTGGAGGGGAGATAGTTGAGACTTGGCAGGTTATAAGGAAGGCTGGAACCACGGGCTGTCTAGTTCTGCAGGAAAAGGACATTCTCAAAACATCCACCTCTCCTAGCAGCTTTTAGTATCATTTGTCTTTCTTCCAGTGTGTTAAAGGTTTCCATGCAAACATGGAATTCCAGAGCTGGGCACATTCCTCCCCATAGCTGCAACCCTCACTAATTACCTTTGAAACATTAGTGGGTTTGGCCACAAATCTTCAGTGACGATACAGTCCAACAAGCTGATAAGGGCAGTTTGAGCAAACAAGGAAGGAACAAATAGCATGTATTAGTTAGTATTCAAAACATGCAGGTATTGCCCAAGCACTGAGTGGGCTACCAGAGAAACATGAGCCAGCAGCCCCTTTCAGCCCCTGCCCAGCAGCACTTTCTCTTCCCAAGGCTTTTCCCTGCCTCAGAAGCCCTTGGCCAGGGAAGAGGAAGAAGGCCAGAGACAGTCTGGCTCCTCTGAGCACTTGCCTGCCGGGTTGCACCACACACTTCAGCACTGAGGGAACCTTCTGTACCTGCAGGACCAGAGCAGGCTCTGTCAAGCTCACAAAGGGCCCCTCCTGCCAGGGCCTCGGCATCTGCTCCAGAGTCAACACACATCCTACCAGCAGGGTTTAGGGTGAACTCCAGCCTTTGATGAACCTTGGAAGATGCAGGCAGTACAGTCTAAAAAAAATAGGTAAAGGAAAATAAAGCAGCAGCATTTCTCTGAAGGAAGCCTGTTAATTTTTTAGCTTAGAACCTAGATTTAGCAGTTTAATTTCATCCATTTGTCCTTAAATTACAGATCTGTCCCTATACAGAAGTAATTCCTGGCCAACTAATAGTAGGAAGCATTTGCTGTCCTACCTCCCAAAGCCCCAGCAAAGCCAGGACAGTCAGAGCAGACCCCACGAGCCCAGAGGCCTCTGTGCTATGCACGGGACAAGGACACTGTTAGCCCAAACTGTAAAACAGGTTATCCATCTTCCCATGAATCAGAGACCACAGCTTTTAAAGGTATTTATTAACAGAAAGAATGCAATCATTCTTTCTTGTCACAACAAGTTTTATTAATCATTAGCTAATGTAAGTCTTATAGTTTTATCTTAAAAATAGAACTCCATTTGCTGACAAAACCCGTAAAGGATGCTTTCCCTGCACTCTTCATGGACAAGTTCTGCGGGAAAGAACAGCTATGACAAGTTATTATTACAATTTAAATTCTGGTAACATTTTATCAAGTTTAGAAAGAACTTTTTGGAAAAAAAGTTACAGACTACCACCAGCTCTAAAGGGTGGTTTCTGACTTCTCTGAAAGACAAAGTCATCCTAGGAAGAACTGCATCTGAATTCACAGGAAATGCACCACAGCCAGAGCCTTGACAGGTAATTCATCACCGTGGGAATTATTTGGGAGTGTGCTAGCTACTCACTTGCTCAGTGCATTTGGAGGTGATGCAAGATTTATGCAGATGTTACTGATCAGCCCAGGGCTTAATTTTTATATTTTTATCACATTTCAAATAAGGTCTTGAGTTAAAGATACTAGAGACTATATTTTATTTACAATTATCTGTAAGAGAAAGATGACAGAGGCAATTTTTAAAAATCAAGTTACAAGGTTAGGGCTGCTTTTTCTAACATTCCTCTGAGGTCACAGAAATGCTGTCTTTATAACATACAATTTATACTAAGTTTTAATGAATATCATCTCACAGTGCAAGTAGAAGCACTTTTTCAAAAGTGCTTGCTATAGAGTGGAATTCAGTAATTTAAGATACACAGCTTGTAGTGCCATGATTAAACGTCAGCTAGTGCTTTGCTTTCATTTGCTTACGATTGAAAACACTATTTCACTTGTTTTCAGGATCAGTGAAATTGACTTTTTAACACAAAACAAGTAAAATAAACTTTAAAAACCAAATCTTTCTAGACTTCTTTTTGCTGCCAACTACACTGAAGAAACAAGCCTCCTTTTCCTTTTGGAAATCACTTTCATAAGTCAAGTCAACAGTTCTCTATTCTAAGTCTGAGCAGGTACAATGAGCAGATAGTTTCTGCATCTTTCTTTACCCTCTCCCATGACTGGAGTGCAGGAAACACAGTGAGTGTTAAAGCATTTTGAAGAAACTGAAGAAACAACGAGTTGAGCTGCCTGATGGCTTTTATTGCTATCAAGAGCACTTGCACTGTCATTGTGCCACCAGGTACTCAGGCTGCAAATCAACAGAAAAAACCTCCTTGAGCACATAGAATGAGCTTTAATCTCACACTTTGCCCACTCTTTAATTCAGAAATGAGACGATAATGAACTTTATTCTTCTGCTACAGCACAGCCACTCAGCCCTAAGCACATCACTACGAACAGCCTTTGACAGGCAATACAGGGTTTACCAGGGCTGATGCACCTTGATCCCAGTTGCTCATTTACAAGCTGCAGCTGTGACGGCAGGCAGCTTCAGTGAGGGGAACATTGGCTTAGGCATGTGGCACAGCTGGAGCCATGCACTTCACTCACAAGACATAAGTGACAATGCCCTTTATCAATAAAACGAAGTTCAGTGGTAAATGTGAGTGGTTTAACAAGACTCAGCAGGAAGGTGTGCCTGACTTAGTGTAGAGATGATTGGATCAGAGAAACCCTCCTGCTAAGCCACTGGATTCTAAACTCCTCTCAGAGAGGAGCCTGGGTGCAGTCCCAGATTTGGTCAACTGTTTCCATCTAAAGGATTATGCAATATGTGCAATAAGTTCTTTATATGCCTTAGCCCAGGTTTCAAGGCTGAGCACACTGTTGGTCACTTACTGAGAATGTGTTGCAGCAAAGAAATCTCAGTCTCAGGAGTAACTGTGAGAGGTGTCCCAGCCTAAGAGGAGATCCAGGCATGTAGCTGAGTGCAGGAGAGCTTGAGATCAGTGGTTTGGTTACACGTGCACACCAGGCAGACATCTGAGTCACCTGTGCAGGCAGCCCTTGGCTGTCACACTGCCATCTGTCCCCCTAAGTCCAGTTACACTGGATGCCAGCACCACAGCCCTCAGCTGGTTATGGCTTCAGGGAAGTGAGTGTAGGTTTAGTTAAAAAGTAAACTTGAAAATGAATTTTTACCAACTGTGAAGAGCCTCTATTCTTCCTTTGCCACTTTTTTTTTTTTTTNGATGATGGATTGCTGGAAGAGAGCTGTAAGCCACAGCTGGATTTATCCCACAGTGATCATCTGTGCAAATGGGTTTTTCACCACAATGAGGCCATCAGAATCTTTTCTCACCCCCTATCTAACAGGACCAGACAAAAACCTAACGATTGAAGAGGTATATAACTATTCTCTTAAGCAGTAACTAAAATGCTTAAAGCATTAGGCCTTACAGCAGTAACTGAAGGGAAGATGAAGTGTGAATATTTTATCTAAAGACCCATATTTAAGATGCTTCTGGAAAAGAGTAAGGAGTCACCTCTTTGGCAGGAAGTCCAAACTCTAAAGTCCTTACATTCTTAGGACTTTTGAAATCCCCTTGGTGGTTGATATTTTTGGCAAAATCAGGTCAGCTAGTTCCTCTCTCTACCCCAGAGGAGACACTTATTTATACTTACCATGGAATTGATTACACTAACAGCATTGATTTCAAAACATAAGAAAGCTAACCAGTCTTCCCCTTATGAGCTGTAAAGCTAATTTCCCATATACTCTATATTTCATGCATTCATTAACCTGTGGAGGTTAGGTTCACGTTTAGAAAATTTGGGTTTTTTTGACAAAAGCACGCACTCCAAGTTTCCTTGCTATGCTCCTCTGTTCAGCACTGGCTGCTTCAGGAGTACACCTCCCAACAAAAGGGAACATGGTTAACATGTGGCTGAGTCATGGAGCTAACGGTATAATTAGAAAACACAGGCTTGCTACACCCACATACAGCTAATATGAAGAACAGTCATTCCTGATGTGCAGTAGCAAATGTTAAGGCAGAATCTACCAGCACACTGTGAACCAAAGGTTTCTGCTGAAAAAAGGTATTTGTGGTTTAGGTTGTCAGGGAGTTTTTTCTCTCCCCTTTTAATTATTTTTTTTAACCACAAAGGAAAACATTATTTCTTATATAAATCACACAGATAGCATCATAGAATACCTTGATTCTGATTTCAGCAAGAATCCTTAACTCAAAAACAAGCACAGTACAGCTATTGTCTCTTTCAGCCAAACTTACCTCCAATGAGTTAATTCCATGAGGTAATTCTAAGTTCACAGAAACAAAAGAAGGCACACAGAAAGATACAGTGAACCTGCTGCTCACCATGCAACTCACTCCAGTCCCTGCTCAGAAGTAAAAAGCATTCCTCCAGCATTTGATACAGTTCCTTTCTAGTCTAATGCTTAAACAGAGAACAAGAGATCAGGAATAGATCCTCAGCAGGCCCCACAATTGCTGGGCAAGACCTCCCCAAAACAGGCAACTTCAAGTCAGAGAAGAAGGTTGCTTTGTGATGTGCATCTAAAAGAGGGATACCTGCCCCAGATGTGCCCAAACTGCCCGGGCAAGCACTGAGCTTTAGTGGCAACCACAAACAACACATTCCAAACCCAAATTCAGAATGGTTTTAGAAAAAAGAAAAAGAATTTCTTCACAGGGCATCTATGTATTGTAGTCCAACTTAAACTTACTGAAAGCCTTCCTTACTTCTTACACTTTAAATCAGAAAAAAACACAGAAGGTGCAGAACCCTAGTAGCAGCTACACATTTACATGTAGTTCCAGTTCCACATTGTAAGTGGCACATGCTTTTCTTTTTTTTTTTTTCATACTGAACAAGGGAAAGAGGTGACCAAAAGTATACAACAACTCACATTAAGTTAAAACGGGCCTTCATTTTCAGATACTGGAGGGAATAGGATTTGAAACTAGAGAGACTTACATCTGACACAAAGTTACAATTGCTTTAAATAGCTGCATATCAAAACCTGCCTTCTTCATAGGCCTTTACAGGAATTAATTTTTAAGCCAATCTACCTGTTTCTTTAGTGGAGCATAGCATCACTGTGTCTCTGGTTCTTACACAGTGAAGTCACAGTCTTGTAACTTCAAGCAGTTTAAGCCTGCACTGTTCACACAATTCAGTGTTTCATATCAGCACAACAATGTAGTTTCAGCAGTAACACCATCAAAAACCATCCAAAAGGGTATTTTAAACATATGGGGGGTTGGGGCTGTTTTGTTTGCTTGTTTTAACATTTCCTCTTCTATTCTGTTCTAGGTCACCAACCAGATTCTGCCAGTTTGGACATACTCCTACCTCGCTCTCCTTTTCCCAGTGTTCCTGCTCACAGACTACGTGCGCTACAAGCCCGTCCTCCTCCTGCAGGGCATCAGCCTCATCGTCACCTGGCTCCTGCTGCTCTTTGCACATGGAGTGGTGGCCATGCAGCTGGTGGAATTCTTCTATGGCATGGTCACAGCCACCGAGGTGGCCTATTACGCCTACATCTACAGCGTGGTCAGCACCCAACACTACCAGAGGGTCACCAGCTACTGCAGGAGCGTCACTCTGGTGGCAGCCACCGTGGCCGCCGTGCTGGGACAGCTGCTGGTGTCCTTAGCACGCGTCTCCTACTTCTACCTCAACGCCATTACCTTGGCTTCCGTGTCCCTGGCGTTCCTGTGCGCGTTCTTCCTGCCCATGCCCCAGAGGAGCATGTTCTTCCACAGGAAAGATGCCCCTGAGCCCATGCCAGACAAAGGGCTGGCCGCAGGCGCTGCCCACAGGCCCTCGAGCTGCCAAGAGCAAAGGAGCCCCGGTGCTGCTGCCAGGGCCCCGAGCCGCCGGCCCCAGGCCAGGAGTGCCGGGCCCCACAGGCACGTGCTCAGCGTGCTGCTGCAGCTGGGCAGGGACCTGAGGGATTGCTACGGCTCCCGCAAACTCCTCTGCTGGTCCCTGTGGTGGGCTCTGGCCACGGCCGGCTTTAACCAGGTCGTGAATTACGTCCAGGTGCTGTGGGACTTCCGAGACCCCTCCCACAGCTCCGCAGTGTACAATGGAGCTGTCGAAGCAACAGCAACTTTTTTGGGTAAGCAATCATTAGCAGGTACTCGCAACCCATCCTGTTCCGAGGGATTCTTCAGCAATGTGTTTGGTGCCTTTCCATCCCCTATGAGGACTAAAGTAAACAGACTGAGAGATAAACAGCGTGCAAAGCATGATTTTACTATAAGCCTTTACAGTGGGCTCTTCAAAATTAGTCTTAAAATATATATAAAAATAAGCTTTTTCCTTCTTAAGGGAGACTCATTCCGCCAAAATGGTTTAAGAGTTTTAAGTTTACAGCTCTGTTTAGACCATGTCTTTAACTCCCAGTAAGCACATCAAAACCCTGTCCAATGGTATCTTGCATATTCTCCCTCAAATTCACCCTAAGCTGTCTGGTTTAAGAATGAAAAGAATATGTTAGCAGATACACTGTTCTAAATACTACTCAGAGCATACTGTGAAATTGTCTATTTAGACACTGGATTAAAAATCATTCCAGTCTAAGTGCTCCTCAACAAATATTCTGTGACTACATCTATGTCCTGCTTGGCATGTTTGCCACAACAAAGGTTGTGTGTTCAACCCAGGTACGGGCCATTCACTTCAGAGTTCAACTTCATGACCCTTGTGGGTCCCTTCCAATTTAAGAAACCATTTCTGTGATGTGACAAGGTTGAGAGCACTGTAATTGGGTACCACTGAAAATCAAGAAATCTTATTCACGTGCATAGACACTTGAAGGGGAGGAGCAAAGAGGATGCAGCTAGGCTCTTCCCAGTGGTGCCCAGTGACAGGACAAGAATCAAGGGGCACAAAATCAAGCAAAGTTCCACTTAAACATAAAAGAACATTTTTCTTCCAAGGGTGATTTAAAATGGGAACAGGTTGGCCAGAGGTGTGGACTCTCCATCCAGGAGTCAAAACCTAGACAGCATCCTGAGCAGCTTCCTTTAGCTAACTCAGCTTTTAGCAGGGCCACATGATCTCCAGCTCTCTTCCAACCTCAGCCATTCTGCCTCCCGTTACCTGATCCACCCAAACTCCACTTCTCTTTAGCCACAGGAGAGCAGGATATGGGTGAAGTGAGACTTTATTTACTTAGCTATGCAGCACACACACAGCCTCCTTTTGGGAGCTCCCATTTACACACCTGTCTCCCCCTGCATTCCAGGAGCTGTATCCCACAATTTACAGGGAACTGTCAGTTTACTTCTCCTCCCTACAATCAGCATGAAATTCCATTTTACTAAAGCTACTCCAGAACTTCTGACTACTGCTTTGAGTAGTGTTCCCAAAGGCTTTCTTGCAATTACACACTCTAGCACTTGACACAATTTCAGCGTACATAAAGTACTCACAGCACTGGCAACCACTGCTCATGGCAGGAATGGACCAAGGGGCTTGGTTTGCTCCAATTTTTGGAATTCTGATGAAGAACACACAGAACCAGCAAACAAAGTCCAGTTTTTGTGCTAGCCCACCTGAGGATATGGGGTTTGCCACACTGTAATAGACTGGAGTAAGGGTTTTGCTACATGTGATGGCCAATAAGACATTGACAAATGTAGTTTCATAAGGCTTTTCACCAGAAACTGAAAATATACTTCCATTTAAAAAAAGTAAACATGAAGTGCTACAGATTTTCTTTCCATAAAGATCTTCACATGAAGTAATTAAACTGATTATACATATTTTGGCAGAAAATGCTTGGTGGGATTGTCCTTCTCTTTGCTCATAGCTGTCTAAAAATGGAGCAACAACAATAGATTGTGCACTGCTGCCTCCAGCCTTAGGCATGAGCCACTTTCCCAAAGCATTTCAGTCAGTGAAGGGTCAAAGCAAGGAGGAAAACATCCAAACTAAGGGAAGACTCCCACACTCCTAACAAGAAATATAACTCATACCATTACCAAAGCCCACTGTGACCAAGACTGAAGAGTTCCTGGCATGATCCAATGACAGTTATGCAATGGCTCTCAATGATAATGTTTCCAAGTTTTAATTACTACTTTTCAATTTTTAGGTTCAGCAACATCCATGGCAGTTGGATATGTCAAAGTAAACTGGGATCTCTCTGGAGAACTGGCTTTGGGAATTTTCTCTGCACTGGATGCTGGTTCTCTGCTTCTTATGTACTTCACTGACAACATCTGGGCATGTTATGCTGGTTACCTTGCATTTAAAGCTTGCTATATGCTCCTTATAACAATAGCAACGTAAGTACAACATACAACTGTTCTAATTAAACTGACTTAAATCAGTGTAAAATTTTTATATTTATCAAAATTTTACTGGACATTTCCCTAGATATAAATAGGTTATGACAGCAGCATATATTGTTTCTAGCCTGTATACAACTGGGTAAAACTTTATGACCTAACCACTACGATGGTACACTCCAAAAACAAGGCAGCTTCTGCACTAGGCTGTTCAATGACCAATGTATGAGTATTCTCAAAGTGATCCAACGAATATACATAGGTATTTAGCAAAAATATTCACTCAAGGGTAAATAAGATGCACAAAAGTCACAAAGCCAGAAAAAAACCCAAGAAATTTCTGTCAAAATGAAGTTGTTAAAGCTTAATAGCCAAGACTGAAGTGATCTTGTCCTTTGAAGAGTGCACTGTGCACATTAAACTGTTCCCATAAGTGAAGTGCATCTACCCATCCTTGCTCACCACAGTTTTGTGAATCTGTGCATTCACTGTCAGGTTTCAGATTGCTGTCAACCTCAGTATGGAGCGTTATGCTTTGATGTTTGGCTTCAACAACTTCGTTGCACTGGTGATTCAGACGATTTTAACTGTTGTTGTAGTAGATTCAAGAGGTCTGGGACTGGATATCAGCACTCAGGTAAGCCACCTAGTCCCACTGCTTAGTTCCCCTACTCTCCTTCAAAAGCAGGTTCTACTCCAAGATTAGCCTGTGCTAATGTGCAAGCTCAGGTGCAAGCTCAGGACAGTTACTCACCTGGAAAAAGGCTCGTCTAAAATGGCTCAAACTACTACGACCTGCTTGTCCTCTAGGTCTCCCAATACTGGAATGACTGGAAAATATTCTGTGTTCACAGAACAGAGGGGAAAGGTGACCACCTATTACTCTGGGTATTCTTTAAATTAAAGGCTTACTATTCACAAGTTTATAGTCAAAATACCCTAACCAGAAGCAGGAATGCAGCAGCAAGACAATCTACGGGTCTATTACTAGGGTAATTTTAAGTTACATAATTCCAGTGGACACGGCTTTAAGGTCATTGTAATTCTGAAAATTAACTCACTGCAATTCCCCATTAAATTTCTAAAATTAGTTTAAACTTAGACACTTAATGAGTCTAAGTCTCTAGTTTTCATGTTTCCAGAGAAGAGACAAAGTGCAGGACAGCTGTCCTCCCTTACTGAGGTGGGGAAGTACCTATCAGAACACTGTGTCTCCCTTTTACAAACCACAGGATTTCTATAGTGTGAAGTCAAGCAGTCCAGACTTCCTGAATCCTCTCAAGATGGGGTCATTCTGGGCACAGGTGACAGGGAAGGGAAGGCTACAATGGAGGGATACCCCTTAAGAGTCAAAAACTGTTTTTGCTGTTAGATAATAACTGTTTTCTTTCCCCACCTCCATTTCCCAGTTTCTCATTTATGGCAGCTACTTCACAGTCATAACTGGAATTTTCCTGATCAGAAGCATGTACACCATAATTTCCATCAAATGCAGAAATACAAGTGTGGCTGCTGAAAGCACTGCCCTTTAACAATCAAAGACAAGAAACAATGCAGAAGGCTCTATCATCTGGACAACGAATCAGGAGAACTGTAACATTCAATCAAGCAAAATTGGTCCAGGTTGCAGCAAGCTGTTTATGAGCCTACTACACAGAGAGCTTTGTCAATAGGATGATGCATCTGGTCCATTTTCTTCATCAGCATTTTAACACAAACATTCCTCAAACAGTCTTCTAATGCAAGTTTAGTGATCTGACATACAAATGCCTATTAAGGCCCAGTGAGCACAAGGACATACAAATGCCTGAACCTCACACCAGAGGAACTCACAGAACAACCTTCTACTAAATATTTCAATTTAAGGCAGTTTGGTTACTGACAGAAGACCATCAGATATGCCCAGGGAATCTAAAGCAGTTGAACCACACAATGAACTGTCAGACAACTTGTCACAGAGGTTTTGGAAAATGTAACGCCTTTTCAACTGGACATCACATCTGCCTTACAGAACTCAGAACAGTCCTACAAGTGTAGCATCTTCTTACACTTGTAACAGCTGATGTTTTAGGACTTATCTAGGAGGTCTCCATATTCATTTCTGTATAAAGGGCCTAAAGTTATCAAGTGAAGTGCTTTGATGCTAAAGCATAAAAATACAGCTTTTAGGCAACTGCACTATTTGCATGAACAATCGAGAGAACAACTACAGAGATTTCCATGATAAAAACATTTAAAATCAGGAGTGAAAAATTCATTTTGTAAATAAAGCTATTTTAAAACCTAATCGACAAAACATCAATGGTATCAGTTTATGCTTAATACACAGAAGACTCAAAACAATACAGGATCTTCAGCTTATCTGGAATTTGACAAATCTAAAATCCATGAACACAGACTAGAGAGGTGTGCTTGCCTATAGTTGCATTTTATCTGCAGTTAATTCTGTTATGAAAAATAAGGTATTCCACTACTTCTCCAGCATATTCTAAACTACATGCCTTGCATACTTCAATCAGTTTCAGGATCTCAGCAGTAATATTTGGATTAGAACAATCTCTACAGATGCTGATCTCATTAGCCCTTGTCCAAAGCCTAATTTACACCACTCTAAGTGAAGAGGGCACAGAATTGTTGCTCTTTCATAACACTTTTCATCTCATTGAGAAGACATCTCTTTGATTTGGTCCAGTTCTCTGCACTAAGAATTTTTAATTATTCCATAAGCTCTGCTGAACCCTTGCAGTTCCCCACTCTCTACTGCATGTACCTCTTACTATCCAAAACAGCCAAGGTTGGTGAACAGGGAGAGTTACAACTATATGCTGTGATATGTGCTAAACTACAGTGGTGAGGGTAAGGGTATCACTAACACCCTGCAAACCTACAGTTGCTGGGGATTTGTTCAATGAATTCCCCAGAGAATGTTGGGAACTGAACTGTACACCACACTCTGTCCAGCAGTCTCCATCACAAACAAAAAAGAGACTTCAAGCCCGTTTTAAATATACCAACAGGACAAAACCAGACATTTAAGTATGGAAAACTTACAGGTAGCATGTTTTATGAGCTGCCTCTCCTGCTAGGTATTGCCAAAATTAAAAATCAAAAATGAACAAAAAAATTATAACCTCCATAGGCAGGCACCAAAAGTCAAAAGCATTAGCATAAATGTCTTTACAAGCAGAGGCTAAACCTTTCAGATGCCCTAAAACATATCTGACATTCAGGCAGTCAATTACAAGTGAAATATCTTACCTTGAAGAATTTCCATGTTTATCTCAAATGGACTTGCACATCATTTTCAAAAAAATTCAAATCTCGCCTTATTTATTCCTTTTATCCTGAAAGCTGTTAGAATTTTACTCTCCAGCTGGTCAGAAACCTTTCATCTTGCAGTTTATGTATTCACAATATACTTACATTACTTCCTTAGTTCCAGTATTACACTTGAACTCTAGCCAAATTATCTCTGTTTAAAACACCAACTATTTTGATGCAGTTATATCTTTCTTCAACCTTATCACTGTTACAGAGGAAGATAAGCCAGATATTTTTCCCTCCACAAATTTCACTGTAGTATGGCAGGAAATATTTCTGTAAATTAAAAAAAAAAAAACCCACAAACAAAAACAACTAATTTAATATTCCACAGGAGCTCTTACTGATATGTATCAGTTTTTAATTAAGAGAGGGCTATTACATCTGTAGTCCCTTGGCCTGCTGTTACACACTCTGTTCAGACCACAACTAAGGCTTGTTCAGAGCCTGTCATTAGTTACCCATAATAAGGTGTCTTTTGCTGCAAACCTTCTCTCCAATAACTACCCTTGACAGTACTTCCAGTGTCCTTCATGACATACTCTACCCAAACAATCCAAACTTCACCTAACACTCCCCTGTGTGACAGGTCATTTCACTTGAGCTAGAACAGAGAGTTTCACCACAAGGACACAAAGAAACACATCCAAGTGAGCATGTGAAAATTTTAAGCTTAACTCACCTTTAAACACATTGCTTTGGACACCTCATCTGTGTACAAGACACAGTGTGTACATTTTCATCCACTAAATGTTACTGCACAGAAATAATGCTAAACAGTATTTTTTTCTAATATTTATTTTTTCACCTGCAAACTGTAGCAAAACATGATCAGCTTTATTATGCAGACAGGTATCCCTCTAACATTAGAGATTTAGGCATGTATAAATAGAAGAGCTCTTAGGAAAGGAAAACATTTTGAGAAATGAACAAACCTTCAATTTAACTTTGTGACTTCCAATACCAATGGTTAAAATGATGCAGCTCATTCATTCCAAGAGATACAACAGCACCTTAAAAGTGGCTGATCTATTCCCCAGTAACATTTTTCACATAACATTGTGTTAAAGTTACAAATACTGATATGCACAAATAGCTATTTTCTAAGAAAAATATGTACAGTACTGCAGCATAATGAGTGTGGTATCTGCAATAACTTATTAGCCAATTTTAATACACATGATACCGCTACTTTTTACCTGCCACTTCACAGGTTCAAGGATGTTACCACAGCCCTCTGTTTTGCACGTTATTACCTGGTGGGGGGGTTGGTTTTCTTGTTTTTTGTGTTGGGTGTTTTTTTTTTTCTTTTTGAAACTTTTTAAAGGTACACAATGCAGGCTTTTATTTTTACTTCTTAAAGACTTCTTTTGTGTTTAAAGCTAATATCAGTGAAACAAGACAACAGTGCAAGAGGCGCAGAGATGTTATGTGACCACATAAGAGTTCTTTTGGGTAAAGTGTCTATAAGGCTATAAGAAAGGATTGGTAGATGAGCTTCCTGTTGGAAATTGTCCTGTTGGTGCACCAGCCTGGGGGAAAAGGAACAAAGAAAAATAAGGCAAGTATTTAAGTTTTTCC
Organism: Irena cyanogastra; assembly: GCA_013397155.1. Classification (NCBI taxonomy): domain Eukaryota; kingdom Metazoa; phylum Chordata; class Aves; order Passeriformes; family Irenidae; genus Irena; species Irena cyanogastra. The sequence continues at coordinate 670,439 of VWZV01011696.1, forward strand.
CCTATTGTAAATCATAAATGCATAATATATTAAAAAAAATAATCTGCTGAGGAATACTTCTGTTTTACATTGCAATCTGCTTTTTGCTGCTTCTCTGGAATTACACTACTATGGGAACATGCATGAAAGTACTTCTGCTTTGATCTGAACATCCTTACAAATGGCATATCATCAGAATAGTGAGCTACAGTTAAGAGAGTCACATGCTCCCTTCCCTTATTAAAAGCAAGAAAAGCTCCTAATCTTTGTGTATCTCCAAATTAAGTGTTACAGTCTATTCTTCTTTGGACATACAGAAGCTATTGACATGCAACGACTCACCATAAAAGGGTTACTAGATACTCCAACAGCTGCAACTTGTCCAAAAGGAGTTACTACAGGCTTTGCTTGCCCAAACGTAGCAAAACCTGCTCCTTGGAAAGAAAATAAAAAAATAATAATACGAGCAAACAATGTTCAAAGGGTTCTTTGCTGCAGCTCCCAGCCAAAATTAACTATAAGTTTGACTGCAGAATCAGCAGGACTGATCCTACTTAAATATGATCAGGACTGTAAGTGTGAAACACTGTGGCTGAGTGTTTTGTTTGTTTTCAACTGTTCACGACTCATCAATCTCCAGTTTCTACATATGCACTTTTTTCAATGTTACGATATCATAAATTCATAAATTTCCAATTTTCTCTTGCCTGTGTTCTATAGAGAAAGTGTAACAATGTAGACATTCCCAAACAGCCCTTCTTGCCTAAAACTCCTTTAAGTCTGGGAATACTTGCTGTTTTAGTATGAGATTTTGGTAAAACTTCAGTTTGGTAAATACACAATTGCACACAGCCAAGTCAGAAGGCTCAACTACAGAGCCAAAACAGTGTGGGAACCCTTCATCAACATTACTATCAAGTTCATGTAGAAATAAATATCCACCCATTATTGCCAACTTATAGACAGACCATTTTCTCCATGTTTCTGATTTAGACAAGGTTACCCAAAACATGCAGACCTACCATTTGGCTGCTGAGCAAAAGCAGTCTGTTGAGGGAAAGCTGCCTGGGTTGGGAATGTGGGCTGCTGGAAGTTGCCACTATAACTAGTAGGAAGACTGTAGGAGGCAGGAGTGCCAAATCCTGCCGGCATGCTCATGGATGCAGTACCAAATGTTGCTGCTGGTAGGCAAAAAATAACATGCAATTATTTGTTAGAAAGCACTTTTTTCATTAAACAAATTACTATAAGGCCATGTTAGAAGTCATCTAATGTCCTCTCTAACTGGACAAAAGTTTGGTTCAACTTCGACAGCCACGGAACTGATTTGTTCCCATCTATCACCACCAACTGGGTGCACAATTTGCTTTTACACTTTAAAAATGAATGGTGTTATTTAAAATTTAGTAGATCCAGCATATTCGGATATACTTTCTGAAGAGGAAACTTTTTTTCCTTCTCAGTGTTATCGTATATTTCCCCCCCCAGTTTTTCTGGTAGAAGTCTGTACACATAAGAAGCAAGCAGGTTCAGGCAGCCTAAGCCCCTGTTTTTCTCTCTCTGAGAAAAGCATGAAAGGATTTTCCTACTTCAAGCTGCACTACAGGAGGTTATAAATAAATAAATAAATAAATAAATAAATAAGTAAAATCAAAGGGATACATGCATCCCCCTTTTTTCATCCCATCTTTAATGTCTTTAAGGAGATTCCCACCATGCACATTATTTGCACACAAAGTTCCTGTTGCAAACCCTCTTACTGTTGAGGTAAAACAAAACAAATAGAGCCCAAAACTTTTCATCTGATTCTCTGCTGAACATTTCAAGTAAAGAACACACAGCTCATAAGCACTTCCCCAACACCTTCAACAAATAAACAGGAGCACATTAGGTACAAAAGTACAGTCACAAAACCATTATTCAGTCTTTTGGGAGTTATTCTTGAAAGGAGAACCATACAGGAAGATTTTTAGTACAAATACAGACACCAGGTATTCTATGCTAGTTAAACAGGACTTCTCTTTTGAAATGTTACAAGCTACATTTTATGCAAGCTCAACTGTTTAAAAAAGCTAATAAAATAAATTTAATGACTATAGCTTAATTATCAGTTGAAATATTTACCCTAAAAGTACTCAAGGGCAAGACATTATGCAGACAAACTGTTGACAAGTGCACGCAAAAATAATGTACTAACACTGTTCTCAAGTTACAGTGAGCAGAGCAGCTACTCCATGGCAAACTTGGCTAAAACAGCAAAAATAAGCACAACAAAATCAGCAGGGGACTTGGGATATCCCAAAAGGCATCAAACTACTGTTGTCAGAAACTTCAACAGTCACTCATTAGCACTATAGGGTGACCATGGATGATATCAATAATGGTTTTGTTTTGGTTGCTCGACAGTATGTCTATGTATGCTCTTCTCTCCCATTGCCCAGTTGCCAAATACCCGCATCCCACTCCATTTTTAAGAAGTCTTCCACAATTCTTCGTGCAGAGAACCAGATAGCTGTCAATAAGCTTGTACAAGCAAGAACAATTAGCCACAAGAAACTTGATATCAAATGTGGCCACCTACCAAAATGAGCCTGAGGAAACATGTGAGAGTGCATTGCTCCCGAGAGGCCTTATGGAAGCCACAAAGAGACCAGACAATGTCAAATCATTTATACACTCTTGAACAGTCATTTCTTAGTTTTATATATAGAGAGAGAAATAGATACATATATATGTATTCATCAATAGCATGACCAGCAATAGGTAAGTATTAGAAAACCATCAAAAATAAGCTCTACAAAGCAGATCTCCCATGTACTAAATAGCAAAGTTCATGCAGGAAGAACACATAAAAGGACAAGCCCTAAGTTTATACCTTACACTGAAAGGGGCTGAATGTTATCTTACTTATAGACATTATCTCTGTCACCTAGTATGGAATATCAGGATGCTGCCAAAGGCTTGGAACCTCATCAAGCCAGGGATAGCTGTATAAAAGGTGGAAGGATAGAGGTGCCATATTCAAAGAAATGTATCTAAAGAGGCTACAAATTCTTAATGATGATCCAAACCAGCCCACTTAGGAATGGGATTAAAATAAAGAAAAAAAGGTATTTTGGGCATTAAGTATCTGAACAAGTTTAGCTGCATAATATCTCAAAAGGGACTGAAAACAGAATTAATTTCAGCAGAAGACACAAATTTATCAAACCAGTTTTTAACTCAGCCTACCTAAATCATTCATCAAACCACAACTCAATGTCAAAATGGACACATCAACAGATTTTAATCTGTTGAAGTCCAGCCAACAGATAAAAGTGTCAAAATTTAGCAGTTGCTCTGGAAAGAAAATCAGCATAACCTAGCAGCCATCTAATCCATATTCATAGTTTTAAGGAAGTATAAGTTTGCTTTCTTAGAAAGTGATGAAGTTTTGCCCATGGAATTATGATACTACAGAATCATCCCACAGAGAATTAATATAAAAAATGAGTGTAAAGATTAAACATATGCTTTAAGAGACAATAATGTACTAAATAAGTGGATTGGTGAGAAGCTAATATCCCAAGAGCCTTGGCATGGTTTTGGCTCCAGCTCTTTGGTTTTGAGAGCTTTCAACACTTCGAAATAAGTAAAGAAATTAAAAAGAAGGGCTTTCAAGATCCCTGATTTCAGGGCTACCACCTATAAAGCATGCTCTGAAGCCAAGGTTATAGTCTTGGAAGGAACCCAGCTGGTGATACACACACTACAAACAGGTAGCGCTCAAACAGGTAATTTTGATATTTTTCATGGCCACCATTTGAAATCCTAGAATTGCACCTCAACACTGAGCAAACACGCAACATGTCAGATAGACTAGGGACAGAGAATACAGAATATGTTTAAGAAACAAATTACACAGATACAGAAAAAAAGAATCAACACAGTTCTCTTTAAAGAAAGTTTCTCAAACACTCAAAGTATTTTTTCCTAACCTGTTGCTCCTCGGCTATTGGTCTGGAATGGGTTTGTTGAAGGTGCCACTGGGGCAACAGGGGCAGCTACAAATGGATTTGTGGAAGGTGTTGCTGAAAGATTAAAGATATTTTATTAAGTAAGCTGATTTTCTAACAGCAAATCTGACTCCTATGAAGTCTATACAGCCTTTACACAAAGACATATAAATATCTAAAATTAGACGAAAAATCAGGAATTCATAAGATACATTAAAAATACAGTTATTTTGACAAAAGTACCTTTTTGTTAATAGTACCTTTATTAGCTTCAGTATTAGTGGTATCAAAGTAGAGCATTATCAAGTAAAAATTAGTAGATTGCTTGCTTACAGTCCCCAAAGAGTGTTAGTAACACTTCCATACCTCCAAACGGAGCAGGCACGCTTGAAGATGCAGGCTGTGTCTGTGCAGTAGCAGCTACAGGTACTGTTCCAAAAGCACTGCTGGAAATAATTTATACAATTCATTCAGTGAAGTCAGAACTGTTTGTTTAATAATTAAATACAATTTACAGTTACTGATGAAATGTAAAAGAAAGGGGATGAGCATTCATGTGCCATTTGCAGATTGCAATGTACCTCCCTGATGCCAGGGTCAGACACTCTCGCTAGTGCTGAGCAATGGAAAGTCATCTCCACCAACAGCAGGAGAAGGAATACAGAGCTAAGGCCAAGCATAAAGGCTGGAAAGCAGAAGCCTTAGAGGCCCTTGCAATGCCAAGCCCCTTAACAGCATTTGGTATTTGTTACTTCAGTGATCTAGAAAAGAAATGGGTGGCCTCATTTACATTAAAAATATCTGAATTCTTTTTCCAGGGATGATCCTATGATTTTATGAGTATGCATGCAAGTACTCTGCAGAGCAGAGTGCTACCATCTAACAGGTTTAGCATGTCATGACAAGAACAGTCTGCTGACAGTACTCCTAGAGTATGCTATCGCTTGGTACCACCACTATTTAAAACGAGATACAGTTTCAGTAGTACCTCTAAACTCACTCAATGCTTCCCCATTTAATAAGAACAACCAGATTTGAGAAACAACTTCAAGCTACTGCATGCTGCTGCTGCACGCAGCATGGGGAGCCAGCAGCCCTGTACCTGCTGACGTTACTGGTGGCAGTGTACGCGTTGCTGGAGGTGGCCGTGGAGCTGAACACGCTGTCCAGCTCTGCCAGCGCTGCATACTTGTCTGAAGATGCACTTGACTGGTTGGGGGCTGACAAGGCAGGGCCTGCTGAGGACACTGCTGTGCTGAAGCCGCTTCCCTGCTCACTCCCACCTAGAAACAAAGCAAGCAGATGAAACAAACTGAAGATGGTTTCACTTTGTGTCCTGCTGACATTGAGAACTAAATGTAAGTTCACAGATGGCTGCAGACTTAAAAATTAAATATGCACTAGGGCATAGAGGAAAAAGTGTTTAATAAGCCATTAGCTATTAGCAAAATGTCCTGCCTCTATAGGCATTCTGCACCCCAAAGAGCTTTTGTTTTCCTAGAAAAATAATCCATTCATCTTCAACTAGAAACCGAACAGAACACCTAACCTCCAATAATCCATTTCAGAACAAACCTCTGCAGTACAAATGAACAGAAGTTTTAACACAGCATTCGAGAACAACTACATTTGAGTAACAGAATAACTAGCTTTTTCTCCTCAATTTACTATCAACTAAATACAAATATCACTGCTACTATTTTATTAAAAACTAAAGCCAACTGTTATTGTGGCAGAGAGGTAAGAAAGCTGCTCTGGTAGCTCTTTGCAACAACTGCAGCTCTCCATTCCAGAGCATCCTCTAGAGGCTTTAGTAGAAATACAAAATATGTATTTGCATTTTTACATGTTTTCATTACTGAAGTAATGATTTAGATATTTTAATTTTGAATTACTCATCTTGATGGCAAATAGGTTCCCAAAAAGCAGTCTTCTAATGACATCCTTTTGGAATGATGTCTTAAAACTTACACCTTGCACATCTAAGGGTACATTGATGGAAAATTATGGTGATAGCTTAGAGAAGGGAAATTTTGAAATACCGTTACAGTACTTTGACAAGCACAGCCATCCTTGTGGTAACTATGCACATATAGAACAACCATGGCAAACAATAAAGTTTAATACCTTGCCCTGCACTGAAGATATTATCTAAGTTAGCGAGAGCTGCGTATTTGTCAGCTGACTGAAGATTCAGTTTATTCACTGCAGCTTTACTGGCTGCAGTTGCTGTGGCGTTGCTCTGAGAAGCATTGAAGGATCCAAAATCAGCACTGGAGGATTTGGGGAAGTTATCAAAGTGAGCAAAATTAGCATTCACTGATCCAGCACTTCCACCTGTAACAAATTAAGTTAAACATGATCAATGCTCCAAAGTTAGAAAGTCTCTCCAACTGTAACTGATGGCACAATAACCCTCCCTTTGTGGTTATGTGAGGCAATGTGCTTGCCTGCCCCATCCTACCCATTTAAGGCTCTTTCCCATTTCCTTCAAAGTTCAGTGGGCCATCAGAAAAAAATTATAATATATTATTTTGACTGCATATCAGGGATAAACATCCCAAACTTCAACACCTTAAATCACAGTCATAATTTGATTCTGAAAACTATATGCTATTTTAAGCTGTTAAAAGTAATTTCAATAATAACAGCTTCCTAGAAAAGGATGTATTTGTCTTAATCTTTAATATCCAAAATACAGAAGCTTTATTTCTGTACCATACGTGGCTAAAGAATAGCTACTATTTGCATTTACTTAGTGTGGTTCAATGTCTAGTCATTTCAGATGGCAGCCATAATCCTAAGCAAAAAAAAAAGTGCCTGGAAGTCCAAATGTATGATATCATGCCCAGGTTTAGAGAGTTTGGTTCGCTGTTCTCAAGAGTTTTAGACTGCATCCAATCAGGAAAGAGGTTAGGGCGAAGACACAACACAGCTCTTTTATAAGAAATCTCCACTGACGTCAGAGATACATAAATCAATTTTAGAAATTTGATATGAGTCCACACAACTGAACTTCAGATCAAGTATGATACCATGAGCTTCTATCTCTTCATTGTCCAGACATTTTAATCTAGGCAGGTCACATACTTAAATGAGTTGGTCCATTAAGTGTATCACATTTTGTAACAGTTGGTTGATGATTCCACTCATACTACAGAACTTTCTAAAACAGAAACACAACTTTCTAAAAGCATAAGCAACAAGTTGAAACATATGCAACAGTAGGAATGGAAGTGCTATACTACAATGGCATAAAATGAAGCAAGCTGAGTTTTCCACTGCGTGGAACTTACTGTGTACAGCCTGGAGAGGAAAAGCTGAAGTAAATTCACCAAAACTGCAGCTAGATGAAAGCGTTCTGAACGCTGGACAGCCAGAAATTGTGTGTGGGTTAAAGTTAACATAAGAAGGGAGAAAGAAAATTTGAAAAAAAAGTTTAAAACAACACCACACTCAAAACAAAAAAAAAAAGGAAAAGAAAGTCAGTCAGCCAAAGATCTAGACAAACGGCAAGTGTAAACTCAAGCAGAAGTTCTAAAGCATGATCAAATTAAAGGAAAGCAAAATAAATCTTAGCAATAGGCTCTACACATGAAGTCAAACATACTGAAGTGTGTGCATATGCTATACATATGCATAGACACACACTTGTTTGGAACTGTGACATTCTTTTGGATCTACTGAAGTGCTTCTCTTAGAGTCAATTCAATACTTATTAAAAGTAGTAGAGTTTTTTCTTTTCATGGTTATTTCAGGTGTAGAGCTAAAACACAGTGCCATAAATCAGACTTCTGAGTAGCATTAGGGGAAAAAAAAAATCAACACCAAACACAAGGAATTCATTTTGAGTTTCCCCAGAGCTTCAGATGGCTTGATCACATTAAAGCAGGCAGATGCAAGAAAAACTCAACTTCAGTACCTTCTAACATAAAGGTAAGGATTATTTCAATTAGGTATTAATCAAAAGTGCTAGGAGTTCTACCTGTATTTTGGGGCTGAAAAGGAGACTGACTTGCTGTGGGGAAACCTCCAAAATTACTCGAGCCACTAGACTGTCCAAATGCATCAAAGTTTGCAAAACCTGCATTGGCAGAGTTCTGCGCTGTAAATCGCAAAGGAACAAAACATGTTAATGGATATGGGAAATAAACACAAAAAACAGATGTATTAACTGAATGCATGGTCATGACAGCCTCCAGGAGTTATGTCCTACCATGTGCTGCTTTGACATGAAGAAAAGTACACGTTATTCTACAACTGAAAGTTGTCTTTGAACAAGCTTTCACAAATCCCATTCACAGAGCTGTACCAGTTAATGCTACTTCTGTCCTTCTCACACAAGCTGCTACTCAACTGCATGACCCAATGGAATCCACTGCAGCTTAACCCTAAGTGTTTGCAGTGTTGGCTGCTCAGGAAAAAACAGTCATAAAGTACAGAATACCTTGTTTCCAAAACTAGAAGTTGTGGGCTAACTGAACATTTCTTTGTGAATAAAAATTAGAAGGTACTCTTGTAACATACTGGCAATTCAAATTCCTCAGACACCAAGTGCTTCTTCCTCAGGTGAATTTTGGTTGGCACAGGTTGAATAGTTTTGGCTAGGTTTATAAATTCATTTAACTGGAAAATTCAGTCTTTAAAAAAACTAAATCAGAATACAGAAATATGGAAAATCAATACCAGTGACAAGAAGATACCATTCATAGAGTGTATCCACAAAATAAAATTCAAGGAAATTTCAAACAGAATTTCAGTTTTTGCCTTCCTTTCATGCCATACACTACAGGAGAAAATAGAAGTTAACACTAATCTCATTTAGACCTGCTGGACATTCAAGCATCTATAGATTCAACAGGAATCGTACGCCTAACAGGTAAGCTCCACAGAAGCCTTAAACTCTATTATAAGCAAGAAAAGAAAAAACTGTTTTTAATCAAATGCAAACCAAACATTTTTATAAAGATAACTTGAGTTACTATCTAAAGAAAGCCCACAAAACACCTTCTGGAATAACATATGGCAATACATTACATTTTTAGGTTAGAACTTGTTTATTCTGGAGAGATTTTGCAGATTAAGTATATACAAAGAGAATAAATTATGCTGATTGCTGAAGTACTGTAATTTAATAATCTGATCGTGCCAATTAAAAGTTGTATTATGTCAATTTCTATTCAAAAGCATCTGTACTACAGATTTATAAACTGAATGAACATTTTAATACAAACTACTGTACTCCACAATGCCGCTAATATAAATTAGCAGAAAAGCGCCTGCATTTTACTTCCCAGAGTACCCTGGGAGAGAAGGTGAGGTTTGGCTGGACTAGATAACACATTTAATAAACCGTGTGCATAAGCATTAGGTTACAGAGCATGGTTTGGGCAGCAGGGAGCAGCCAGGGTGGTCCTTGTGAGGAAACAACAGAAACTGCCCCATTGCTGCACAGCTGCTGCAGCTCCAACACTGCTCCACCACTGCCCAAAGCTAAGGCCATCAGCAGTGCTGGCTGGGGCACTCTGTTTAAAAAAGGTTAGAAACCAGTATGCAGCAGCTGTGGCAGACAGGACTGAGGAAAATGCAAGAGAAAACACTGCAGACACCAAGGTCAGCTAAGAGGGAGGGAAGGGACACACTCCAGGCCCATGGAGAAGACCATGGTAAGGAAGGCTGTCCCACTGCAGCCCATGAAGGACCACGGTGTAACACATTCACAGTGCAGCCTGTGGAAGTGCCATGCCAGAGCAGATAGGGAGGGCATGATGAGGCTGGAGCTCATGGAAAGCCACTGCTAGAGCAGGTTTCCTGGCAGGAGCTGTGACCTTGCCTGAAGGACAGCACCCCATGGAAAGGACCCATGCTGGAGCGTTCTTGGTGAACAGATGCCCATGGCAAGGGCTCATGTTCCAAGAAGTTTGAGAAGGACCCATTGCAGGGGAGGGACCCCACAATGGAGCAGGGGAATAGCATGAGGAAGAAGCAGCAAGAGATGAAATCTTATGACTTAACTGCAATGCCCATTCCCCAGGCCCCTCACGAGGAGGAGCTAAAATGGTCAGGAGTGAAATTACACCTCACAAAAAGAGATGAAGGTGGGTTTGATTTTATTTTTTTTATTATCCTACTCTATTACTAAGTGTCAACAAACTACATCAAGCCTGTTTTGCCCAGTTACTTTCTCTTGACTCATCAGCTTTTTTGTGTCTTCTCCCCCAAACCTGCTGATGGGAGAGTGAATACACAGCCCCATGGGCACCTGGAACCCAGCACAGCATGAGTGTCAGCAAGGAAAAAGAGTATCAGAGTGAAAGCAAAATCATGGGAAAGTTATTTTCACCTTTGAAGTGTGCAAAAAGTTGGCACAAACAGACAAAAAATTACTTCTATTATATCCTCTTTAAAAAAGGATACTTTTATTATATCCTCTCCTTAAAAGAGCCTTTTACAGACTCCAAATCCCAAAGTTTGAGTTGTTTTGGTTTTTAAACCAGTAGCTTTTTAACAGGAATAGATTAAGAATTTACTTTAAAAATGAAAGTGTTACTTTAATCCTAATGCATCAATTGGACAGACAAGAGACTAATGTTCAGTTGACCAAAGAGGATTAAGTACATAAATGTCACTTCTAGAATAAGGACAAGATTATTCATTTTAACCACTCACACAAACAGAAAACTTGTTAAGGTAAACTTGTTAAAGGTAAGACTTGTACTCTACTGCACCTGGACAATATGTAGATTGCCAATTCCAAAATTCAGTTCTCCACACAAAAACCCAAGAACAATCCTAAGTAAGTTCAAGAACTGCAGCGGGTTGGAGATTGCCATGGATTTACAGCTGCTCTTGACACTGCAGACCAACAAGGCAGTACAAAAGCCAGTTGGCTACAGCCAGGGATGACACCACCAGTCATGGCAATACCAGCTGCTCCTACAATCGCTGCAGTTTTTTCTGTGAGGTTTGTACTACCTGGCATGCAATACTGCAAAACAGAAGAAAACTAAAATAAAATCTACGTATACTTAAAGTAAAAAAAAAAAAAACAACTCTACAAAATAACTCTAACACTATTTTGCTTTTTCTAGATAAAGCCTCTTCTCCCATGTAATCTGTAATAGAGTTGTGCTGTGTCACTACACCTTTGTAAAATCTTCTGTGCAGGTCATCTATTCTGTTAGTTTTTAAGAAATCTACATGTCAAAAATTTTGATCTTTTTTGCTACTACCAATCTATAACCTACAGACAAATCAGTCATGTACCATCTTTAAAATCTCAATTTTGCAGAAATTATAGAACTTTGTAAATTAAATACCGACAGCAAACATAAGGTCACAGTACATTTCCCCTTCAATAAGCAACAGTATCCTGAACCAGCTTAATACATTAAAGAACTTGGAAAGCAGAAACATATCACAAATTGCAGTTCCTGCATAATTTTAAAAATTTACACCTACACTTCACAGATTACAGCACAAGTCTGTTAATATTTTCCTATCAGCTGCTGCACTCAGTAACTTACACTGAAGGATCTTAAGTTTGCTGGTCTGTTCAGTGATTTAGTGTTGTGTACAGGAAGGGAAAAAAGTCCATTCCTTATACACATAGCTAAAACCAAGCACTAAAACAGGAAGACCAGACCGTGAATTTTGAGAAAGTAGGGCTGGACTAAGTGCAAATTCTCCCATCCTCTTTAGCAGTGTGTAATTGCTAACAAAAATTACATGTTTATACAGCTCCTTAATGAGCATTTCAAACTCAACTTTTTTGCCAAAGCTGGCAGACTGATCAACCCTCCTTGTGTTCCAAAGGAAGAGTCTGTAACATTTTGTTATTCATGTCACTAACACTACCCTGTACCTACTGCACACAAGACAAGCCTCACAAGCATTTTACTACAGCAAGTCAGAAAACACCCTCAGGAAACAAGTCTGCAATACACGTTTAGCTATCACACACTCAGAATCAGGTTTCTGTCTTTTAGAAACTGATTTACTAGCCCTGATACTGCTTGGGGCTTTAAAACTTAGGGTAAGAAGTCATGGAAATTACCACAATGGTTAGTTTGTGACCAGAAATTATAGAGACTCTCTTCTCAGATTATATTTATTCTGGAGAGTTCCTATAGCTTTTTATCCCTTTAAAAATTATCCAGCAGAGATGCAATGGAATTTTACCTAGATTTGGAACACAGTATTGAAATACTGCTTTAATGGAATTTTCATCTCCTAAAAAGCACTAAGAATAATTAAGGGTATAGAAATAAAGAATTATTCAGCAACAAGTTTATAAAGAAATTATTAGAATAAATTAACCATCTGCAGCTTTTTCAGCACTAGCCAGTCAGCACAAGTTCTCCCAGTCAAATACACCCCCAAAATGATGATTAACATGAAATCTAATTTTAAGGATTTTACAGAACACACAGAATAACAATTGCTGTTGCAGTGTTACTGAATTCAGCCATTTATTTCACAAGATTAATTTGGATAAATCCTTGGTGTTTTGCTCAGTTCCTCAGGTGTGAACCTTAGGTTCCATCTATGACACTTTATCTTGGCTGTTAACAGTTTCAGGACTGATTTGCAAGAAATCTCTCTTATTCTGGGTGGCTTAGCAGCATCACAGTTTCTCTCAGAACAACTAGATGAAAAGCTCATTCAGACCAGGCAGGCAAAGGTACTTTCCCACAACTACAAGGCAAGCTAGCAACAACAAACTTCAGTGACCACAGAATTGACTTTGTCTTCGGGACACACTTCTATGGCTCTTCGCCTTTGGCTAGAAAAAAAAAGCCCTGAGGGTTCAATACATTTTACTGAAGTCATCCTCTAAGAATTCAAGGCCTATCCCCTTTCCTCAGTCAACACATATGCTCAAGGCTTGTTTATTCTTCCTGTAACTACAGAATACTGCTCACATGGGCAGTACTCAGCTTTCAAACAGACACACACACACAGACCACTCTTTCAACTGGACAAGCCTTGATTTTTCTTTTGACAAATTCACAGGTACTATCAATGCATTCGAACTCCTTTAAAGTCTCTGCATCTGCTTGCTTTTCATGAATGCTCTTCCTAATAATTTTCAGAAAGAAAATTGAAGGTCTAATATCAGCTTCTCCCAACATTTTGTTACTCATTCTCTCACTCTCTCCTACAAAGAACCTGAAGTTTAGTAGTAGTCAGAAACAGTGTAATCATACCTATCCTAGAGAATAGCTATAGCAACCCCCACTTCCAAAAGCAGAATTGTCAGTCTTTGTGTCTTCAATCTTTCTTTATAAAGACCTGAGAGAAACCTTGAGCAATACAACATTTCTAAGGCACAGAGATTACATACACATCATGAAGTTCAGTCAAAAGCCATCAAAATTAAAACTACATTTTATACATTTATAAGGGATACAGTGATCCAAATACCTACCTGTATGACTGTTGAAGTGTGCAAAATTAGCAAAATTCGCTGTAGCAGTTGACTGAGGAGGAGCAGCAGCAAAGATATCTGAGCCAAGGTCACTGAGGAGGTCAAATTGTTTCTTTTCTTGTTGCTGCTGTCCTTGAGATCGAACTACAACAGGAGACTACAAACAAGATTTCAATTAGCTAGTACAAAAAGGTGATATTTTACCAAACTGACAGTAACAAAATATTAGAAGGCTAGACTAAGCTTATTTCTTTAACAAGACATTTATTCCTGAAGTTTAAGATGCTGTGTGTAGCACACACCCTCCTCCTACAGTATGAGGAAGACAATTTATGCTACTGCTCTGGCTCACAAAGGAACTCTGCTGCAGACATACATGGTTTAATAGCACCCAGAAGAATAAAGTAGCGACATATTATTAGCAACTTCAGATTTTGTATTTGAAACTGTACATACTGTACAAATACAAACAATAAAACAATTTTACAAGACGGAAAATAGTTATTCACTACATTCCGAAAAATCTTCATAATTCCGTATAAGGAAAGAAAAATTGAAGAATTTAATAGCAAGGCTTGAAGTTGCAATTTTCTACTGTTTGAGTTAGAGGTTCATTCAAGATTTGCCTGTATCTTGACAGTTTTCAAACAAACTGTCTTCCCTCCAAAAATCTAAGTACACAGTGTTTGACTTTACATTACAGCATACAGATGGCCCCTGAAAGCGTTTGCATGCTGTAAGACAGTTTCAGAATGCATAGGAAGCCATAATAAATACAACATGCTTTCATCCACATATTCACTACTAATCTGACAGTTAACCAGAGTAATTTTCTTATTTTCAAAGAGAAAATGCAAACGTGAAAATAAAACACATCAGGTCCGAACTTTAGAGGTATTTATGCAAAAGACAATTAATTTATCCTAATCACACTGGAAAACTCAGCTTACTGAAAATAACCACTAAAAAAATCAATTTGGTCAATAGAAACAAACTTCATTTAGTACCTGATCTGCAAACATGTATATACCTCATTAAAATATATGAGACACAGTGATCATATTAGTTCCTACAGACCATAGTAGCTGTTATTGCAAGAATTTTTGTGCCGCTGAAAGAGTAACAAGGACTGCAGAACAGTTCTGTGCTCCTCAGCAATCATTACTCACTTGGCTAGGTGTGCCCTTGTTTAAGTGCAGTGCAGGTGCAGCTTCTCCCAAGAGTGATTTGAGTGGCTTCACCTCAGGTGTGCTGCTTGTACTACTGGCAGAAGACCCCGATATGGATGCATGGACCGATGCCACCACCTTTGCCTGCTCTGGAGGAACATACCTACATGCAAGAAGAACAATGGTTGTTAAAAGTTTCACGTGAGAATTTTGTAAGTCTGAAGTTGAGAACTGGCAGATCTCAGCTTTGCTAATGAAACCCTGATCCTGCAATAGACTATCAGTATTTTGCAAAGTATCCATTCTTTAAATATGCCAGAGATTTTTTTTTTAATGGACTAGAATTTAAAGTCATCAATATTTCTAGCACTTATTCAATACAAAACATGTCTTTCCCATACTAATAAATTGGATGGGAAATAACAGTCTGCAAAACAGTTGCTTTACACTGTTCTTGACATCCTCTTAAGCCATTTCTGTTCCATCAATATGAACACTGAGAAACTTACTTCATTTGCCTTCTCTACTTCCTATAGGAGCTCTACATGAAGTTCAGAAACCATTTCACTTTACAGAGCTGTATAATCTAGTCTGAAGAGCACACTCAAAGAAGGAAAGGACACTCAAAATGAGAGCAAACAGTCCATCTTCACTTCTCATCATAGGGGCAATCTTTATAATAGTAAAGGTATCTTACCATCTTTTCTTTTCATACTTTTCCTGTAGAAATTCCTTTACTTTCTGTGGATCCCTGAAGTCTGGAATTGCTGATGATCTATCATCAAATAGGCCTAGCCAAATCTGTTTGCACACCTTAATAAAAAAACCACAACAACACAGACTGATCAGAGAAAATACCTTAATTCAAAACCTATTTAAGTTTACTATTGTTAATACATTAAGCCATTACAGTGTGTGGCTGCATAATTTATATTCCAGACTGAGCTGCTGTAACAACTGACTGGTGCACCATGTACCAGTCTAAATACCTGAAGCTGCCTGTCACAGCAGGGCAAGCAGATTCCAGCATCCAATTTCACCATTCAACACTCCTTTTACAAAATATTTGTAGAATGTGCTCATGAAATGCAAAGCACCTGATTCCTGCTTGTAATCTTTAAGATTCTTCTCCTTCACCTAATTCTACACGTTCCCTTACTGTACTTCTGGGCTTAAACTGTTTGAACTTCCATATGCCCGAAGCCTTAAATGGTAGATTTTAAAGGATCCAAGGTTCAGTATTTATATTTTTAATTACTATTTGAGTACAAGAACTGTTTTTCCAACAGCCTTTGTGACCATGATGCAGTTTCTACAATGCCATATACATTTGAGAAACAGTATGAGATAAGGCATAAAAATGCTCTTGCTCCAATTTAATTTTTTAATTGTAGCTGTGACTGAGCAAAAGTTGAACCATTTGCAAAATTCTCAGTATGTTCAAGTTTCAATTCCTGAGCAAAACAAGAGGAAAGGTGTTCTCAAAACTAAAGAAGACATAGGAGTTTTAACTTGAAAAGTTTTAAGCCCTTCAGACTATTCTGCAAGTAACCTGAACATGCACCCAAACAATAACACCAAACATTAGCTGTCCTCAAAAATCACAGTGCCCATTTAGAACAGGTTTCTTCCAGGGAAGCAGAGTCAAAAAAGCTTTGTTTTTAGGACGCATACCCTTTCTTCCCACACCCTTTCTGAAATAGCCCTTACCCATCCCTGCTACCTGCCTACTACAAACATGCCCTCTACCCCTGCAAGTGTCATGTTTTCAACATTGTCCCCACTGACCTTCAGGAGAAGCACAGGCTCTAAATAACCAAGAGCTGCAAAACTGATTTCTCTGAAAGTCAGCAAATCAAGGTGGAAGCTGTGATACTCTCACTTCAGTATCTTCCCCAAACTAGCTGGCAAGCACGATATATCTTAAAGGTCATTTCAAAGATTGCTCAGCATTATAGACATTAGGCAGGCATCCTAACCATGGATTCATATTTGATGTTTCAGTTCTAAATAGCCCACTTGCATATTCAACACCCAACAGTCCTTAGTACCAATATTATCACCATCTACTGGACAGAGATAAACAACAACAGGAAACAGATCTAATGATCAAAAGGTATTTTTAAATGAGTATTCACATAGCTAATTTAGAGCTAAGGTCAGTAGTTCCTACCTCAAATAAACTCAGCAATTCTGCATTCATTATGCAATTGTAGTCCACAACAGGGTCAAGCTCAATGCACTGATTTGAGTTCTTAAAATGAAACAGTCACTTACGGTATAGTAAAAGGTAAAATGAAACTTAATATATCTGTTTAATACTTCTTCATACAAACTTAGAAGACAACCTTGGTCAAAAAAGTCACAAGTCTGTTCTAAAGTAAAAGCTAATATCAAGAATCACTGTTTTAACAGTACCAATCTTTCACTACTTTTCGGTGACAAAACACAAAGTCTGAATATTTATGTGTGTAGCTTTAAACTTGCAGTGAATACCCTGAAGTGAGCCAGCAGTAGTATTTCCATACTTAGATTTGTGAGTATAACTATACAAGCAGCAGTCATATGACTGCTAGGAGGAAGAGAAGTCCTGCTTGTGGCTATTTACAGAATCTCTAGCAGCAGGAGTTGGTGGTGCTCAAATCTGCACAGTCCCTTCCCAACCTCAACTTCAATACTGGAAAGAATATCAGGAAACACTGAAGAAAAGAAAAATTGTGCTTAATTTCAGACAAGCAGAAAGATAAATGTTGCAACAGCCCCTACTTGATTCTGCACCCAACACTGGAACATTTGGGGCTCTACCATCATAATCAGTTTGCATCCAGCCTGAGATGCGCTGGCAAATGACAGAGGAGGGCCCCTTCCCCACCCATACCAGACCATCCAATTACTCCTCCTGCCATCCAAAACAAGTCAGATTGAAGAAACTCATCACAATTACCATGTCACTGGTACTATTGAAACCTGGAGGAGATCAACTCACAGCAACAAACCACAACCCAGTTTTTCATGTTTCTCCCTCCCAGTTTTCTGCTTCATTGTCACCCTGAAGTGCCTAAGCATTTGAAAAAAAAAAAAAAAAACCAACAAAAAATCTTCGAAACAAATTAAAATCCCCAACAACAAACAATCCAAACCAAAAAAAACACCACAGCTCCATGTCAATGTCTCAGGCCATCATGACCACTACAGGCAATTTCTGTGAGGACTCAGAAAACAAGATGCTATGTGACTTTAGATCATTACCAGCTACAGAGCTATAGTAGATGCAGTTCTATGAATATGCAAACAGGAACGGAGGAGGACTGTGCTGAACAAACACCTGTTAGCTTAAAATGATGCAAGCTTCTTAAAGGCATCAGCTCTTGCCATTGTATTGCAATTTTTGCAAACCTTCAGAAGACAGGCTTCCAAATGTGTTTCCTGGAGCAACTAATTCCTTCTAAATACCTAACCACAAAAGGAAGTAACAAGTGAAATATGCCTTAAGTCACTACTGTAATTAATTTAAACAAAATGCCAGGCACTCTGTGTTCTTCTGTTGCTGGTAGCACAGAGAACAGTTTCACTAAATGGGCAAACAATTTTACTACCAGTTTTACTAACAGGCAACCACTAAGCCAAAGAACCTACTTAGTCACACACACTTCAGCAAGACATTCTCACTGTACCAGAGTCTGACTGCAGGAGTTGTACAAACGCAGTGTAAAACATTTAGCACATCAGGATGTAATTTAAATTTCACCTAGGTTTCTTTACCTAAAGAGTTATCAGAGAAAGCACAACTTCTTGAAAGCTCTTAAAATGGACAAGTCTTAAACCAAAACCAGACAGCCACAATAGATAAGAGTAGTTTGGATTTAGACAGTGGGAATGATGGAAAGGAACCATAAGATTGCAAGTGGGTGCACAACATGACTGGAATACAACGGGTAAATCACATCCTCATAAGGGCATTTCAGACCATGCTTATGCCAAAAAAAGGCTGTAAGGCTGTTCTGTCTTCCTACTACAGTTGGGCTTGATGATCTTAAAGGTTTTTTCCAACCTACACAGTTCTGACTTAAGTCCTTTAGAAAGCCATATTTCATGAAGTTTTAGAACCACACCAGCAACCATGAAAAGGCACATACTTCTGTCTGAAGTAGCACACAATGCTTTGAACATCAGCAGCCATTCCAAGCAGGCATTCAGAGCCCAATAAAAGGCCCATTGTCTTCCCTTGTTTGCTGGTGACCTGTGTGCTCTGTCTAGCTATACTTCTGCTACCATCATCTGACTTGACAGGGATCCACAACACTGCATTGATTATGCTTCAAGGGAACCACAAAACACAATTTTCAGCCATCTAAAAAAACACAAATGGCAGAGAGCTGTGCAATACCACAGGATGAAAACAAAATTGAAAAATAAAATTTAAAAAATACTGCTGTCGGAGACAGAACTCACATCATGTAACTGTGTTTTCTTGAAGTAATCTGTCCATAGTCATTTTAAAGTAAGCCACCAACAGTCCTGAATCTCTTGCAAAGAAAGATGTTTGCGGTGAGAAATTTTGATTTTTCCTTTATTTTTATAGATCAGGCCATCACATTTTTTGTTTCAAGGCTATCCAAAAGTTATTCTTGTGATAAATATCAGGGAAACTTATGCCATACAACTTGCTGTTTATGGTGGGGAAAGATTATGCACCATTTTTACCTCTGGTACCCTGATTACTCCCCACTAATTCACCATCTCAACTGGACTGATACCAAAAGATTCATTACAACAACAACAAAAAAAAAATAGCACAAGTACAGAAAGATCAGACTGGCAACTTTAGTTGCCAACACTTCACCATAAGCTTCAGTGCTATGTTCTGTCTGGCCCAACAGCTGCCCAGGCAGGACACCTGAACAGCACAGCTACTCCCACAGTTATTCAGCACAGTCATCCCCAGCATGTGCTGACTCTTGCAGGGCATTACTTGCAGGACGTGGGAGCAGGTAGGAACTGCAAAAAGGCATTCAAGAAATGCAAACCTGCACAAACCCAAGCCTTTACCAAGCAGTTGCTCTACTAAACACAGTTTTCTTCTTATTTAATACAAATTTGCTATCTGAAAAAAAAATCCAAGGAAGTAATTGTTCTCAATTTTTGGTTATTTTGAAAACATACGTTTTGTGAAATTTTAATTTGGTATCTCAAGGAGCATGTATTTCAAACCACCCCTCTAACAGCTCCATATATAAATCACACTTGCAGAACTCATTCAGAAAATGCTACTGCTCAAATTCTATGACACATCTTCAACCCCATTTTAACAGAATTACTCATTCCTTTGCTTTTACAGATAATACACGAAGCATCACCCCAACTCACCACACAATTACACAACACTACTATTAAGGTATCGGGCCTAAAAATTCTATGGGCTCCTGAAATCCTTCTACATTGTACCATCTCCTTGGGAATACTCTGGTTCAGCCATTTAATATTAATATTATTCTTTCTGCAGCAGCAGCACAAATAACCCTGTGCTCGAAAGCTCTGTTTATTTGCCAAAAGCTTTGCTATACTCCTCCTTTTGATAACTACAGCTCTATCAAACAAACAAAACGCTCTGCTTAGAGAAGAGACTGACAAGCTGGAGCGAAGAGTAAACATTCAAGTTATGTGGAAGCCCCTAGAAACAGTGGAACATATCCAACAATCCATAATCATTGTCCACTGTCCCTGAAAAGCATAATTAGTCCGTGCCCCACTGGTTCCCCAATGGAGCAGAGGGGAAAAAAAAGGAGAGCATTGAAGTCAGAATGACTAAGCATACGCAGCATTTGAAAGTCTACTTTTGTTGAAGGCTTGACAGAAGCAATACTTTGAAGTTTTGCCCCTACTACCCTCTGGGGGCTGCAAAAATCAAGACAAAGCAAACTTTTACCTTGTCAGATAACAGTAAGTAGATAACAAGATTCAGCAGTTGTCTTCACGAAATTTACAAGTTCATGAGAATCCCTTTACAACCACTTTGGGAAGAATAGTACCTGTCCTCTGCCAAGAAGCTCCAGTCCTGCAAGGGATGTCATTAGACACTTGGCAACCAGATACTGGGACGTTCAGAATTAGATTAGCAAGTACATCATGAAGTAAAGAGGGAAAGAGAATCACAACCAGCATCAACCTACTCACCCTGACCTAGATAAAAACCCAGGAGGTAGCAAGGCAGAAACTGTGAGTTGCCGTAACTTAAATATATAATTGAAAGGAGAAATTGGGCCAAGTGCTTATTGTATGTTATAAAAAAGCCTTTACCTATATTTCTCTTCATACCATTGGTTTCCCTGAATCTGCACTCCACAGCTATTATATCTGAGGGAGACCTGTTTTTCCCAGAGTAATTATATTTACTATACATTAGGTTTTCCATACACTATTTACATCTGTAGTCCTACACTTTGAAAAATTACCTTTGTTTTCAGCTTTGACAGAAAACAACAAAGAACACATCTCATTCAGTGCACATCTGGAACACCACAAAACAAAGTTAATCAGAAAGGTTTCTGGTTTAAAACCCAGCCTCCAGTAACATTTCATGCTTTCAAGAGTTCCAAGTAAGGCTCAAAGATTAAAAGAAAAATACATGTTTTCCATAAAAGTTTAGCTTTTGTTTTGCTTTATATTTATTCACATTTGGGGGATTTTTTTTTCCTGTGTATTTTTAGAGTTGGGCAAGTGGGGAAGAACAGGCCTACTAAAAAACCGCTAATTAAGAAAAGAATCAGCATTATCCATTAAATTTTGCAGAAACATTGAGAATCTGAGATTTCAGTTATTTCTATCCCAGTGCTATGCATTTCAACTACCAAATAAAGATTTGCTATGTCATAACTATTTCACTGATAGAAATCTCCTCAGTGTGGAGCAAGGTGGATATAGGAGAAACAAAGGACTTCTGCTTACACAACACATTAAGCCACCACACTTCAGAAACTCCTGTTAGCATAGTTGTGCTAGCTAGGTAGAATAAAAATTCAGTCAGGCCAGCAAAGTTAAGTTCTTGCTCATCAATCCTCTTGCTCTTGTATGCGGTGAAGGCAGTAAGGCAAGGAAAAGCTCTCACAGGACACATCCTTGTGTTGATAGAAGCTGCACTTCAACTAGGAAAAAGCACACTACTTGACCTACAACACTTCTTGAGACCCAGACATTCCACTGCATAGGAAGATTACACGTGTCAGTCTAGTTTAAAAAGCTCTAACAAGATAATACCTTTCAAGAGGCTGGTAAATGCCAAATTAGATTTCTTCTTCTCCCCCTCTCTGCCAATAAAATATCCTCAGTTATGCACCAAATCTAATGCTGGCAGTGCAAAGAACTGCACATTACCACACAACAAAACTATGTTCCAAAACATAACACCCTACAGGAAGAAATATTTGGAAACAGTTTCTTTATGTAAGCAAGTTATAGCTTTGTTTAGTAATCCTGCACTTCTGATGTCAGTATTATTCATTAATCTCTGTAGGTTAAAAGAATTTTACACTGCCAGAGTACTGATTTGAAAGGCAGTTTGGGTCTAGAAGTTATAGTGGTTTCATAAGCAGAGTCAACCCTGCTAACAAAGACATTGTTCTACACACAATCAGCTCATGTATCTCTGTATCGTATTAGCAGAACCAGCAATGTATTCCAAGGACACCTGACCGCACACCTCGTACTGCCAGCACTGATCAGCTCCAGCTCCTTCCACTCCAGGGTTTCCAGGCCACATTCCACAGTAAAGGAGATTCTAGGGAAGCGTTCTGGTCAGGCCTAACACCAGCTCTAACCAGACTCAAACTACTGTCAGTTCTGCAAGAGTGCAGGAAACAGAGACTTCCACAGGTGCTATTGAGAGTCAGGAAAATTGGCACCAAACCAAAATTCAGCACTATTAAAATTACCCCAAGCAACTGAGCTGAGTTTCATGTATTCTACTCATTAGCTCAGGCAAACATGGTCTTTGCCCCAGAGTAACAGAGATTTTCTAAATACAAGACCATCAAGATCTTTTTCTTCAACCACATACATATTAGAATGCATTATTTGGAAAGGTTATAAAATACCTGTCATTTTTCAAAAGGGTAGGAGAAAAATTAACTCTGTAACTGGTTTGCCTCATAATACTATTCTTCATCTTAGGGGAAAAGTTTCTGAATAAATCTTCACAGCTATAATGGCAACAGGAAATTAGCACCACCTCCACTTTCTTCAAACAGCAAGTTCACTTCCTACTACCACTGCACAACTGAATCAGAGGCCGAATCAGCACTAGCATCATTTGAGGATGAGTACTGAAACAGACATATCTCCATATCACTCTCTCCTCGTTATTCCTAACGAGAAAATGTGAAAATACCTCACACTGCACTGCATGAAGGCAGCAAGGAGACAAAAAACCCTACCCAGTGAGTCAGAGCTGCTTTTATCCTTCAAAATAATTTCAGAAGGCACTTGAGGAATGTCAGCTGGAAGATGCCTCCATTCTTGCTGCATTGACCTAATCCCAACATTAGCAAAACTGGAGTCTGGTCAGCTGTTTACACCTCCAGATGAGTAAGCAACACCAAAATATAGGTGTTTTCTAATACAGTATAAGGATTTAAAACTCTGGTTGAAGCAGTAAAAACTCATTTAAAGTAACGTTCAAGCTACCTGTGCCAGAAAGATATTTCTTAGAATGTGTATATACGGGGAAGGAGATGGTGTCTCACCCAAGGAAGAGCTGCTCTGAATAATCTCTCCCTGAAGGAGTTGCTTTGCAGAAGCCTTTCAGTAACTGAATGTTTTACCCATGTGTGCCACAAAGAGGGTCATTTACGACAACTGGGGAAAAGTTGGTATTTTAAATATTAGGAAATGTTTTGGTTTTTTTTGATTTGTTTGGCTTGAGTGGTTGGGTTTTTTTAGAGGACTTCAACCTCACACAATACACTGACCTTATAAATATCCTTTGAAGGACAGTGGAAAACTACTTCCTCTAAGAACAACTCAGCACCTTAACTACTTTATCTCATGGAAGTTTTCTTGCTATTTTACTTTGTATTCAGAACAAGATCCCTATTGTACAACTATGATCTACCCATCTGGAAGCAAGAAAGGTTATCACAGAGGCCTTGGCCATGTCAGAGAAAGACTAGAACAAGAAAGTTGGAATGAAAGTATTTTAGAAATTACAGAAAAATGGAAGCTAAACATGACAGATTGCCAAAAAAGTTGAGCTTTTTATATGTATAATTATACGTACTTATATGTGCAATTGTTTTAATCGTTGATATTACGACATTGGAAAAGTCTTATTTTAGGCAATTTCCTTTCTTCCTATACACGCAAGAGCCTCCTATGCTGAACAGTAAGCTAAGCAAAAAAACGTTTTTTGTGAGGTCAGATGATTTCCCTCTGTCCAATACATTATCTTATCTGCAGATAAGTATTCCAAAGTCCAATACCAACAAGAGAAAGCAAAATGCCTATTTAACTACTGCAATATAAAGTACAACAAAGTGAAGACATGTTATAAGTCGGTTTTAGACTTCTAACAGTGTTTAAACCAATAATCATTTCTCTTCAGTATTCGAGCACTAACAAGTGTCTACTCAGTTCCACTTAAGAATTAAAGCAATAATGAACAACCTAAAACTAAACTCAGAAGGACATCTTTATTTATGAGGCAGCTCACTTAAATCATTGCAATTCTCTAATTAGAGTACTATAAGTGCAAAGACCTCCACTTTTGAAACAGAATAGCACTGCAGAGGTCTGGTTTTTTTTATATCAATAATAAATTATGTATCAACTAAATCATTATTATTAGCAGACTAGTCATGGCTCTAATGAGAAGGACAACCACACTAGCTGCTTGAGAAGGGATCACTTAAGGTTCCAGATCAGTGAAAACAAACTCAACTCATACCACTCTCTAGACACTGCAAGTTTAGTAAAATATGAAATTAAAACAAATACAGGGAGGGAGCTACAAACACACATTTTCCTTTACACTTTGTGAAGCTTAAAGCAAAACTGGAGTTTATCTAATCTTATGGAAAGAGCCTCCAACATACTCTATATGAATCCACATAAGATTCTTTATTAAATTTCTCTATGCAAAAAGTCAGCAATATGCTCTATACATATATACACACATATGCAATGCTCTTGGTTTTAAAAAACCCAACCAACCTAAGCCATCAAGAGTATTTTATAAAGTCTGGGAGAGTTCAGGCCTTGTTCTAGCTCTGTCTAGAGGAATCATCCACTAACAGTAATTTCAACAAATAGCACATGTTTACCAGGGCAGAAAAAGAAATTACTATTTCTGTTTTCATTCTTCAACCTGACAGTTATGAATGGACCAACTTTAAGAAAGTTAAGTATCAGCATTTTACTGAATGATGGGATTTATCCCCACAAAGCTTCACAAAAGCACACTAATAAAACACACTCTAGCCTAGATCAATAGCTCTACTAAACAGGGTACAGATGCAATCAATGTGAAGCAGAACCTTATCTAGTTTGAACAGAGGCAAAATCTGCCTCTAAAATCCTCAAGGCTTACAGCACATTATTAAAACACAAACTTCACCCTCAAACTGAAGTCAACAATAGCCACACCCAGGGCTTAAGTGCTCCTTGTATCCCACAGAGCCAATCCAACATTTACCTCAGATTTTTTCTTCTACTAAAAGGAACAAAAAGTCAGTATGCTAGAACTTGTCCTCTTCAAAGCTGCTGCAAACTACTCACTAGATAACAACTTCTCCCTTTCCGTCCTCTCTTCAAGAACATTCAATATGGATATACTTTTATTAAGTATTTAAATTATTTATTAATTATTAATTTATTATTATTTTATTAAGAATTAAAACTACTAGAAGACTTCCTGACACCAAGTGTGAAGAAATATAGCTACAAGCTGTATTTTTGTATTTATTTTTGTCGTAGTACACTCTTCCAGGAAATACTGCTGTGGTCAGTTTCAAGTTCTGAGCTTACAGGAAAAAAAAAAGATGGCTGCATATTGCCTTATGAAAAATCAAAAGATAACTCAATTCAGAAATACTGATCATGTGAATCTAGATTGTCTGGGTTGAGCAATAACATTATGATGATCAGCTACCCAATAAAACAAGCTCTTCAGAAGCCTCATTTCAAATGATGCTGGCTTCAAAAGATTTCTGTCTAGCTTTTGCCAAAAAAACCCAAACAAAAACCCCTAAGTTTTCCTTAGGTAGTGTTTTCAACTTTAACACTAAAGTGCCAAACCCACTTTATTCTCCAAATAATACTTACTTCATTTCCATGTTTCTGCAGAAATTCTATTTCCTGTTGTGTGAATGTAGTCATTGAAATCGACTTCACTCTGTGGGGTGGATTCAAGCCCCGCCTGAAAGAAGCAAGAGGTATTCAGCATTTGTGAAACTTGTCATCATATAATCACATTTAACACTATAGCTAGAAGTCAGTCAGTTTTAAAATCAGGAGCCATCTCTGTAAAGCACACTCATTCTTGGTACTGCCATACAACTTAAGGCTGTGTAAGCTCTTCTCGAAGTAATGCTCAGTATACAAAGCTGAATAATAAAACTTCAGGGGAGACCAATATTCAAAATGACTCATGCAAAGCCACTCTGGTACTTTCTATGCAAATTTAAGAAAACAAAATTAGACTTTCTTTTTCAATCCTAATCTGCTTCACCCTTGCCTCTACCTTTCATCTCTCTCTCTTGGGTTTCTTGTAGTTTCCTTTCCCTCCAACTCCTTCCTCATTTTGATCTCTTATTACAACTTCTACACAATAACTAGATTTCTTCAAGCTAAACTGTCCAGCTCAGTATTTATCTCATGCTTTAACCTACACTTCCTGTTTCCTCACAGCATCTTTTTCTAGTTTACTTTTTGCCCCTGCACTCACAGGGGCTTACTCCTCTTCCTGAACACTAAAGAAGTAACCATAACAAAAGCAAAAAGACACTGGTTTCAGCATGCTCTCAAGTGAGAGATGTTATTGCTAAGGCCACAGCTCCAAACGTGAGGAGCTCTGCCTTAAGCCCAGATTGGCACCTCTCTCACATCCATGCCAGGCTGCTGCAGCAGGGCCGCCAGAACAGCAGGCATTTGTGCTGCTGCAGCCTGATGTTGTCAAACCCAGCTCAGTCACAACCTGCAAGCACAGAGAGAAAACATGCTGAGCAACAGCACCAGGGTAAGAAAAAGCTTGCTTTCTTTTAAATTCCTTCTTTAAATACATGCTAACTACTGCTTTTACCCACAACCACTTCCAATCAAACCCAAGCAGTGCTTTGCCCAATGGATGTCAGAACATTCCATCCCACTTGCACCAAGCAGTGCAGACACGCACTCAGGCAATACCAGGAGGCCAGTTTAACACTCAGGTTAATCAGGCCTGGATTTCTGAAATACCATCTCAAAAAACAATTAATATACATTAACCATGAGATAACAAAGTACACAAAAAGCTTTCTAGGGATGTAATACAGATCTAACAAATCACTAAGAAAATCAACTTACAGCTGTATTGCCTGTATTTGTCCCTACATGACAGCCAGTGGTTTTCTTTAAACTCAGCGATTATCCCAAGAACATTAACTATAAATTAAATTGTTATCCCTCAGAACAGCCTATGACAAAAATCTGATATTCCAAACATTAACATTATATTCAACTTTGACAGAAAAATTTTAGCACTTCAAGTTTTCCACATAAGTCTAATGAGAAAAATACTGTTCTGCATTTAGCTTGGAAATTCACCTTCAACCTAAATTCAAGTGTACCTGTAAGACAATTCTGATCCTGTGTTAAAGAACTCCGTATTTTAAATCAGAAGTTGAATATGGGTTAGAACACTAAGCAGTAACATTATAGCCTAAGTTTCATGAGAAAGCTTATTTGAGATAATCACTGTCTGAAACACTTGGATAAACAATTAACTGCATTTTGCTACAAAATGCAATGATTTTGAATACCTTAAAAGCAGAAGTCATTTACAAACCTACAGGCATATGAAAATTAGTTTTACAGAATACTAATTGCTTCAGCAAATTTTTGAAATCAGAGCAACTGACTAATATTAGACTCCACAGTTCAGCACCTTGACAAGGTTAAAGTTTCACTGAAGTTGGTGAGAGAGGTTTTAAGACAGTTGATTAAACTACCTTCTCTTAAAATATTTAAATTTCTTGGTAAATTAAAGTTACCAATTTAACATTTCATCTAGCTGTATCATCAACATCACAAATAAATTACATTTATTAAAATACTATAGTACTTGCTAAGATTTTTTTAAAAGTAAGTACTCACTTTAAGATGATGTAATTTAAAAGAAATCTGTAAGAGTCCTATTCAGTTAAAATTCATTGTTTCAGAGCTGGTGCTAGGATTAGGTTTTGCTTATTTTTGGCTTTTAAAATAAACACCTTCTCAGTCTGTGCAAGTAATTACATTTCACTAAATGGCACTTGTAGCATCACATACTGAGTGACAGCATAGAAACAAAGTTGGCATCCACCTGGCATTTCACACAGATCTGCTCCATCAAATACTACATGACAATTACTGTCCCTTGCTTTTACAGTAAGTATAAAAGCAGTTCTGTCTGCCTTAGTCGGTTCAATTTACTCTCTTCCTAACAATTACAATAGCAGCACAGTTAGGTAGTTGTAAACTATTTAATGACTATTTAAAAGCCAAAGCTATTCACTAACACATTCACATGTTTCTAGCACAGGCAGTATATCTCAACTTTCTCACTAGTTCCTGCTGAAAATTTCTTTTTTGGAGTAAGTACAGTTTAAGTGCCCTGTTGTTCCTGTGTTTGCAATTTCAAGGCACTGTCCAAGTTCTTTAAGATGTACCTACTCTACACTGATCTACCAGGGCTCTCCAGAGCATTTACATCAGCAAACACTGATATCTTCAGCTCTGTTAAGTAGCAATATTAAACGTGGTTGAGGCCTAGAAAAGATTTTGTTAAATCTCACCAAAGACTTCCTCCATGCCTCTCTCTCTAGTGAAGAGTTCAGACATATAAGGTTTCCTGATATACACATTATATCCAGATGGGATAAGACAAATTCACATTTCTCTTACACCATCCTGCTAAAAGAAGAAAGACATCCCCCCTAAAGATCAGATCAGGACACAGAGGTGTCAGATGTCTTGCAGGATGAAAGAGAGCACAGCACCAACGTCAGTGGTCCAGGAGTATTGGAAATTCTGAACAAAACTTTAACAGCCATAATATGAAGTAAGCTACCAGGCTGCAATACTGTACATTCAAGTATTTATGTCCATTGAATATGGCAAAGGATGCAGGGAACCTATGTAAAGCTTCCTCTTATGCTACAGCAGCCTAAGAAGTCAGCCCAGAACAAGGAATTCAAGACAAGAAACTGCACACAAACACAGGCCAAGCATTATCTTCCTTAGACAAATTACTTTGATTCTACCATTAGAACAACAAACTCACTATTTTTTTATGATTTCTAACTAACATCCACGAATTGCCTGGAATTTCCCTAAAACAGAGCAGTTGTGGGATTTTTGAAACAGGATTCAAAGACCAACCCTTCCTTACCTACAGAGACTATTTAATGACCCAAATGATTCACAAACAGCTCATCTACATATGGGGGAAGCTTATTGGTAGACAGCCAAGTACAATTATCCCTTATGAGAATTAACAAATCTCTTTTTTTGCAGGAAAAATGTTTCTTTCCTTGTATTTGACAAGTGTTTCGCACAGTTCTAATGCTTTACAGTACTCCCTATTTAACAGGAGACAGAATGGATTACAGTCCCTTAGTGCAAATTATCCATGCCTAAATTTAAACTGACTCTGAACAAGTATTTGCAACCTGCCCCTGTGCAGCAGTACCAGTTATTATTCCCTTCCCTACAACAGAGCTCCCGGGGAAGGCAGTAACCAAATGCTACCTCAGCACTTAAACCAGACTGCAGCTCTCTCCTACCAAGAGGCCCTGGGGAAGGATGACAGAGTAAGACAATTCTGCCATCTGCACTTATCCAGCACACCAGAGCTAGAACATCCCACACAGAGATCCCACTCATCACTGCCAACTTCTTCACGCTCAGCAACGATTATTTCTGTGGAAGAGCACTGTGACCAGAGATTCCAGCCTGGAGACTCTCCTCCACTGACCCTCACTGAGTCACAGCTTAGCGTAGGGGCAGCTTCAGAGAACATGAGACCTCTGTTCTCCAGAGGGCATTGTTAAACTGGTGCTCTCACAAACAAAGGAAGCTTTAAGGCCACTGACACAGGATTCTGCAGTCTGGCAATTGAAACATTAAACATTCAAAACACAGTCAACAAGCAGTGGATATTTGTTTCTAACATAATTTAGCGGCAAATTATAGTTGAACTTGTGATTGTTGGCAGAGCAGCCGACTGCAAAGGCTAGGGCTGGGAGGGGAGAAAAATGTGAAGAGTGAACTCTGGCAGAACAGAGGGTCCCTTTCGTGGGAGGAATGGTGGGCAGACGGCTGCTCAACATTGCTAATGTCCCCTGGATCAGATTTTAACACCACCTCGAATCTAAGCCAGCAAAATCTGATCCCCTAAAATGCAGGAAGCTAACGAGGCAAGTCAAATACTGAACCATCACAGAGCACCCCACAAATCCAGGTGCTCAGAAAACAAGCAAAAGAAAACGCAGTGTCACAGCATTCATTATTATTTCTGTGCTACTGCAATTAGCAAAAAGAATATAAGCAGCACTGGCCATTCCTGATACTTGTAGACCTCCCTGGAGACCCTCCGCCATCTCACAAGCTCATTTATTTTTAATAGCAGACGACTCATACACACATTTTGAAGCAGAGTTAAGGTTAATTTAGGTTTTTTCTTTAAAAATAACCAAACATTCTTTCTGAACTGCACAGTGTTCACTGTGGTACAGAGACATTTCCTTTGCTCTCCTGCCTTGCAACTGAAAACAAGAAATACAGTAACAAAAAATACAAAAACCATAAATATATATACACACGCACAGAGATCCAGAACACATGGAGTCATTTTCCAAACATGCTCCAAAGGGAAAAAAGGACAGAAAAGTCACACAAACACAATCACCTTCACTCTAGCACTGTTCATTTAGCCTATATTAATTTCTGATAAACTTCTTCTAGGGAAAGAACAATAACTTAACACTGCACAGAGATTTTACAGTTTATTACTAATCTATCTGCCATCAAATACTTCTATCTGGCTGATACAGAAGTCCTCTACCCATGAAAATTTTAAATTTAAAATTTCGACTTAGGAAGATTTTGAGCAGCCAGAAGAAGGCCAACAGTAGCAAAAAATTAGCATAAAAGGGCTCTAGCATTTCTCAAAGTACCTATTATGTTCTAGACATGCCTTGTTGCTGAACAAGAGACTTCCTAAGTAAGTTGGGAGGGAGTTAAGATGGCAGTGAGAGAAGGGATAGGCATGCCTTAATTCTCACATCAGCAGATACAAAAAAAGAGTCAAAATTAAATAAAAAAAATTATATAATACAAAACACGTGTAAGCGGACTCTTAAACAGGGATATTTTCCATTGGTGAACTGAAAAACATGTTCTTTTTATCAAAGTTGGGAGCAGGCTGACTGTGAGTGCTACAGAAGTACTTGAAAGCAGAGATGCACAGACAGCTGAGATACAAGGCAGAGAAGTATTTGTAAGACAAAGGCAAGGATGTCACTGTCAGCAGGCCACATGGGAGCATCCAGGAAAATAGCTACCAACACAATCCTTTGAATCAAAGGACTTCTGTCAAACCAAAATAATCTCGCTGCCAACATTTCCCAAGATGTGGGTTTTCTGTAATAAAGAGAAACCTTCCCGTGGTGTATGACTGTAATCTTGACCTGAGCACACTGCTCCTCCAGAGCACCTCGTCCTGCTCTCAGGGCAGAAATTGTGTGTATTATTCCAGATATCCTATATTCTTGTACAACACCAAAAAACTGAATTACTTTGTGTGATGCTAACACACTTTTTTTGCCCACATGAAGAATTTAAACACAGGGGACAAGTGGAACTATTTTAAGAGGAAGCAAATTCACACCACTGTGCATGAACTTTCTCCTACGTGCACCATTTTGGCACAGCAGAACTTCTGCTCTGGTAAGCCTGATCTGATCCAGTCACTTAAACCCCAGGTACTATGGAAAAACTTCCTGTCATTCACACTTCTGACGTGACAAGACTCACCTTCAACATTAAGTCAGAAACAGATCTTTTTAGCAAAGCCACTAGTTCTGTCACTGTTTTTAGCAGCATATGAAAAAGCTAGACATACTATTTTGGGTAACAGTAGAGGAATAGTAGGTTTTTAAAGCTAAATCTAGTAATATTCTTCAGATACACATGAAATACCTAAAGGAAATTCAGGATGGATCAAGAATTAAGATTTTGGGTGCGACTAGACCGTCATTGCCAGGACAATGAATAAACACTTCAGAAAACTAGTAAAAAAAAGTTATACTGCAGTTTTAAAGAGTTTATAGTTAACTGTATCTAGAATAACATGCCTATTTAAGATGATACTGATGTTAGCAATCACTTTTAATTAACTGAGAAACCTTTCTGAAGGAGCCTTTTTAATCTACTAGTATTTTAATCTTGCACTGGGCACTTCATACTTGAAAAAACTAGTCTACTTGACTCCAAGAATGCTTCCTGTGCCAGATTAGAAAAAAATAATTAAAACAAGAAGCAATGCAAGACATTCACATAGCATAAACAAGATAAAGTACTAAGATTATTAAAACCTTACAGTAAAGCAAGTACTATGAGGCAGAACACAAACAGCCATTAAAAACTACAGAAGTAGCAGTACTTTCGTATTTGCCATTATGTCGTTTGTTCCCAAGTCATTTCCCTACACTGTGAAATTCTACAGTGAAAACCACTGGACATAAACAAGTTGTTTGAAGAACTGTTCTGACAGAAGTGTTAAAAATAAGTTTTTAGTTAAGAAAAAGACATGACCTACACCAAGTCTCATCACTAACAAATGAACATCCCACTGGCTAGGTCATAAGGTGTTAACCAATGCATATGACCCTGCACACACAATTTATGGAAGTTTTTCCAAGCTGACATGAAAGAATGAGTCCAAATTCATTTTAGAGAGAAACTTTAAGTCCTCTTAATAATAATTTACTCCAGCTGTAAGCATAGGTGTTACTAGCTGTAAGAACCAAACATGTTGTTTGTGGTTGTTTTTTTTTTACAGCAAGACAAAAACACTGCATATTTAGAATGAAAAAACCATTTGCATTTTATTGCAATACCAACACATTAACCATGTTTTTGCAGATAGTCTTCCTCCTTTAAGCATGGTAAGATCCCAATGACAGTCAACACCAAGTGGCAGCTGTCCCCTGCTTACGAGCTGTTTCACTGCCTGTACATCCTTTTGGTCATTGTAAATTGGACTATGCACTTTAGTAGCCCATACCTCCCAGCCAAAAGCTATAAGGAACAGATTCTTCTGAACCCATGCTAAGCATCTCAGCAGCATTCACAATGTCTATTAAGGTTAAGAAGCCTGAACAATAAAGACAACCACTCTCATGGTACAGCTTTACCACACTTTCAGTTTAACCCAGTAAGAACATGTGCAACCATTAAATAAGCTCAGTGCAGCAGCTTAAAATAGTTTCACACGCCAGCACAAATAACAGTTTGCTAAGAGAGCAAACAATAGCCAGAGCTGGCTGATTGAGTGGCATGTATGTGTGAAAAACCAGTCTCTTCAATTTCACAGCCTAAATGTATTTTCTGTATTTGCATCAACTCTGTTCAGAAGCCTACATAAAGTAGAAGAACCCAAAGTCTAATTAGCTATCTGTTAATATAAAAGGCAGTTTGTTCCATGTAAATTCAGCAAAGAATTAATATATTTGCTTTGCATTTCAATATCATTACCAACTTTGTTCTAAAACGCAAGACCTTACTTGGAAGGGCTGTTTGGGGTAGTACGGGGACAGAAATTAGTTCTGGCTGCTGAATGCCTTTTAGAAACACCAATCTGTATCTTCTGACATACTATTTATTACTTCTTTTGTTACTCTGATTCTGCTTCACTCCATGAGCACAATGCTACAAAATCACATAAAGCAAGCACATATAGCTAAGGAGTCAGCAGCACTGAAGACAGAGGGGTCTTTCCCCCAAATTATGGGTATGTGACTGAAATTCACAACTGACTGACCTCAACTCTTAGTTTCATACACACTATCTCTGGAAAGGATGGGTGGAAAAGGGAGGAGTAGTGGGGAGGCCCACACAGGAATGAGGAACAGGAAAAATGCAATCACTTTATCAGAGCCAATCCCTAACCAAGGTTTATATATATAGTTTGTAGGAAACAGTCGATATAAAGGGAAAAAAACCCCAACCACCATCTACTTTTCTGATCAAGTCTCTTAAATCATCTAGGCTGGGGTTTATCGAGTAAACAGAGCTCAAACGGTTTTCTTACAAACTACCCCCAAGCAGAACTCGATGCACACAAAGCTATGCTGGTGGTTTAACTTAACGTTTAAGTAATATCTGTAAACGTATTCACGACAGGGTTAGTATCCTCACATTTTCAAGGCTGTCATGACAGTGAACTGCTACGCCACGTGCCCCTTCCCTTTCCACAAGTATTGTCGCACACTTGCTTAATTAACTACCCCTCCGACACGTCCGTGGGGTGGTGGTGCTCCGGCTGCCCGAGTGCGCTCCCCCTACGTGCCGAAGAACTCTCCCCAGGATCATCTCTGGGCCGCGGGGCTGCCGTGCGCCCCAGCGCCGCACACCTCGCCAGCGGCTGCCACCTCCGCACGGGGGGCTCCGACGGGGATTTCCAGCGAGCGCGCCCGGGAAAGCCTCCCGACGGCCTCCCTCCCTTCCCTGGGAGAGCCCCCCGCCCGCTGCTCTCCAACGTGGCCAAGCCGGCAACAGGAAGGGCGAGCGCAGGGGGAGCGGCGGCGCTGCGAGACCCGCGGCGGGGCTGNGCGGCGGCGGCAGCGACACCGGGCCCGGGGCAGCGGAATGACGAGCCCGGGCGGAACCTGCGCGACACCTTTATGAGCTCAGCGAGGAGATGGCGGCGGCGGCGGAGCCCTGCGCGCCCGCCGGCTGCAGCGCTCCCTGTCGCGTGGGAGGACGCACTACACCCCCTCAGTCCCCTCACGCCGCGGTCCCGGCCCGGGGCGGCGCCTCCGGCGAGGCCGAGTCACCCTGCGTGACCCGGCGAGGCGGGGCGAGCGGGCTGGGGGGTCAGTCCTGTGGAGAATTCCGACGGAAAAATACCGGTAAAAAGTGAGTGCAGTTAGATTTTCCTCGGGGAGGAGGAGATCGCCTCCCCGCTCAGCGGCGTGCTCGGGGCGGGCTGTTCCCCTCACACCGCGGGGTGAGCGCTGGGCAGTCCCCTCAGTCCCTCGTGGGCAGTGGGCTCGGGCCGGCTGGGGAGAGCGGGAGGTGCTCCGTGAAAGAATGACCACCTGCCCCGGCGCTGCCGCTGTGTACCAAAAGTCTGGAAATTCAGTCACGAAGCGCGGCGAGAGCGGAGGTGCTCCCGCTCCCAGCTCGGGTGCGCGGGGGTCCTGGCGGCGGGGGTGACCCGGGGGACAGGCTGGTGGCCCAGGTTCCGTGAGGATCGTCAGTGCGGATTGCAGCAGACAGCGGGTTTGTGGGGAGAACACCCCCACGGGGTCTGGCTTTCTTGGGACGGAGGTGAGAAACGCACAGTTTTCCTTTGGGAATTTGGTGCCCGGCCGGCCGTTCCCCCGTCAGGGGAGAGAGCAGAGCGTGCAGTCACGTACTTCTGGTACCCGAGAGGAAACCCCAGTCAGCCCCTGATCCACAAAATATGTGTTTGTTCCACACAAAGGTGCCTAAAGGAATATTTTTCAACAGTGTGCGAAATCAATGTAAAAAAAAAAGTCAATGCACTTTATATTTCAGTGATTTCATTTACGAAACACCCCCGCAACACTATGTATGATTAAAATCTTTTGAAGTTTAATGATTCCCAATACAATGTATTTAGGGTCAAGTTTTGTGCCCCTGACGTCAGTACACATAGCAGCAAGATCTGATCCACTGTATTTTCCTCATAGTTTTAGTTAAAAAATCTAGGACTAGGTGTTCAGTATCAGTAATCTGTCCTTCCTCTTCTGATTCCTTTGCATGTGCTAATTTACATGAGCTGATCAACCAGTTCTAAGTTTTAAACACAGAAGGCAATCTTCTAATTTTTTTCCTAGTATGGATGGCAGGAGCTGTTCAAGTGAAAAATAAACACCACTAAATAATCACCAATGCTTAAATAGCACTCTTAAGAGTAAACAGGAAATATTTCTGTCTTGTAAGGACCAAATTCTCACTGCTTCCTCTAATTTTTCACTTCTCTATGAAATGCTGATACTCTTGTTATTCAGAAGATTTCATTTATTTTGCCTTTTACGAAACATGCTAACATTGTACCTTTGCCAATGACCTACAAGACCTAAAGCAGATGACCTAAATTTAGGAAAAAAAAATTGAAGGTTAAAAAACAAGTTGTTTTTTTTTTTTTTCCTGGAAAATCCTTCGGAGAGCAGTGATTGGCCACACACCTGCTGCAGCAGAGAGCTGCTACATGCAGCCAGGTTTTGTTTCAACCAGAGTCAAAGGTGGTTTGTAACTGAAGCGGGAACAAGCAGCTTCGACTGCTCGTGTCACGACTGTGCTCACGTGAATGTCACACAGGAACAGCTGCTAATAAAAACAACATCACTGTCATTGACATTGTCATTGTCAGTAAAATGTGGAGCTGAGCTCCCAGGGAAAATCCTAGCACTGTTTAACTCAATCAGAAAGTTTAGTAGGCATCCTATGGCTCCAGCTTTGTGAAGAAACAGCTTTGTGAAAAAACGGTTCTGCCATTTTTCTGCTGTTTGATAAACCTATTGAACAAAGATAGGCTTATACTAGCGGATGAATTACCTATGTTAACATTAATGTGGATTAGAAACCACTTTTTGTAAATACCAAGCATCTCTGTTCTGTATCTTACAGAGCAATTTTACCCCAGGAAACTATAGAATGAGACTTCAGGGGTGTGTGAGGATACACTGTGTTACAAATGAGATCTGTGAGATTGGGCTTCTTCTAGAGCCTGTGGGCACACCCGCTCCAAACCTTGGGTTCCTACAATCAAGTATCTAAATCTTACCCTCCTGTTTCCTATAGGAACCTAAGGAATACAAGGCCCTATGTATAACTGTGTGTAACACTGTTGACACATATAGATCTAAAAACTAACTTCCAGCCCTGTTTCACCTCCCCACAAGCAATAACATGACTTGTGCTCCTCTCGCACTCCCACTTTTTCTGGTTTTTGCTGCTCACAGCTAGCATTAATTCACTCAAAGCAGCTGGTCTGTGTTTTCTCTAAATCACTAAAGGAAAATATCCACAAATAATACACATGAATTAAAACACTTCTCTTCAGTTTTACTCCTGGGTTTTCTTTTCCATTACATATTTTTCTGTTTCTCTATGCTAGAACCTAAATTTCCTTTCCTGCAGCTTCTCTGTCCAAATTTGTTCTTCATTCTCTCCTTCTAATGACCAGACTTCTGCAGTAGGAAATATACTGGCCAGCTGTTTATTCCAAACGTGCTTAATCCCTGCTGCACCTGCTACAGCTTTTAGCATTAAAATTAATTTCTTAACAAGAGGTAAAACAATTATTTTTTTATGCTTGCAACATTTCTCTTTACATAAGAAACAGAATTTAATATTCTAGTCATGGGTAATAATATCTGAAAGATGTTGCTTTGGTAAGCTCTTAAATATGGGCCAATAGGGTATAAATTATAATATACAAACACATAATCTAGTGGATTTATTGTCAGGACCAAAAGAAACAAGACTCTAAGAATGTACATTTGGGAGATGAATAAGACGTTCTCTGTTTGCCACTAGGACTGAGGTCAATAATATCCACTTTAAAGCAATTAACCCAGCAGGATAAGTGATGTGAAAATTATCATGCTGAAAGGCTAATGGGCTATTAAATCCATCTTGCTTCACCACTGATGGGCATACAGAATTAATCCTGGGATTAGGTATATCGGGTCGGTGGTAAACTACTACCTCATTTCATATTGGTATCTGAAGGGGTTTCTGAAAATGCTAGGAAAGAATATAGCCAGAACATCCACTGATATGCTCTATTCAAGGTTTAGTCCACTGAGAATAAATTAGTGTGTCTGTGCCTGGCCTTATTCAAGCAGTAGCTTTTTATTAATAAATAGATACATTTTGGTAAGAGATCAGAACAAGAGCAAGTCATAGTAATGGTTATATAAATCATACTGCCTGTTGACAGTTATTTAAATCTGGACAATTCAATGCAAGAAAATGGTCAGACAAATATGATTGAATTACAACATTATCTTTACTTCCAATGCCATTTCCCTTGGACATTTCCCACTCACTGCTATGACATTAACAGAGTAAGAAAAGGTAAATGATGGAAAGGCCTGCCTTTACCCTTTACAGCTGTGAATAAGAAACTCACAATAAAGAGAAAGGCACATCACATCAGCTTGGGATTTTTGTAATGAACAAGTTAGTAGTCTGTATTTTTTTAATGTCATCTTTTATTTGTGTGACATACACCTAATTCATTTGGAGTAATATGGCATAGGAAATGATTTTCAGTCACTGTAGGATTCTCTTCCTGCTTTCTAGATTAGCCAGTGATGTTGAAAGGTTATCAATATTTCAGCCTTGCCCCTTTATTTGACACAGTTCTTGAATTTCCATCATGCCTCAAGTGCACAAGATCATATTCCAGTTTGTAATCACAGACTAGGCAGTGGAAAGAACATGCCTATATAAAGTTGCAGTGAAGGCAAAATATCTGTCATAGGAATTAATATCTTGTATGGAAGGCAAATGCATTAAATTTTTAAGTTCATCTTTACAGTACATTTATTTTTATAGTATGTGCCAATGTTTCTATTACTGTTTTTTGCTTTGTATTGGTTTATCATTAATCTATAAAACCCTGTAGTTGAATGATACTTTACAAGGTGTCACAGAAGTTTTGGTAAAATGATTGTTTCATGCATCCTTTCAGAGGAATGTGCAGGAGGAGAGTGGAACCCTTTAAACCACAGAGTATATTAATATTTGATCCTGTACCAGCAATAGAAATATAATGGTAAGTAATATAAGATTTTACATTTGCTGGAACATCCCACAGGAATGTTGGCAATACACAAGGCAGTCAGAGTGTAGAAGAAAGAAGTTATGGAACTGATATAAACAAAATGACAAGGATGCAAAAAAAACCAGCTTTAGGACACAAATGTGAAAGACAGAACTTGACAGTGATGAGATAGTTCAACTCTTAAACTCTTTTGGCTCTAAATTAGAAGAGAGAGAGACAGAATCTAAACAGACATCTAAACCCCAACAGCTTCTGTAGTATTTGGCTACATAAAGTACTGAACCAGGAAATGTTCTCCCAGCTCTCTGAGCAGGAGCAACTTAATTTTCACATTAAAGTTTAAAGACTTAAGTTATTTCTTGACCTTTAAATGAGGTTTGTATTTAAAACCTGATGTAGTTTGAAGTTCAGTTCTTCAGTACCTTTTCCACGTGATGATGAGCATTTCCTGCCTGTTTTCTGTAAAACTCACGGGAGTGAAGAGAGGTCTTTGTTGCTTTCCCCTAATGAATCTAAATTATTGATTAGTCAGTCTAATTTGTGGAAACTGCTATTGGTTAGTGCTGTCTTAGAAGTGCCATTGATTGGGCAAAAAGAAATACAGGTAATTTCACACAAATCTTCAGTGAGGGAAGGACTATTAAAATAGATAGGAGAAACAGCATATTCAGCCAATGTTCTTTTATTTTTACAAAACTCACATATTCTCCTTCATACTTCCCTAGAATTTTATTTATTTTAATAAACATTACTTGAGGGCTGATTTGGGGAACACTAGAGTAAAATTAACTGTTCTGAGCAGACATCTTTCCGTGCTCATGGTAACCCTGAAGCATGTCTAAAACTGGAATCTAGAAAACAGACCCATAACTTTCTAATTCTGTAAGCAATCTCATTATATAAAGAATGAAAAAGGACAAAAAGAAAGAAAAAAGGTGCAGAGTCACAGTTCCCAAGACAAGTCACGAAATACCTGTCATGCACTGCATGATCTGAAACACTGAGATTGTAAATCAGTGACTCCAATGTAGTAATGTTTGAGTCTTGCCTGATAAACGAAGTTTTGTACACTCCACTGCACAAAGCAAAGAATATAACAAGGGTCAGAATAGCTAAACATCATGGAAACATCCATTTGGACTCGAGATGAAAAAGAACAGTATCTTTGAGTTAAAAAATGGAGATGGACATAACAAAAGAGGGAAATACAGGAAAACAGAGCTTTTAGATGTCAAACATTAAACTGGAAGAATACAGAAGTTAATCTATGTC
This sequence comes from Irena cyanogastra, assembly GCA_013397155.1. Lineage (NCBI taxonomy): Eukaryota > Metazoa > Chordata > Aves > Passeriformes > Irenidae > Irena > Irena cyanogastra. The sequence goes on from VWZV01011696.1 coordinate 710,558, forward strand.
ATGTGAATATGGGAAAACTAAGATTTTCAGTCACCCCATTTCTGAAAGAAAATATTTAGAGGACAACTACAAAAAGAAAACCAATTCTTTGAACTTTAGTGTGATGTTTCTCACTATTGTAATTTTAAAATCTGAGATGTTGTCATCAAGATTTTTTCCATTAATCTTTAAGAATTTGTCTCATTCCAACTGCAGAGAGAAAGGCTTTATGACTGGTAGCAATAACAGATAAAAGTGACAGCACTAACAAGGTGCACAACAGACAAAAAGATCCCCCAGAGAGAATGTAGCACAGGCTCCTGCAGCTGCAGTGAATGGATATGGATAATCCCTGGTAGCTGCAAATACCCTCTTAGGGGAGGTTTTCTGCAGGAGAAGTCTAATCTCAATCCATACATGGGAAAAATAATGCTAAACCTAGTAATGGTTTAGCATTTTCTCTCCATGTCATTTTCTTCAGAAATACAAAAAGAAACCTTCAAATTGTTGTTCAGATTAACTGGTTTAATAAGAAAAATTAATCTCCTGACACTCAGGCCTCTTGTACCTTCTCCTGTACAGCAGGAGCACCTGGAGTGTCTTGTCTTGAACCGTGTCTAGCACTGCAAGCCATACTTGTAGTTACACACAGCTGTAAAAAAATAAAGATTTCTTTCAAGAACGCATTCTCTGGTAAAGTGGCAATGACAGACATGTCTCTTGGAAACAATGTGTGGGAATTTCAACTGAGAAGGTTGATTTTGAAAGCATTTGTCAATTAGAAAAACTCTTTTTTAACCAGGAGATAAAAGAGAGAAATGCTTATCTTCATGTGACTTAACCAAAATATCTTGACATGAAAAAGAAGCATTTTTCATTACATAACAGGAATATTTACTAGTTATATGTTTAAATAAATTTTAAAAAATCCAAAAAATAACACAACAAAAACTCAACAACAGAACCACCAGAAACAAATTAATAATAAATGGCATGTTGTGCACAGTAACATTCCATGTACTGTGTTTTGGAAATGGGAAAAGAGTAAATGCTCAGAACATCATCACAGCCCAAATAGAACGAAACCTTGGTTTGGTTTGTGGACAAGGAAGAGAACTAATAAATACTCTGAAACAGCACAGTGAATGAAAAAATTTGGGATAACAGCAGAAGAAATAGTAGTCTTACTGACGTAAACAGAGTAATTTGAGAAATACACCCCTGATGTCCAAAAGATTTTATACAAATGGAAAAAAAACCCACTGGCAAGGTCCTCTGGGCTACCATGGATGAGGAAAATTGGTGGGGAGAAGGAACCTTAAGGACAGTTAATAAATCATCACAAATATGGAAACAAAAATATTACGGAAGCTGTTAGGGAAGCATAGTATTTCTAACAAAGTAGGACTTTTAATCAAGTCTCTTGTAATTGTTAGAGTTTGTAACCCTGTTAGTATAACTTTTTAGATCTCTCTTCTCAGTTTACCCTGACTTTCCTAAATTATCAAGATCCACTTTGTGAATACACAGAGGCTTTACATCCTGCTCCTTTTTGTATGTGGTTGTTTCAGACCCCAGTGCTTTACTAATAAAGGTCCAGCTTTCCAATTGTTCCAGTTTGATATATTCATAGCCAGCTTATAAATACTGCTCTGAAACCTTCAGGTCCTTGTCCCCCCTGCACGTCCCTCTGTGCCCACAGATATGTGCCCAGCTGCCATGGGGACAGGTGCAGGCAGGAGATAGAGGAGTTGGAGGAGCTTTGTGCATTGCTGCACACTACAACTTTGCTGATTAGGAATGTAAACACTCACAACCAATTTAAGCAAAGGAATAATTAACAGAGAAAGGTTTAATAGTAATTCTTGAGAAGTTTCCATTGATACTGACCTACGCATTTGCCAGAGTCAACTCATTTTACACTCCTGGGCAGAGATTACTGTTCAAACCCACCTGCCAAAAGGGTTAGCTCTTTCTGTATTTTCTCATTATAAACAGCCAGTGAATGTTCAGAGTACTCTCTGCAGTCTCAGCCTTGCTCTGAAGCACCATGTGTTTCGTTTCTTTGCTGCAGCCTCTCAGCATTGCCAGGCAATGCCCACAATTGCCCTCGGTCCTCTAGACAACCAGTGTCATCTCCTTGTATAATGAAATACAAATAACCATTTGTCACAGCTCTTTGGAATAGCATCTTCATGTTAAATGATGGATTGTTATGTGTCAAAACTGGAAATTACCTTGAAGCATAAAATTATTCCTTGCAGGTTTCAAAAATTAGCTAGTAAGAGTCAGATAGCTCAGCAATGTGTACTGTCACTAGCAACAAATCCTTCCTGCAACAGGGGGAGTTTTTTCTCTAAAGGAAAATTTTGAAGCTTAATCCGAATTTTATCAAACTTTGTTATTTTTGTTGTTACCATTTAATTCCTGATGGTTTTGTTACTAGGAAATTATGAGTATAGTACTCCAATCAAGAAGTGTTCAAACTTATTTTTAAATAGTCTATTTTTACATATGAGATCAACCAAATTCAACCTGATCCATGATCATCTCCTAAACACTTGATCTTACAGCTGAGCTTGCAGTGGGCAGTTGAAATAACCAATTAGAAATGAATTGGTTTGAAAGGAAACTTTCAAAGAAATAAACTATGACATAAATTACCTAATTCTGAAACCTGGGAATAATCAACAGTTTGGTTCTGGTCTAGATTTACATGAACTTCAGCAGTCTGCCTGCTGGTCATGCAGCACAGAGCTTGAACCAAGGAAATCCTCACTTGGACATCGTGCCTGCAGTCACAGGACACTGTCAGAGCAGATTCCCAGCAGCTGGGAAAAAGTTGTGTAATGCTGCGGGTCTTGAAGTGAAACTGGGTGGGTGTGGGCATCTAAGTTCCTTCTAAAGTAATCAGAGCAGCAGTAAAAGCAATAGTGAATTGCCATGGGGGGATCTGCTAAGTCTCAATATGAATGTATTTTTTTTTTCTTTTCTTCTCCAATTGTTGTCTCATTGCCTGATGGCAACAGGTTGTTGAAAACTGCCAGACAGAAAAGATGCTGAAATAGCATCACATGACATTTGAGGTAGAAATTAAATTTAACATATATTTTTACTGCAAAAGAAACATGAAAGAAAACTGAACTGTGCTCTGATATTATAAACAGAAAATGACAGGGGAATCATTCCAATTTAAAGCCATAACCACCCTAGAAATTATAAAAGTAGCTCTCCCAAGCTCATTGCCACAGTCATTGCTCAATCAGAGGGTCTGTGTAATAGAATAGGAAACTTTCAGACACACTTTTAGATTAGGCAACTATGGTTTTCCTTATGGACTATAAAAAAAAATTTATAAACATTTCCAGTTCCCATCACATGAAATTAAAGAGAATAATTTCCATTAACATTCAACTAGCTCAACTAATGAAGCCATTTCTCTCTGGACTCTTTTCCTTTTTAAACATTCTCTGACATTGAACTGTTTTTCACAAATTGTTTTGTTCTCTTGCCATCCTAAACACTAATACTTTGCCAGTAACTTGGAGGATAAAGCTGCGCCTCCTAGTGCTACTGAACTAAAGTAACTGGATTATTTTATTTAACCACCAGAACTTTTAGACAAATCCTTGCCCTCTGGTGGTGGGAATGCTTCCCCTGGTTAATCCTCCTCTGACATGACTAATTCTGTGACAATTTCTTAGTTTCAACAGCATTTTCTTAATTTTGCAGAACTGCATCGGTGGAGGAGATACTACACAAGAACAGGTTTCAGAATGCTATCTTTGAACTCCAATTACTCTGAACTTTCTCTCATAGGTTTAGGTCTAATGTAGGCAGTGGTGCTCCACCTGTGTATTTCCTTCAGCCTTCAGGCACACTGATTTTTCATTCCATTTGGCTTCATTGTCTGTCCTGGCAATATCCCCTCCGTTACCTCAAAAATATTCATCCCAAATCTGGATACATCCCCACAAATCTGCTGTCTCAACATGGCAGTGGGTCTCTCCTCACTTACTACCTGCTATGTGGCATCATTCTCTAGAAATGGTCAAATAAGAGACAGCAGAACATTTTAAAACTTCCAAACTTCATGACTACAGAAACTGATTTCCTGTACCAGTCACAAGTATTTAATTTCTCCCTTCTCTAAGGCTGAAAAATTGCCAGGGGCACTTTTCCTCCCCATCCAAGTGCACGGTTCAGCCTACAAAAAGCCACACATACAGTGGCATTGACAAACTGGATTTGATTCAATACTTGGTTAAATATGTGGGAATCATGAAACTGTGGAACCTCTTCCAGGAGCAAAGGACTAGAGGTCATCATTGTCTACTGAAACTCACTTGCATTAAACAGTGTTAAGTTTCTTTGAAGGCAGATATCAAAACAAAAAGTTGCAGAACTTTTTTTTGCAAGTTGCATATTTTTAGTATTCAGAAATGCTACACAAACATTGGCCAGGTAATTTAAATTACTATTGAAAATAACATTTTTAATAGAAATGCCTACTACTGATGAAATTTATTTCGGTTTCCTATATAAAGTAACAAAATCAGGTGCTTTAAACCAAAATGGTGCCTTCAGGACAAAGAGTATTAAACTAAAAAGGCCAGGCAACAACTTATCTAAAAATGTTACTCAAGTTAGAAAAACAAATGTTGCTCTGATTTATATAAGCATCCCAGACTAAGGGAAAACACAGGACTACAGAGCTACTGAGATGCCCCTTAAAGGAGTGCCCTCAGGTACATTCAAAACTCAATGAAATTTTAATCTCAATGCAATTAAATGCAAAATTCCTCCAACATCAATAAAATCAAGATTTCTTCTGATAAAGAACATTGGTATAAGTGAGCACAACTGGTAATGAACAGTTCCAGAGGTAAAGAATAAATTTTAATTTCCATACCAGAAGAGTGAGGTTCTGTAATTGTCCCCAGCTGGAGCAACAGGAGCAAAAGATTTAATGTGTCCAAAATTAACATGTTTGAATAGAAACCTGTAAGTTCAAGAGCACAGTCTCCAGCACAGCTGCCACAGACTGGCAGAAACATTACACTTATTACACAGAAATAGAAAGGGATGATGATGTTTACCTTCTTCCTAAAGTACTCTTTTTCCAAAGAAGAGCAGCCCAGTTTTTATGTGCGCCACAAAGAGCTGCATTGCAGTGTGCCTGTGATGCAGGAATCACCAAGAGCCTTCAATAATGCTCTGTCACACAGAGCAGCTGTTCCCACTCTGCAGCTTCAAACTACCACAGGGGCTATTTACTGACCAAGCAGTGAGCACTGGATCTTTAGTTCCTTAGGCAAGCTGAAATGGGAAAAATGCAAAACTAGTGCCATTACATCTGGGGAATGGATTTAGAAAGATAAAACCAATCTGTCCTTGTTGAGAAGTGTTTGCTTCTTGACACTAAATGCATCTCTCAACATTTAACTTCAAAGCTCTGATGTAAGAGAACCCAAATAGTTCAGAGCTTCTTTAAAGTTACCACAGCACTCAGTAAAGTTAAGGACAAGGAAAAGTAGGGCTCTTCTTATGTTCCTGTACTGCATCATTCTCTCCCTCTGCCCTGCAAAACACAATGACAACACATCTTTTGATGTTTTGAATTCTTCATGGCTTTGTATAGCAGCAGAACACCAGAGCACCTCATTTAAACTTTTGATTTATCATAAAACCCAAGAGATTGTTATAAGAAATAAAAAATAAATGTCATAAACCAGTAAAAGCTTTAACTTTCCACCAGCAATTTCAAACTCTGAATTAACAGACAGATAACTGTGAAATTATTTTTTCATCTCCTGCCTTTAAGTCACAGCAACAATTCACACAAGAATTATTCCTGGACTTTTTTTTTGTTAGAAGATTGAAGCAAAACATCTGGTTATTGTAATCAGAAGCTGCAGTTGAAAGCAAGGGGATAGAATGGGGTGCTCAGTCACATCACTGAACTGCTGAGACACAGGAGCAAAGGCACAGAGAAGCAACAGAACAGCTTCTGCTGCTGAGATGAGAAGCAACTTAACAACAGTGCACGAAAACATATTAAGAAATTTTTCTCCAATTACTTAGTTGGTACCAATAGGATAGAACTTTTCTTACCTTTCTCAAAATAAAATTACTTTTACAACACTTAAAAAAAAAAGACAAAAGATGTAGATGACGGGAACAGTAATCCAAAACCATTCATACACTGGATTTACCTAACATTTGGAGAAAAAGCAAATCTATGTTACTAGTGTTTCCTACTGTTTAGTCAGTTTATAAATGTAATTTTTGTAACAATAATCTAGTTCTTCAATGGGTTGCAAGAATAAACTGTCCTGATTACTTTCTGTCAGTCAGTAATGACACTCTGCTCAATCTATTGTCTGTCTGAAAGATAAATAAAATGTGACTGTGAAAGGAGCAACTACTGGGAGACATAAATGCACTTGTACTCAGTACCAATGCAAGCAGCTCACAAAGCACTTTGCAGACAAAACTGCCATGGAATTTCATGAACAATGTTTCTGAGCTGCCATTTTCACCACACTGCATAGCTAATGCTTTCTGTAGGTCTGACAAATCTTTTAACTATGCTATGGTTTATGGCTACTGATTCAAAAAAACAAGGAAAAAGGTTAGTAATCCAAAGTATGTAAATGATCCCACTAGCACAGCTGTAAATCCTGAAATATATGTTGAGTGTCAGAAATTAAAGCACAGATACCACACAAAATGCTTGAAAATAGGACACATTTTCTTATAAAAACTCCTTTTTCAGTCAACACCTCTATAAAAACCCAGTCCTTTCTTTCCATGTCCCCAAATTGTCTTTTCATTTGATCTCAATAAATTTCATACATGTGCCATACAGTAAACTGATTTATCTTTCATTACTCAGCTTTTACCAGCACAGTATTCAGTAACCCACTTCTCCTAGGACTTATGCCCACATTCCAAACTATAAAGCCAAAGGAAGCAGATCTTAATTGCTTTTAAAGGTAAACTGACTGAAATTTGCTTCTCCATCTCAAAATACATAAAAATGTATATAAAAGCAGTAGATAACTTCAGATGTAAAAAACCCACCTTCACTATTGTCCTTTTAAAATAGGTAAAGAGCAATAACCTCATCTGGAAACTAAAAATAGCATGAGTAATTTTACCATCTTTTTACATTTTACTCCTATTCCCCTGGAATATAGTGACCTTATTGGCTTTGCTTATGTAAGTGATAATAGATTGCCTAGCTGGAATTTTTCATTTAACACAAGCAATTTTATGCATATTTTATGCTGGGCCGATCTTTCTCCCCTCCTTTCTGTATTCCAGCTCTCACTCGAGTGGCCTCTCAGCCAGAGGCAGCAGAAGGTCTCGCTGCTCTCCAGCCACATCAGCGTCTGACAGCAGGCAAGATGCAGGGCACTGAGTGCTGGGGACACTCAGGGGTCACACACAGACCCCTCCTGCCTCAGAACACCAATAAATCTGCTTCCACTGAATTGACAGAGCCAGCACTCACTGTCACAGCACAGACCTGCCCAGCAGCTCCAGCCAGGACCTTTGGCTGCCAAGTGTCCTTCCCTAAATCCATCTTGTGGGCCAAAGGCAAAGGACGTGTTGCAATGGACAGCGCTATCAAACTTGGATGAATGGCCATCGGCCTGATACACCCCTCCTGTCAGTGAAGGCACATTTATTTACCTGGGGTCTTCCTCTACAATCAGTGCTCCCAATGGGATAAAGCAGCAAGCACTTCCTGAACAACTGTCCTACAACCAGCTTCTTCCTTGCAGGGCTCAGACAAGTTTGTAATGGATGCTCACTCATTTTTTAAGAAAATTATTCCAAAAAAGCCACGGTTCTCACATACCTGTTGCCCTCTGGTAAACATGCTGAGTTTCTATGACATTTAACAGAAATACCATGCAGGTACCTGAGTTATTCCTAAGTGTCTTTCCATTCATTTCGAGTTACAGTAAAACAGCTACAGACGTTGCAAACAAGACAAACTGATTTCACTCAGTCCAATACTTCAGTCATGGGACTGCTTAAATGAACATATGTAGACTAAACAGGAAAAGTACCAAAAAGAGAAAAAAGAGGAAAAAAATGCTTATCTTATAGCCTAACATGAAATCACGTTCTCCAATTTCTTTAGGTTTAGGCCTTCATGATCCTTATTTTCACTTATTTCTCATTTTGCAATAGAGGCATATTTTATAAGTGTTAAAAATCTTTCAGAGTGTGCTTCAACAACAGAAACCAATGTGCATGCCAAATAAAATCTGGATGAAAGCAGTGAGACCTCAGAAGTTTGAATCCCCAACAGTGTCAGGATCACCATTACACCTGATGTTTTCATAAGGTGAAGGACACATCAATCCAGATGCAATCCAAAGGCTGATGTAACATATTCGACTCAGCTTATTAACAATCCTCTCCAAACAATCTCCAAGGAAGCATTTATGAAAGCTGTTTCTGTACAATGAGACTTTGTCACACATTATTAAACATCACAAAAAATGGTCTTCTGTGATGTACAGAAAAACTTCTCAGCCAAAAGGCAAAAATTCAGATTAAAGATGCTTCTGTAACGTTTAGGAAAATGAGCAAACATTAAACATTGTGCAAAAGGAAAAGACTTTATTTAACACCATATATGATTTGGAAGTTTCAAGCACAGAAGACCAGAAAAACAAACTGTATTTTGCTTTTCCAAATACAGCTATATTCAGCATGGAAGCCATTGATTTTTAAGATACACCAGAAATGTCTTTAAGCATCTAGTTACTGCTGATTGCCTTTTCAGCTGCCAATCCTTGTTTGGGTTTTGAGTAATCCCAAGGTCTCCTGTTCTCTGTGTATCCATAGAGCTTCCGCAGTGCCACGCGTGCAGCCTCCTCCTCTGCAGCCAGCAGTGTTTCACCGGGGCCTTCAGCTAAAATCTTCTTATCACTTGGGGAAAAAAAACCACAGTTACAACCATTTCCATCATGAAACCCTGAGCACTGCAGTTTACCCTACATAAAATTGACTGGTTTTTCTCCAATATCTGTGAACACTGATTTCTGTATACACACAATGGGTACAATGGGTACACACAATGGAAACATTTCTGTTGGTCTTTCCTGCAAAGGTAAGTAATTGTATATTCAGTAATGGAAACTCAGATCAGAAATCTGTTCATTTCCTGGAAGAACATCACTCTGTTCACTTAGGTTCCTAACACAGCACTGATTCTTTACAGCATTCAAGTTGTTTAGCCCTGATAAAAATATCCAAATTCGTTACTCTGATTAGCTTAAACAGGAACTGAAGTGCTTTTGTCTTTTCTCCTCCCTGGTAAGGAAGCATGTCAAGCTGCTTCAAAAGGACTGACAGAGAAGCTCTCTCTGTTATGAATTACATGCTCATGTCTGTTTTACAAACACCAACGGGCACTAAACAGGAGCAGTTCGTGAAAGGACCCCAGAGATTCCTGAAGAGAAACAATCAAAGCTTCTTTCCTTTTTGTAAGATACATCTTAGAAGGTATAGAAACCAAAGCAGGGTAAAGCAGAACAAGTTAAGGCATGTGTTCATCTGCAGCTCCTTTAGGAAAGCAGCAGTGATGTGGATTCTGTCCTGCCCCACAGGAGCGATGTCATTCCTGAGACTTCTGTCACTTGTCAGGGACTGAGACAAGCACTGACCACACCTGACACAAACACACCAGGGACAACCGGCACTTCCTAAGTCGTGCCCGGACACAGACATACCTATGGCCCAGTTTACAGTGCTACTGATTTTCAAACTTAAAAGCTTCTCTGGAACTTAAAATGTCTCTCTTCCATCCCACCTCCCTTGAGGTCTCTTTATGCTTGCCTAAGCCCTGGATACAGCTGTGGTCCCTCCAAAGCCATGCAGTTATGCTGTTCCTGAAGTTCCTGTGTCAGGTCACTCAGAACACACCTAGGCTCTTTGGTGCACCCTGTTTAGCCTCTGGAGCCTTTAATCAGAGAATGTTTATGTATCACCACAGTGAGCTATGGCCAATGCTTACATGGCTCATTTTATATGGAAGTTACTACCATGTTTCTTTTCTGGAACAACTTGACCAAAAAATGAGTAGAAAAGTAAAAGACCACCTTCCCTCCTTCCCACTCCTCCAATTAAACCCATTTAACTTTAAATTAATATTGCACTAACCAGTACAACCCAACAAAGTAGACTGGAAGAACCGTGCTGACTCCTAGCTGCCTGGTAATTCTTGGTTCTGGAGCAGAGATATTCCTCTTGGTCAGTTCTTCCAGCAGTAAGCCCATAGGATTTACAATTTCCCAGATCTCAAACAGGTCTTTTCCAATCAGCTGGGGAATAAAAAAGTCCTAAACAAGAAAGTTTAGAAGTTACAATTAATGGCTTGAGATTCTGGTGTCTCCTAATGAAAATACAGTATGAAGAGACAATAACTGACAATGAATTGCTGAAATGAATAATAAAGCTGCCTCAGTGCCCCATCCCAGTGCTCGGAGTCTCTGACTGTGGTTTAGCCACTGACAGACTTATGCCCGGGGCAAAGCCAGCCCCAGACCCAGAGAAAGGACAGCTTCAGCCTGAGGGACAAGCTGTGGCTGCAGAGGAGCTGTGGCAATACAAGAGAATGAGCAAACCCACGGGTCGTTCATCTGTTTGGATCACTCTCTTGTCTGTAAACAGCTCCTCACTCAATGGTCTTGTATCAGGAAAAACATTTTAACAAACACTTCTCCATTGCAAAACTAAAAATAAGTGAAAAGGATGACTGAAACAACAATAGCTGCTAAAAATACTTTGTCACACTGAATTCAAACATTTTGTATGGAATATCTTCAGAGGCTCACACCTACACACAAAACCTTTGAACTCATCCAGGTTTATACAGAACAGAGTATTTTTTAAATTGAAGATATATGACATCTCACATGGAATAATATAATTATCTGATAGTATAGTGTATGGAATATAATGCTTTCCCTTAGCAACTATCAGCAAATATTAGTATCACCATCATAAACCAGCAGTGTATGATTTTATGTACTTGATCAGCCTTCTTAATGAAAAAAAAAAAAACCACCGAAATCCCCAACCCCCAAAACCCCAGCTGACCATCACCACTAGCACCAGATCTTATTGTTAAATTGTCTTGTTACAGGTATTGTCAAACTTTTGCCAACCTCCCTGGATTTCTCCCCATCCAGGTATAAACCAGCATTTAACGAACCTACCCTGACAAAGATCCCGGTTCTCTCGGGCCCGCTGCTTTCCAGCAGGGCTCCTATCACGGCGAGGAACGTCCTTTGCAGCACGTCTGGTGGAGCAGGAAAATCCCTGCAAAGCGCCAGGTCCTGTATGGACAGGTTTTGAGCCACATAAGAGACAAGTTCCTGACCGGTAAGAAAATTAACCAGTGCTTCTACGCCCTTTGCAGGTAACTCAGGGTAGGCGCCTTCAAAGCACTGCGCCAGGTAAGCGCGGGCGAAGCGCAGCCCTCGCTCCGCAAGGCCGGTGTTGTCCTGGAGCTGAAGAGCGACCGCGTCCTTGTCCAGCCCCAGCTGCCGGCGCCTCGCCTCTTCGCTTTCGATGTAGCAGGGGTTAACAAACGCAGTCTTGAGAAGGTCCAGGGCGAAGTTTTCCTGCACCCGGTGGCTGAAGGCCTGGATCTCCGCGTGGTAATCCCAGTTGGGCTTCTCGGACCTGCGGGCGCGGAAAGAGAACCAGCTCAAGGAACAGAACGCGTTACCTGCCCCGCGCCTTTCGAAAGGGCACGAGAAATTAAACTGAGCTTGGATACCAAACCCAGTATTTAAATTCTTGGGGTCAGACGCTGTCGGTTCCGCATCCCCGTCTGCCTGCCCCGTTCAACCCGGACTATGCCAACCTGCGGAGCTCAACCCATTCTGCTTCAAAGCGTGACCAGACGGGGCCTAAACGTTCTGATTTCCCCCCTTTTTGGGGCTGTCGCATCCCTTCTCCGAGCCCCGCCCGCCCCTCCCGCAGCTCACCGCCGCTGCGGAGGCGCCTGCAGCCGCTGCAGCTCCAGGTACGCCCGGAGCCACCGTTTCTTTTCGGGGGGCGGCGCGGTGCTGAACGCGGTGCCGAGCCCGGTGCCCCGCCCGGCCCCGGCCAGGAGCGGCCGCGCCGCCCGCAAGAGCAACCGCGCGGCCATGGCGGGTGCGGGCAGGGGCGGCTCCGCCCCGCGGCTTCCGGGCGGAAGCGCGCCCAGCCGGGGCGGCGGAACCGGGCCCGGGCTCTGCGGCCGCCGCCGGGCATCCCCGGCCCCGGGGACACGGACAAGGACAGGAGCGGGGCAGCTGCAGCGCCGGCGCTCCGACTTGGGCCACCGGGGCGTTTCAGGTGAGACCCTCAGGCTGGGCGCCCGTCAGCCCTCAAGCCGCGGCAGCCCCGCGGTGTGACCGGGGAGCTCGCAGCGGGTCCCGGGGCAGCGGCGCTCGCCGAACTTGCCCCACGGGCGGCCCCTTAGGTGGCGGCATTTTAAAATCTTTTTTTGAGTTCCATTCCCCCGTGCAAGATAAAGTACGGTTTTGTGCACTTCGAAGAAGCTTTATTTTTGATTATGGTCTATACAGTTCTTTGTACATCTCTCAGCCCTCATTTGCACCATCAGAGTTCATACAGTTCACCTTCAGTGCAAAGGTCATGGTATAAAACTCGTGAAAATGCAGAAAATGTGCAAAGCAGCCCTGGCCCTTTTTATCGTGTTTACTAAAAGACAAAGGCACACGCTTCAACATTCATGGTAAGAAAACATGCACAGCAAACGCCCCGATGTAGTCGCAGAACACAGTAAACAAAGCTCAGAAAGAACATGTGCCGCAGCCCTGTGGGGAAGCCAGTGAAGCAGATGCAGTCACCTGCACAGCAGTGCAACAGCCGCACGGTGACCCCACTCTGACTCCACAGCACAGGAAATGGATGAGAGCTGCATTCCTGCAGGCATTTGCAGCACTCGTATCAAAATCCTCAGGCATTCTTATGCTGCTGCTCCCGGGATCCCGTGTCCTTAGCAGGGCACTACCCCCGGGCCCCGTGTGCAGGCCCAGCACCGCCTGGGTCCCGCTGTGCAGGGACATCCCTGGCACTGGCCTGGGGCCTCTGTGCTGCAGGGGGAGCGAGGACAGCGCCGAAACAGATCCCGGCTCCTTCTCTGCAGCCGCCGTGCGTCACCATCTCTTCGCCCCGCTGTGCCCCTCTGCAGCCCGAACAGGGTCCTGCGCAGGGGTCTGGGTCCGGCTGTGCTAAGGAAGGCTCCCTCTGAAGCAGCGCTGTGGTGTCACTGCCGGCCTCTCGGACACGGGCACGATGAGTTGTTCTGCATTCCCCGGGAAGCAGCTGCGCTTGCTACGGCCGTGCCAGGGCCATGAAGCCACCAGCCTGCAGGGAGCGCCCTCAGCACCCTGTGACAGTATCTACCAACCGAGGCGGAGCACGAGGCTGAGCAGGGGATGGTTAAACTGACCCCGGTACCAGGGCACCCCAGGCTGGCCCCCCAAGCCCCCCACACAGCCTGACACCACAACCTCCAGGGGGTGGCAGCCTGCACTGGGCTAGCACATGCCCACCTGCTGCTTTGGAGCTGTTCAGGTCATTGCTACTACTTCGGTCAAAGACTAACACTGTACATAAATTCTCAAATTCTCTTAAAATGATATTAAACAATGGTTTTGGGTTGGGCTGTTTTTGAGAGAGTTTTATTAAAGATACAACACCAAAATCTTGTACTCCATAATATTTTGACCACTCACAGACTTACTTGCTTAAAAATGTAATTTAAAGAAAAACATCTGCAAAATTAAACCATATTACACACTTCTGGACAATCTGCATGTTAGCAAAGAATTAAATTTTATTATTCAACCTGAACATAAACAAGGAACATACTCATGAAACAGGACACACTCCTTGATTATGGCACACCTCAAACTACTTGGACTAAAGGAAAACTAGTGCAATTGTTTAATTGCATCTAACAACAAAACAATAAAAATAACTTTGTATTCCTTTGTTTTTTGTTTTTTTCTTTCCAAATCCATTCCCTTTGTTCTCTTCGCTCCACAACACAACCTCCAGTGGTTAGTCCTGGAGACCACTCACTGCATGAAGCAGACTCCCCTTGGGCTGGTCCATGTTTACACAGAAGCATGCAAAGGAGGATACTGCAGCATTTGCAATGCAAATCTATTAAATACGTTATAAATGAACAAGGTGTCCCTTTAACACTGCAATTCTAGAGCCTTTATCTGTGGTGGAAGTTTCCAGTGTATTCATTATAAAACAGCATACAATCAGAAACAGAAACAAGGAATTCTGCAAATTGTTTGTGTTTTCAACTAGTAAATCTTTCTGAGAGCTGTGTCTAGCGCCGAAACCAAAGCCAGCTATTGAGTAGCCAGAAAGCTACAGTAATGGAATACATGATCATTTCCCTCTTGGCACGCTCTTTGTTCTCTTCCTCCAGGAGCTGGAGACGGCGATTAAGTTTGATTATCTGAAAAAAAATAAAGGCTTTTAATATTTCATTAAAAGTTGCCCCACTTTCTAGAAGCTCCCAAATAACCACATAAAATTAGTATCTCAAACAAATGGTGTTAAACAGTTGATAATTTGACCTGCCTTCAATCAGTAGTGATGAGATCCTGCAGTCCCTATTAGTTAGGAACAGAAACAGACTCTGCAGACTCTCAGAACAATACATGGTATGTGAGGGCAGTCCAGCAGGGGCACAGAGAGGAGCCCTTGCCTTGCCTCTTGGGGGTACCTTTGTAGTCCTAGAGAAAACCTCCTCCCCCATTTTACCACTACAGCTTTGACCTAATGTTGTCAACTACTGTGTTTTACATACCTGTCTTCTTAAGGAGGCAGCATCTACAACTGTCATGTCATCTGGTGCTCCCTCGAGCGTCGTATCGGAGAGACCGTATCTATGAAATGAAGGAGAGGGCTCAGCTGTCTCAGCCATGCAGATCAGCAAGTACCATACCTTATCAACATTCTAGTAGATGTATATTTTGGTGATGATGGAGACAAGAATTATATTTTTTTTGCAGCTGTTACAGAGTTGCATTTCAACAGGATCCTAACTGAGTAAAGCACAAACACATATGAAGTGGGTAAGTGCATTTGGGTCAACTGCACTCCACACTTAAAATTCTCCACACAGATAACTTCCTTCTGACACACAGTTCTTCAAAAGAGCATTTCTAGTTAACTGATTCATGAAACCTGAACATTGCCTGACCTAAAGTGCCAAAGTTGCAAGAGACCTGGCAAGAGTAGAAATAACGAGAGACTTGCGAAGTGTCTTATGCTCAGTACCTACTTCAGTATCCAAAGGGGACACTTACCAAGATGAAGAACCTCAGCCACATTAATCTGGCAAACAAAGCCCAGTGCAGAGTCACTCACTGCTTGCTGAACTTTGTGTGCATTAGAAAGTTTGTTCCCAGAGCGCTCTCAGTTTTCTGAATGCAGCAATTCAGAAAGAGCATTATTCCAACTCCAGGGCAAGTTAAATAAATACACAACATGTATTATCAGTTCCAAAGTGGCAGAAAGTCTACACAGGTTTGTATTTTAATCATCCAAGTGCTACCTCTTAACCAGATTCACTTCCAACAACTAACAGGTAAAGCAGTTCCTGATCCTCCATCTACTCCTGAGCTTCTCACTTTGTGTCTTAAAACCTTGGTTTCCAGTATCAGGTCCCCCTGACTTCCATTCTCATGAGGACCTGTGAACAATTGCTGCAAACAGCTTAAATGGAGCAAAATAATGTCAAGGCTACTGAATTCCCAACAAATACACCTAAAAGAATGTTAAGCATTTAATGACAGTTAATTGTCAACTTGAACTAACAAGAATATGAGTAGAATTCATGGAGCTTGCAGAATGCCCTTAAGTGCAGAAATGACTTTTGCACTGCAAGTTCTTCCATCACTTTCTTGAAACTTCTCTAGAACGCCCTCAGCTGAAGCAGCCTCTCTTCTCCCAATAAACTGTCAGGTTTCCAGGTATCACTGCCCATCAATACTTTGTTTCTAAATAAGAACTACTTTTTCTACATGAGAATTGCCCTAGTCTGGACTTCAATAACAGTGAGATCTTTCAGCTTTGGGAAAAAAAAAAAAATCAGGTTTTCCAAGAGATTTCTGATGAGGGCCTTTTTGTAGCTATTTTTTTTTTTTGTTAGCAGTACATGGTAAAAAAATTAGAAAAATCCACCATATCTACAGCATAGCTGTCCCTCACTCTCTCCTGGGAAAGGCAGGGAAGGTCAGCATTTCAGTGAAAAGTACACACCTCCCTCCCAGCTCACATAACAGTGCATCACTGCTGCTCTACAATTCCCAAACCAGTCCAAGTATTAAATCAAGAAGGTTACCAGAAAAAAACCCCTTGAGATGCCTCTTGGACCACTTCAGAAACTGAGTTCCTGAATTAGAGAAGAATCATCTATATGAATCCTGTTTCTACTTAAACACAAAACTCCACTTCCATGAAAACACTGAAGTCGAAATGGCAAATGGGAAAAATGGATGTGAAAGGACTATTTTTTCCCCATCATCCTGACCATGGGATTATGTGTCAATATCTTACCCAGTTCCACTGAAACTATATCAATCTGCAAGACAATGGCAGTGAAAAGGCCTCCAGCTACAACCAACAATCACAGGCTCAGAGCACCTCCAAATTAGGTGAAGGAAGGCCAAATTTTCTAGTAAGGTCCCTATTAAATAGCAAATACTTGAACTATACAACTCATGTAATGTAAGAGCCTCCCCTCAGGCATTAATCTGATTCAGAGTTCTGCAGCACACTGTATCTATCAGACAACTGAGATCTGGGCAGGTGACTTGGATGGGGAAGGAATAAAGGCCTGAAGTCTCTCAACAGTTGGGAGGCAACATAAAAATGAGCACTGTGTTTTAAAATAACATCGCTGGAAAGAGGGAAATAGAAATTTGAATTTTAGAATTAGTGGATCATGACTAACAAAAAATTGCTCTTTACCTGGTGTTGTCATGATGAGGGTTAGAGGAAGTGGTAGCAGCTGACCCACCACGTAACATTGGCCTACAGCAGGATTTTGTAGATTGAAAGCACAAGACAGAAACAGGAAATGACAAACAAGAGATAAGAGGTAAAACACAAAGATCAAAGGAACATCAAAATACTTCCAGATATACTCTATGTTTCAATATAACTTCTATAACTTATTTTGTTGTAAATTGTACTTTCATATTTCTCTCAAATTTCATCAACACTGAATGTTTTTGCATCTAAGACGTGTAAGCAAATTTTTGATGAAGCAAATGTGGAGAACTTTCATTTACAGAAGACAAACTATTGGAATAGAAATTTAGCCTTATAAAATAAACATGGGAAACTCAGATTAAAAAAAAAAATACTCCCCAAATCTAAAACCTCACCCAACAACAACAGGAAATCAATAAATGAACTACACATACTTATAAAAGCTCTTTTAATCATCCTCTGCTCCCTGCAGGGAAAGGGGAGATTTGTCTTTCCTGTATTCATCTATGCTAGATGTAATCCAGAAAATCTGGGCTGGCAGCCTAAGGGCCATTGGAAGCAGATCTCTCCAGGAAGAAGTGACTACAGGCTTCAAGCATTGCTCTTTTCCCTTTTCTTTCTGAGTAGGGAAGAAGGAAAGGTAGGGCTTTTTTAACTGCTGCAACTTTCTAATATACATGAAGTTTGCAATGAGAAGTTGCTGCATTGCAGTTCACAGCAGATGTGACCACCAGCAGTGCCCTCTGACAAGCTGGCACTATGTGTTTCCAGTGCCTCTGGTAATGAGGCATTAGGGTTCCACATCACAGGTGTGCAACAAACTCTGCAGGACCTGAAATCTATTTTCAATCTCTTGCATTTTCCCAATTCCAAATGGAGATACTTGTATCACGCATTTAACCCACGTATACTGCAGGCTATAAAACTGAAGACAAGGAGGACCTAGGTATGAAAATCTTTACAGCAGGTCCATGTAGGAGGCAGAGCTCTGGTGTCAAGGTAGCTGGAAGAATGCTGTGGCCTGGCCTGAGACCAGCCAGAACCATGCAAAAATATCACAGCCACCAGCTTCACTTCAAAAGATTAGGATCTAGGCAAACTCTGCTACCTGATAACTATTTACTGGGACTAGGTCCTAGTCTAGTTAGCACCTAAGCGCACACCGCAATGTTCTCCTTCCTTGCACTTAGGCCAGCATGATTTGTTTTACAAAGCAGAAAGCCCCATTTCCAATACATGCAATAGATTAATGTTCTTACCTGAATGTACAAGATCTCACAGCAAGTTATCAAAAAAAAGCTATTCCTAACCAGAGAAATAATTCAGCTGGTCTAACATCTTCTCTGACAGATGCTACAACTAAATACTTTGAGACAGTGTAAGAAATCGAGCAAATGGCAGCTATGGAGAAGGTCACAGACTTTCTCTGAGAACTTAAGTCACCTGTAACTAACTGGCAGACATGTGAATGCCAGTGCCAGTACCCAGCAGGCACTTCCCACACCATCTGACACAGGACAACATTTGGATTCTGTGCAATGAGAACAACAGTCTCAAGTGCTCTCTACATTCAGCCTCTGTGCTACCTTCTGGCAAACAAAGTTTTACAGCTGTTGAAGAATTTATCAATCCCAATTCACAACTACCATTCCCAAGGAAAGCCACAGGCTTGGAGACAGCTGAGGGCTACAGCAAGGCAAAAATCCAGAGCACTCAGATCTGTGCAAGTCAGGAACTCAAACTGAAGTCTTTGATCCCACTTCCCAACACAGCCAGGCTGTTAAGATGCTGCAGGCGATTTCTTCCTTTTCTTTACAGTTCACTTTTTATTTCATTACAGATGGACCCAAAAGGAGTACCACAATATTGCCCCACCTCGTCTAATTGCTTTTTTTTTAAAATATCAGCAGAGAATTGATTATATTGATCACAGTGGCCTCATAACTAAGAGCCTTACCCCAAAATTAGCAGTAAGTTTTTTGGTAAATACAGAATGTACAAGTATAATATAGGCAGGCCATTAAATGCATGGCCTTCTTTAAAAAAATAAGTGTACATTAGAACTTTGAATTTTCTGGCTACTTGGTCAATTCCACCCTAAACATTAGTGCACGATCAAAAGAAGCCATAACACCAAGCTCATGTGTACTCCCTGCAATTTAGCAGCAACCTCAAACTTGAAGGGAATGCTCAGGAATACAATTTAATACCAGTGGGAAAACAGGCAGTAAGTCAAGAAGCAACTGAGCCTGGTCTGTTTCCTGTTGCTTCCACACTGAGGATGCAACCCTAAACACAAGGTCTGGGAGGAAAACAACAAAGGGTGGACAATTCAAGAACATGGGTCCACTTTTCATCATTCCTGTGCCTATGAACAGGGGACTGGGGCCAGCACACACTCTTTGCTCAGCAGAGGCAGCAGCTGTGTTCAGCTCTGGCTGTCCTTTAAAACACCTCTGCAAGTGTCAGCAAGGCCATAAGAATGGGCAGTAGGATAAAGGGATGTGCTCTGGACATGAGCTGGGTGAGCTCCTGCAGTACAAACTAGAACTGGCTGGCTCCAGCTGCTCCCCTTGCCTGGCTCAGTGCTGCCAGCAGTTACTCCAGTACAGCAAAGCTGCTGCCTTTCCCAGCCTCCTTCACATCTGCACACCCATCTCATTTCCTCCTGAACTATCATCCCTCTCAGGCCAGAGTCAAGTGTAGTCCTCTTGGATGGTCTTAACTCACTTCCCATTTTATTTCTACAATGAAAAATATCATTAACTTTCTCAATATAAAAAAAATCTTATAAAATCTCAGGATATGACTATGTGGGTGAAGTTTGGCATTTAAAAAGGACAGTGTTTTTTTAGAAAGGGCTATCCTAAAGAAAGGAAATTATAAATTGCCATACTCTCCTCCTAAATAAAATGTACTGACTCAAGAGATGAGTCAGTTTAGATAAAGTACAGATTTCAAAACAAGTCTATACAGATACGAATTTGTCTGTTTTTCCTGCATTTAAGACATCACTAAAATCTCCTTAAATGCATGGAGTTTTTGGGGGGCTTGTTTGTTTGGCTGGTTGGTTTTCAGATTTTCTTCTGCTGCCTAGAGCATAAAAGATCAGTCTTTAAAGGACACTAGGGGCAGGCCCTACAGTCATTCCACAGAAATTGAAACAGAAAAATGGTTAGAACTAGAAACCAAAACTGACCTATTGTCCTTGTCCAAGCTGAAGGAAATGCAAGAGTAAATAGTGATCATTAAATTGTTGCTCATTTAAACAATCCTTTATGTGAGCAGTGCTGGCTGAGCTAGGTATAACTCATTATTTGCAGCAGTACCATCAGCACCTACCGTTAGCAGTTTTAGCAGATTGGAAAATGTTTGGGAAAAAAAAAAGACAAGCTATAAAACAAGTTAAAAATATTTCCAACAAGTAACACACAGCCAGATCTTGTTAGTTTTAAAAGATCTCCTCAAATATTAAGCATAAAATGTTAAAAGAGGTAAGGCTTTGAGATAGAAAACACATTACACAGAGCAAAAGAACAGAGTGCAGGTTTGGAGCAATTTAAAATGAACAATATTTTGCAACCATGCAAGTGGATCATCCAAATTTCACATTCCCACGCCAGCTGTAATGATGGGTGTCTAAACACCCAGCCACAAAGAATACACTTTCACCTTAATGAAAAGTTCATTATTTTAGCACCTATTTATTCATAGGTGACTAGAAACAGGTTTCCCATTTCTTCTAGGAAGGTTAGTAAGAATACCTCAAAAATTAACTCAAACCAGGATGAGTAAAGGAGCTTTTGAAGTATTCAGAATCCTAGAATTTTTCTGATAATTGAACTAAGTTGAAAGTGTATGTATGTATATGGATTTGTTTTCCAGAATCCAAGAAAACATGGGTAAGAACATGTGTAAGAGAAGCCAGGAATAAAACCTGTCAGCTTCACTGCAGACTGGGAAAAGGGCTACAGTTCCAATCTACATTTTAACAAGGACTCTTGGCACAGGATCCATAAGTGCTACTGTTCATAGACAGTACAGTTTCTTCTTATCTGGGAGCTTTAATTTGGCAAAACAAATTTAGAATTGTATAATTTTAATATTGATAAGGAAAAGAAAAAGTATTGATGCCCAACTGTTGATAGATAGGCATCAAAATTTTAACAGCTACAGCTTGGCATTTCACAGGATTAAACAATTCATTAGTTAAGCATCCAAGTGACAGTATTTCAAGAGACTTTATGCAGCTGATTCTGTTTGTTTTTCTGAGTCCCAGTTTAAGAACACAAAGGCCAAAAAGACTGGAGTTCTTTATAATTCTGGAATGTTAATATAGGCATTTATATATTGTCAGGTCAGCAAAAATGGTGAGCTACAGGAGGTGCCAGTTTGGAAAGTGACTGCAAACACACAGACATTCACAGTAAGATTGGCTTGATAGTCACATTTCATTACCAAAACAACTAGAAAGCACATAATTTAAACTTCACACTACACATAGTAAGTGTGCTGCTAAGATAAGATAGCAGAAGCACATGGCAAATTTCAAAGAATTTGCTAGCACAGGCCACACTGAAGGGCTGCAGGAGAAATGAGCAGTTCCTCCTAGAGTTCTTACCAATTATTTCCACTAATTCAACCCCCTGGCAAGCCCTGGAGGTCTGAGCTAGCCCTACACTGGAGACTGTGTGCAATTGTTACCCCAACTTCTGTGTTGGCATACAACTAACCTGGAAATTGCTTTTGGTAAATGAATATTGCCATTAGTAGTCTTTAGAAATGTTTCTACAGTATTAAACATGCTGTTCTTGAAACACTTCCAAATCCCAAATCCAGTACACCAAGTGAGCAAAATTCCACTGAAGAGAATGGAAATAACTATACAGGGATTGCCATGAGGCTTGTTCTGGCTCATTACTCTCCAAGTGTCAAGTTATCCATAAAACCAGAGACAGCAATAATCAGAGGAGCAACCAACTCCCCAGTGTGCCCTGCCTTTCTTGCTCTCAGCATCCAGGGTGGCCACCATCAGTCACGTGGCCACCAGAGAGAATTACTTCCAATATAAACCATAACAGTTTCAAGACTTGACACATTATCAAAGTAGTCTACAATGCCTTGTAATATTCTACCCTGTTTCTGCACATTTTTTAATGCTTTATGACATCATCAACCCAATCTTATTGATTTGCACCACTGCTCACCAACAGAAAAGCAGAAGACAAGTAAATTTGCAGGCTCAGGGTCAAGTATTAATTGCAGAATACACTGATGATCTCAGACCAGCAAAACCCCTTGCAGTGACAGGTTAACCCTTCCTATAAAGATTTTTATTTGGAAGGAAACCAAAACAATCCTATATTTGAAACAGAAGCATTCTGAAATGTGAATTTTGGACATTTAAATTGCTTATGAATAGTGAAAGCAAAGGAAAGCAAAAGCAAATAATTTCATCTTGTTGTGTAAACAGAAACCAACTCCACTAAAAAAGAGAAAAGAAAAACAAAGCAGCAGAAGCTGGCAGAATCAGTGACAACCAATCACCTGCGGGTTTCATCCAGCACATCCAAGACCTGCTGGTAAGCCCTACGAGTGGAAGACTGGATAAACGACAAAATGCCACGAGCAGAGTAAAGATTAATTCCATCTTCAGGTAACATATTGGGAGGACAGACACGAGCCTGTTGCAGTGATGGGGTCACACTGTTCATACAAGCATAGTAAATGAAGAGAGAAATACTAGAGTCAGATTTTAAACGAAAAAAAGCTTTTCAGATAGACCCCATTCCAAAACGCTTATTGCTTGTTTTTGGTTTACCCTTCTCCCACCACTGTAAGGTAACACTCCCAAATTCGAGTAGTGTGGGGATTATGAGCTGCACTTACATATGTTCATCAGAAACAAACACAGGTAGTAATAAGGAGAGTTTTGATCTGTTACACAAGTTAGTCCTAGAAAGTGCTTGTACAGCCAAATC
Organism: Irena cyanogastra; assembly: GCA_013397155.1. Classification (NCBI taxonomy): domain Eukaryota; kingdom Metazoa; phylum Chordata; class Aves; order Passeriformes; family Irenidae; genus Irena; species Irena cyanogastra. The sequence goes on from VWZV01011696.1 coordinate 733,591, forward strand.
TGTACCTGTTTAAGTCAGTGTTCAAGTCCCCACTGACATCAGTAAGAGGAGTGTTTCCACAAGCACTGGCATTTTAAGAAAATCCTACACATCATCTCTTTTCAAAACACAAGCCCTTTTCAATAAGGAGAATCTCACACAGAACCCCTTCCACAAAATTTTTTGGAAGCTGTGATCAAGACAGTATTTTGATTAGTACATGAACAAGTTTAAAGGCAAACTGCAACAAATTCCAAAAATAGTACAAAATTCACATCCCAGTAACAACAAATTACATGATCTAACTTGTTGACTATGATGCAAAAAATATTATTTAAAATATGCAGGACTGGACTTCAAACATGGCAATTTGGATTATACCAAACTTCTCTATCAGAGAGAAAACAGTTTTGATAAACTGCCTATGATTTGCTTATGCTTCTTTACATTCAAAGTGACTTTATTCACTTTTCCTGCACACAGCAAGACTTTTTTTTTTTTAATCTGGAAATTTTACTAGCGGTCAGATGCTTTTTAATAGGAATTAATTCATGTTAACTTAATTGTAAATAACACACATGCAAACCAAGTGCAAGCCACTGTACCCTTTAAATCTTGGGTTAGTTTTTATTCTGAGATTAGCACCCATAATTCAACACATCTCCTTGCCACTTCTGCTTTGCTACAACAGCTTTGGATTTAAAATGTCAATGTTTTTGACCTTGGCATTTTAATAAAACATTAATGCTGAGTACTTGGAAGTTGGTTTGATATTTGGCTAATCTCTAGCTGGGCCAGAATTCTGTGGCTACTCTTACTTTGAACAGAGCTGCTCTGCACGTGGCTGGCAGCAAGATCACAAAACTGAGTAGGACAGAAAGTTCCATTGAACAGACTGAATTAAAGAATGTGACATGAATGTCACCTCACCCACAGCAGAGCTCAGCCATCCTGGGCTTCAGGGGACATTCACAGACTGCAGCAGCTGGGGCTTGGCTGATACTGGTCACTGCTTCTTACCTCAAGGGCAGGTATCTTTTCAGGCTGCCATAGACTACATTTCAATAAATATCTGGTTGCTTGCTTACAGCTTTTATTGCTCTCCCACACTTGAAGAATCCACCTCTCTTCCATATTTATGATGACTTCTACTTTGTAATCAATTGCAGTGGTCACACCCACACATTTTACTCCGGAATTGCACTAGAAATGCCAATATTCAGCAGAAAAATATCAAGCAGCAAGGGGCAACTTCAAAATATTGCCATTAAAATGAATTTATCAGAATTTTTACTCCTCGTGGATTTGCTGGATTGAGGAAAATGAAGGAAGACTTAAGGCTTGAACTCATAGTATGTTTTACATTAAAACTAATTTCTCCTGTACCTCCCTTCAGAGATGTGCAGAATAGGGTGAAAGACAACTTAAAAAAAAAATAAGGTCGCAAACAATATTTAAACATATTGCAAAACAGAAAACATTGTGGAATTCCTGTTGTTCAGAATGGTATTACTAGAAACACTACACTAATGATATTTGAATATGAAGATTTCTCTATACACTAAAAGGATTCTAAAAAATTAAAAAGCAAAACCGAAAAAACCCAGCTTTAACTAAAGCTGTTCTAGAATACTCTAGAATTAAGTTTCATGTGCTGATTAAATTCAAAGTTATATAATAAGGAAAAATCAAAAAACAACAATAATTCTATGAAGGACACAAAGGCCATGACTGGGGAGTGGAAAGAGAAGCAAAATTTTTATTCTATTTTCCTTTTTCAGGATTTGAAATTGCTGTCCTGTAAGCATCCAGAAGTCCTTTGGAATATGTCAGAGACCATGGAGAAGAAATATTATGAAGCAATTACCTGATACACAAATCAGCCCAGATAACATAAGAGAAAAAATCTCTGCCATAAGGAAATTCCCTAATATGTAGTATGAGCACTTATCATTAGACACTGTGGTTATCCCCCTTCCCTCCTCCATTTCTAGTGAAATGATCTTAGTTGTAGGTACAATTTTGTTTCTCATCTCTGAAAAGAATTCTTATATACAGCTCCAGCCACTGTAACCTCCGTGGTTACAGACACCAGTCAATTCCAGAGCTTGGAACCAAAACAAACAAGACAAAATTACAGACATTACTATGAAATAACACAGTAGCATTTTGCTATATGCGGTATTTAGCTTAGCAGCAATCCCCCCTAATCCTTCTTAAAGCATTTGTGGTGTACACAGGCTTTATTTCAGGTATTTCTCTGACTTGCAGTTCTGGTAGTACTGAATGACAGGTGAACAGATTGAACTAAGGTTACTTTAACTTCAAGCACATATACAGACATGCACACCATCACCTTTTCGTCCATGACTTGCATGAAGAACAGAATTTCTCAAACTGTGAAATTGAACTCTCTAGAAGAATGTGTTATTCTAAGGAAAAGGCTGGAGCAAAAAGAAAATTAAGTGCTGCCCACTTTTCCATGCACCCTTGGTGGTTTGGTGATTTCCAGTACAGAAGTGGAATCTTCACATTCAGCCTTGGCTGGCAATGACCAACAAAAAGCTTTGTTTCTCCAGCTATTCAAAACTAGCCAAAGAACAAAGAGTCAAACAAATTAAAGCTATTTTGAAATTTAATTGTCCTTTTCATTGGCTGTCAATTGCTCTTCCCTATGGTCTTTACAGAGGGAAACAATTTGGCCAAGTTTGAGAAACTCTGAAGCAAAATTAGAAACCATACAGTGTAGCTGTTTCAAATTTGATATTCTAAACTACAGGTACTTAGTCAGAACATTAGTATTGCAGAGAGCTACAGAATTATACACATTTTTGCTTTTCATATACCGGGGAACGTTCAGGCTTACGTGCAATCCTTAGTCGAAAGAGGTGACTGGAACCGTGGCATTTTATTTCTTGGGACAGTATCTGATCTGTGCCACCTTGAATAGTAATTGTAATCTCTTAAGTAAGCATCCTTAGAAAAAGAGGGATTGCAATTTAGAGAGTTGTCATTATTGCTACAAAGACAGTTATTGTACCAGCAGGTACTTGTTAGTACCAGGATTTCTAAGAGCATTAGAGAATTACTGACTTTAGTGAAGCCCAGCTGCCAAAAAAATCCTCAGAACTGTCTCTGCATGCCACTGGATGACAAGAAGAGAAAGAAAATGGAAGAGAAACCACAATTTGTGCGTATCAAGAACACTATGATAGGGAGCCCAGCCAACTCTCACTTGCACAATGTATTCCAGAATGTTAAATTTTGTCACTTTGTAAGTCAAGCACCGGAATTTCACACAGTACATCTGAATACTTTGTCCAGTGTCCTAGACTAAAACTTGAGAACTGTAGTCATATTTTGAAAACAAAGGTTTTAAAAGGCAGTGCTCCAAACACCTCTTCACTCCTCATCACAGCATCTGAGCAGCCCACATGGACTTCTTTTTCTATTTGAAGATGTGAACCAAACCAAAGCACAAAAACTAAGAACTGATTTTTGTCAAGGTAGAGCACCACAGCATTTGTTAGTGCAGAAGTAAACTATTTTTTCAGCCAACAACATCAGATATAAGAACTTTAGGAGCAACTAGTTTCTTGTATTTTTGTATTTAACTGGGAAATCAGTCTTTCCAGATGATCAAGGAATTTCAAGGGAGACAAATAAGGCAACAGCTGCACAATTACATTTTCTGTAGTGCAAAGAATAGATTTACATGAAACTTGTAATTTTTTTTGCAGTTTACAGTGTATGTCCTGAGGCTTTGAACTGTGAGGAAACAAGAGCCAAGAGGTTACTTTTTCACCAAGTACAGAAGGCCTGGCCTTCCTGCATTTGTGGGAGCCATACAGGTTCCACTGTGACAACGGTGTTTTTATGATCTGAATTCCTAGAACATTCTCCTGAGAGTTAGCCAGGTACAAAGTCACACTCTCCACTTGAAGAGTGACAAAACCTGGATGAGGGAGAAATGTCAGACTCAGTGTCAGAGTGCCATAGCACATTCAAAGTGATTCCTTTCTCTGGATCATACTGAATCAGAAGAAGCAATTATGACAGAGAAAGAAGCCAGTTCTAGGAACCTCTGTGATTTCAAAGCAGATCATCTAACACCAGACACAGCATAACTTCTCTCATAAGAAAACAAGCACCTGGGAGGACAAGAGAAAAATACATTATCTACAGGTCAGAAGTGCAGAATACTGCAATGAAGAAGGATATCTTCCACATGGGCAGTAGAGAATACAGATCAGAAGGCTCAGTATCATCTAGCTAGTATTTATCTCACAAGCAAGAGAAGAGATCCTGGATCAATCAAAAAGATACAATAGAAGGTGCTTGGCATTGGAATTATGATTTATTTGACAGACCTTATCAAGCACTAGCACGGGCATCAAGAGAGAAAAACCAATCTCCAGGTGTGTAATAATTTCCTGGCTTTTGTAAATGACAAACTGAGTCATGCCAGCTGGCAGTTACATGTTCCTTGATCACAGCCTTTTTAGATTTGCAGGGTTCCAGGTGCTTATTGTATTGCTAAGCCTGAAGGACTAATAGTAGATTAAAATACTGTGACAGCAAATAACATTCAGACCATGTAAACCCAGTAATTCTATACATAACTATTGAGTGACAGCAAAGCACACAAGTGAATTTTACAGATTTAGAATTTTCAGATTCAAGAAGTCCAGACACGTGAGAAATCTGACAGCAACTACAGGCAGAGCTGATCTTACTACATTCTCAGATGGGTGGAATTGCCCATGACTTTGGAAGACTAAACTAACATGGGGATCAAGGGTAAAACAATTTCAAGAAATTGCAAGGATTTTGTTACCAACTGTTTTTTCCTTTTAAGTGCAAAACATCAAAGACTGGTAAGCAGAGCTGGCAGCATCAAAGGGAGAAGTATTTCCACAGGAAGCTCTCATCACATGAAGACCATGGTCTCCAGCAAACTGCCAGATGGGCATGAGAAAGCCATTCTGAAGTGACATGACAGCCTGTCCAGTCCAACGAGACACTATTGCATAAGCGACACTACAGGGAACTTGGACACTGTAGAACCTGATGGAACACCCAGAGACTGAGCTGATCAGGTGCTTAAAGATAGAATCTAAGTTTTGCCAGCTCAGTAAATGTGTGTGACTTTGCAGACCCCAGCACCTAGACATGGGCAACCTACAAACTTGTATGAACCCAAAGTCTGACCAAATAACAAAGGGAAAATATGAAACAATATTTCCATCAATATCTGGAAGAGAAGGAGAAACATGCATCAGAGCACATTTTATTTAAGCTAAATTAACAGGTGGACAGATATGTAGTACACACAGAATCTCCTAGTGCCCCTGATGTAAACAGAAGAAAATAGGCATTTCTAGGGCATAATTCACTTGATCTACTTTAGACTAAAAATAGGTAGACCCTAAGTAGGCTATGCACTTATTTCCCTCTAGTTACTGAAAATTAAGTTTGATGGTGATCTAGCAAGAGTATTATACAGTCTACAATGGGACAGACGAACCTCATCTTTCAAATCTTAAATTTAAAGCCTTTTCTAAGGCAAGTATTCCTTATGGCAGCTGTATTAAAATTCATACATAAAAGATTCCTAAGTGTTATATTGCAAAACCAGTTATTTCCAGGTGGAAAGATGCTGTCACTCAGAATAAGCCATGATTAATCCAAGACTATCATATCTAACAAAAATTTACAGACATGCATGTCTTCAGAAGGCACCCTAAGTACTGCTACCTTGGATGGTAACAACAGATGAAGTTTCCAATTCTAAGTGCTCCTTGCCATTTTGGCAAGAAAAGATTAAGATGTATATACTCACAGATTCCAATACATGAAGTACAGTGACACTACAGAAAAATTACTTATCCTAATATTTGTGAGGAGATTTTTCATTCTCCAATGAATGAAAATCATTATAATATTAACAGTGAGAGAATTGGGAACATTTTGACGCACAAAGAACTCCACTTCCTGAAAATTCAGGGGGAAAAATATTGTACCAACTCAGAAACTGAAAAATCTCCTGAAATAACAATTCCTGGTAACTGGTGAAACCAGCTGAGAGCCCACAAATACTTCCACCCATATACTGCAAGAAGTCACGTCCCTGAACAAAATCCATAGAAAAGAAGAAAAAGGCTGGTGTTATAACAGTTAAAATGATGTTCTTGCCACAACATACAAAACATTAGTTGGGAAAAGCACGTAAGGAGGAGGTAAGGACCGAAGGCAGTGTGTCCCAGAGGTACAGCAGCGGCCCTGCACTCACATGGAATCGTTGCGGGCCAGCTGCCCGTTCTGCCGCGTGGCGTTCTCGCTCATGGAACGCTCTCTCTTCAGCCTTCCCACCGAGCGCACCTGCAGCACGGGAGCAAGAGACACATAAAAGCCAGAGAGTTCCAGGACACAGCACTGTGCTCCGGAGGTTTCTCAGTCAGATCTGCCCTCAGACACAAAGGCACACTTTCATGGGTTACGCAGTGATTAGGAGGAAAACAACCTATGACAGATGTGATGCTGGTACACGTAAAACCAAGCTCCAGACTTACTGCAGTGCTGTTGTTACCTATCCGTGTGACCTGATGTCAAAATTATGAACCAACAGAATTTTCAATATTCTCTGGAGATACTCAAAGCCTGAGTAACATGCTTTAGGATAACTCTGCTGAGAGAGGCTCAACTAGATCAACTCCAGTGGTCCCTTCCAGCCTTACCCATTCTGGGATTACTTTCTATCACCAGAGAGAAATATATTTCTATTGTATTTTACGAGCCTATAGAATATGCAGCTTCATAAATAATTCCCCATTTTTAAAGTGTCAGTTGCCATTATTCACCTGGATGCCAATGTTACACCATTATTTGAAGTTGGTTTTTTCAGAGTTTTGTTAAAACTCAGTAATTCTGTGTGGTGTTGTATCATCTGGCTATGAAGTCCAGAAGTTAACCACATACATTATAATGTATAACTATATACATTACAAGAATCTTACATTTTTCTGATAATCTATAAATCAAAAAAACCCTTGCAGCTTTCTCTTCATCACAAGGATTTTTTTGTTAGAAGTATTTTGAGTAGTTCTAATTATGACTTTATTTTTGTAAGTAGTGAGTAAGCTTGCTGAGCATGGCAATTCCAGGCCATCTGCCACTTCAAAGTCTAAACACTACTACTAAAGTGCTAATAAAAATATTTTTGTATTTTTCCAACATATGTCAGCACCAAGTTGATCTGCACCACAGTAGAGAAATCATTGGTCATTTCACTTTCTTTAGTAGAATGCTTCTCATCTAAGGAAAAAGCAAAATAAGTACTGGCCTCTTCACTTTGTGGTGTCTGCTGTGGAGGTTTTTCTAGGTCCAAAAAATCTAGCGGCCGGTCACTAAGAGAAATAACACGGGGAGGAGTTTTCAATGCCAGTGGTTTGAATGGAGTAGACTGAAGAATGTCAAGGTCTGCTGGTCTGGAAAATGGAATGTCTTCACTATTACCTGCAAGAACAGCAATTGTCAATAGAAATCAAATTGTTCTGAGGCCTGAAGGCCAGTGCTTAAAGTTCAAAAGGTCATCACAGCAGTAACTTCTACTGCCTATGCCAAATGATGAAGCATAACCTTCTCCAACAGGTCTTGTATATTAAAAACTACTGTTAAAGTGCTCATAAAGACCACATTGACACTTATTTGAGCAGTTTCTCTAAGGACAATGACCCTGAGTAACCCTGAACCACATCAACTGTTATGCAAGTGAGAGCATTTAAGACACAGTCCTATCAGTGGTGTCTTTGACTGGGGACATCAAATCATAAGATATATCCATGTCACACATTTTGCAAATGTGTTACACATTTTGTTACACCTTCAGTAGTTCTGGATCTGTCACTGTAAAGCCCATGACCACAAATAACTAAAGTAATATTGATAAAGTCCACTCATAATAGACAGATTCTTAACAAAATCAGCACTCTGATTAAAATCAAACACATTTTGCACAACAGATATAAAGTCCATCCCCAAAATTTGTTATAGTTACTTTACAGTTAATTACTAAAAATACAGTGTAAATCAATAAACAGTAATTTTTTTCTCCAAAAATAGCATAGTAAGATGAAACATCAGCAATTAAACCTTCTGTTCATAATTAATTCATCAGTTGTCTCCATTATAAGCTACATCAAAACTATTCATGAAACATTTTCAGACTTTAAAGAGCTTTAACTGTTTAAACACCAGAAAGCATTTTAGAGGTTATTCTTTCAAAAATGACATATCAGTATATATTTTTTCCATCCGGAAATCTGGGGAACTAATTTAAGTTCTCAGCTGCACTGCGATGCAGACATACCTGCCACTACAATCCGCTCTGGAACCTGCATGGTTACACTGGCATTTGGAAATCCTTCCTGGCCACTCTTGTCCAGGTCAGCGTTCTGGGGAGCCACCTTGAGTTTCTCGGGGACCCTCATGCGCTGGCTGATGCCCTCGGTGTATTCCATCTCGTACTGCAGCCGGTTCATCTCCGCCATCTCGGCAGCCGGGGATGGGAATGCGGCCCCGCTCATCCTGCCAAAGGGAACCCAACACTCAGAGTGGGATAGGAACTCAGCAGAAGCATGGATGCTTTGCTCAGACTGCCAGGGAAGTCTGAGTGGGAGATTCTAACTGAAGAGTCTTATTTAAAGGAACAAACTACGCAGTAAAATTCACAGGAAGTGTAGTCACGAAGTGCTGAGAGGCGCAGGCAATGAAAGAAGAACAAAGTGAAAATGTAGACAATGCCCAAATTGAGGGTTCTCAAATTGAGCCATGACAAATAAAAAAACAAAACAAAACAAACCAACTGGGAATTTCTGCAGGTAAGGTACTATTCTTGCACTGGCTGGCAGAAAAACAAACATAAACAAACACATCAAAGAATCGGTAGGACTGACAGGAAATCTATTCAGGATTGGTGAGAAATCTAAATTACTGATTTGCAGTTACACAAATCCAGTAAGCTGGTGGGTTGAGAAAATGGCTGAAGTCTCACAAAACTGCATTTTGAGGCACGGGAATGACAGAAAAGACTCAGCCTGGGCAGGAGCCTCCTGCTCACTGCCAGTCACCCAGATCTTACAAGGACAAACCTCCTTATCAACAGCCTGTCAAACCTGCTTGAAAACTGAGAATATTCATAAGGCTTCCCAAGTGTAGCAGTTCTTTAAACTTCTCACTTCTATATTTTTCTGTAAATTAACATCTTACTTTTGTGGAACTGATACAAGATGAGGAGGAAAGAGAACAAAACTTTATTTAAACTTTAAAGCATTTGCCAATACCTTCTATATACATTTTCCTAGAAAAGGAGTGGGATTTCAAATGAAGCAGTGGAGGAGTTTCCTAGAAACTGGGCTATGAGAAACTTACCAATGTAATTGCTGGGAGTTGTGTCAAATTCCAAGGTAACTGGGAGTTTGAAGTTAGATTTAGGGTTGAGAGAAAAAGAAATCCTAGAGCTGCACCTGGGGGTGGCTGGAAAGGGACCTCAGACAGCTGGGAGAAGTTGATTACCTGGGCAGTGGCCAGTGGACCTTGCTGATGGCTCAGACCCAGATAATGGCTATGGGCTTGGTTAATAGACATCCCAAAGCTGCACTTGGAGAGGGGCTGTAAAGGGGCTTCCAGATGAAACGCTGAGCTGCAAGAACTGGTTGTGGGAAACTTTTCATCCAGGCAACAGCTGGGCGCTTGTGAACAGCTCACACAGAGATGATGGGGTTTTTTTGGGTAAGAACAGGAAAACAGCATGTAAATACAGCTTTCCTGGCAAACCTGCCTATATGCAGCATAGCTTAGTCTAGCACAACATCTATGAGCGGTGTTGCTTAAGTAGGTCCCTAAATGAAGTAACCCATCCTGGCAAAAAGGCAGGATTTGCCACTAAAATTGCAGCTACATTCCTTTACTATTTTTGGCAGCAAGGCCACGTCTGCCGCTGCGTGTGCACTTTGCTGAGCTGAACGTGCAGCACACAGAGAGCAAAAGGCCTCAGTGCAGAGCAGCCCAAGGCAGGTGAGACAGCCCAGGAGCCCCCCCTCCCACCACCTCACAGAAGCAATTTCCACATTTACCAATAAAACCTTGAATAACCTTCACCAATGGACACAAGCACAGAGAAGGATCTGGACCATATAACACACGAATGCACACACACTGAGTATACCCAAGATGTGATCACCTGGCAGTCCATCCTGCCAGCCTCAGTGTTACTTGCAAGGCTTCTTCCTATCACCATGGAGCAAATGAAGTGTCTCAATAATCTCCAAATGTCACTGTAGCACAGTAGAACAGGTGATCAGGGAACAGGCTAAAAGGCCACTAAGTAACCTTAAAAAAAAGGTCTATGTAAACTTTAAAAAAATAGTTTTAAAGGAAATACTTGAAGTGCTGCACATTTAATCCACCTGTATTAATTCTCACTGTTTGTGTCACGTGAAAGAAAGTGAAGCAACCCATTTAATTAGGAATAAACACTTCATAGCAGTTCAAGAGGTGCTTAAGCATCTGTCACTTCAAAAATTCTAACCTTTTCACGTGGAGTTTTTTCATCCCTCCCCTTTGATTTTACAAACTAGATTTGTCCCTCTTGCAAGACATTGTCTAGATCAGCCAGTGATATGAAGAAAATACACAGCTATCTGAGATTTCTACATTCCAAAAGGTGCTTTTCATATTAAACATTGTCTGTGATCAGTAAAGCATTTCCCAATCTCATAAAAATCTGTCATAATCTCATAATACTGTCAAGAGAGAGACCAAATTTTAAGAACTTACAGTACCCAGAGTATTGACCGGCAACAGCTTTAAGCACACTTAGTGCTTACATGTGAGAAAAGGTGTTTCCCTGCTTGCTCCTTCTCATTTTGAAACACCTGGCCAGCTCCAAGTTTAGTGATCAAGTATCCCTGGCCTGCAGCAGTGTTTGCACCACAGCTCCCCCACAGCTTGGTGAGGCTTTGGGATACAAGTCTGCTTGCACAACAACTGCTTTCCAGCTGCAAGGCAAAACTAACACAAAGCCAGACAGCAGTAGGAAGTATTTATAAACTAAAGAGCACTGTGTGGGTTTAGCAGGGCTTGCCAAGGCCCTACAGATGCCATACCTCAGTATCTGCCTACTCTTGTCTACTTTGTGTCACCAAGAATTGGATTTGCTGTCAAAGTGATTTCAATTTTTACTCCTTTTTACAAGAGAACAGCAAAACAGTGAGATTTCAGCAACATATAAAACATTTTAATGAAGCTTCTGAACAAAACAAAGTTATGTTTTCTGCAATGTCCTTGTTATGCAAAGCATTTTACAGAAAGCATTAATAATAAATCAGGAGATTAAGGATTTTAAAACTGATATTTACAGAACTAAGTACCTCGTAAAAAGGCAAGATAATAGAAGTCTGAGAATGATAAGACAATAAAAATCCAATCAGTCTCAAATACAGGACAAATAAAGAACAGCTGAAGTACAAATGAGCATCAACAGCATTTAATGAAATAAAGAAAGGAAGGAGGAAATCCAGAGAATGATGAGGCAAGAGAGAAAAAGGCTATAGAAAGTGAGTTACATATTTAGAAAGACACAAGAGTACCTCCCCCTCCGAAACAAGGAGAGAAGAGATGAGGATGAAGCAATGCATACAAATGTGAGGGATGAATGTTTGGCAGCATTTTGGCCATAATCAGCCATTGGCCATATCTGTGCTGCAACCAGGCACGTTCGGCACAGTGTGGAGCCTCAGATACAAGAAGATGAGCTCTGGTAACAGTATAGCTCTGTCAGCACTGAGCTCAGAGGTTTTACAACCCACACCAAACTGTAGCTTCTCCAGCTCATTACTGCTTGTTCCTGATGTGGCTACTTCACAGATCCTCTGTTCATGCGCACATCAGCTACCAAGTGCTTCCTTGGCAAGCATCCAGATATCCTTGGACAAGTAGAAAGGGGAAGAGGAAGACTCAGAACAAAGTTGAGGATACGAATTAAGGACCCAAAAGACCTTATTCTGGGGCCCTATGCCTGTCAGAACACAGGTCAGAGAGGCCGTGAACTAACAAAGCACCAACGGAGGAATCTGAGGGAGAGGAGCACCAGGTGTAGGCTGAACGCTGAAAGCTCTTCTGCAAAGTACAATTACAGGTGCTGAACTTAAACAATGCACTGGTCCCTCTCCTTAGCACTGGGATGACATCAACAAAATGTACCTATTACATATGAGCAAGGCTATATGATCACAAAACACTAAAGGCTGCATTCTTTCAAGTTTGTTTTACTCCAGCAGAATGCTTTAACACAAAGTACTTTTAAATTTTTTTTGTAATAAGTAAAAAAATACTGGAGAACATTAGAAGGAAAACGTCACTCTGACAACCATTTTCCCAGAACACCCAACTATTCACTGCGCTGTGGCAACACTAAAATCATTCTGAAATAGAAGAGGTGTAGGTGTAGGTGCTCCCTTCCCTTTATGGGGGAGGGGTCGTCACGGCGGGTCAGCCGATAATGTCCGGGGGAACTGGGGAGCTCCGGCCTCGGCGCTTCGCCCGCCGAGCTTCTCCGGGCGGGGGGAGCCCCGGCACAGGCGCCGGTCCCGCTACCGAACGCTCCCACGCGACCCGGCAGCGACCCTGGCACCGGGCCGGGCCGCGGGGCACAGCCCGAGGGGCCGCGGGCCGGGGCGGGTGCAGGCAGTCGGGAGCCGGGGCGGGACGGGCCCTGAGGGGGCCGGGGCTGTGCGGACCCGCGGCCGCGAGCAGCGGGGGACACACGGGCTGGAAGGGCTCCGGCTGCGGCCCCGCGGGCAGGCCGAGCCGTCCGTGCGGAACTGGGGCCGCCGCCGCCAGACCCCGGCGGTCCGTACTCACCCCGTGCGGCGGAAGGAGGCCGGGGAGCGCTGCCAGCCCGGCCCGGCCGGGAGCGCGTCAGGCACCGCGGCACAGCACCGCGCTCCGCGGATCAGCCGCCAAACGCGGCCTGCGCGTCCCCATCGGGCTTCCGTAAGGGCCGCGCATCACGTGACTGGAGGCGGGCGGAAGTAGCTCTCGCCCGTGCCTCACGTGTGAGGGAGGCGGGGGCAGCCATCTTTAATGAGGGCAGGCGTACCCCGCGCAGGCGCGTTGGGGTGCCCGGCAAGGTGACCCGCGGCGAGCCCCGGCGGGCGCTGCGGGTACGGGACAGCTCGGCCTGGCCCTGCCCTGCCCTGCCCTGCCCTGCCCTGCCCTGCCCTGCCCTGCGGCGGGACGAGCCGCGCTCTGTGCCCACAGACGGCGCGGTGCTGGGTGCCCCGTGCGTGGCGAGCTTGTCCCGGTGTGTGCTGAGCTCTGGCACGGGCAGGAGCCGGGGCACTGCAGGGCCCTGAGCGCTGCTGCAGAGCAGCCCCGGCGCTCGCTCAGCGCCGCGTGTGGCCGGCTCTCGGCTCCCGAGGCCCTGCTGGCCCACAGCCATCGCCGCCCCGATACCATCACGGGACATTTGTCACCACACGTGGGTGACACCCAGCACACACGCAGCTCTGCCCAGCAGAGCTAAAACGCTTCCAAGGGCACCATTAGCTGACCCGTCCTGAAACTGATTCTCAGAGAACCGAGGAGCAGCTGCTGCTCCATGGCATAAATCAATTTCCCAACTCCATACAGGAAAATACAATGAAAGATGCTGTTATATCTATGAGGGATATTTTTAAAAGAAGAAAGCAGGCTCAGAGCTTTCCCTATCTTTAGATTTATGATTACACTTTTATGGAGGTCAGATGATGTAGCAATTCCACCACAGAAGCATATATTGATCAAGGACTTGCAACTTGTTAATTCAGCTCTTCCCAAATATCAATAGCACTGTTTTACAGAGGCAAGTGGTCAGAAATATGATCTCCTACTACATAGAAGTTGTCTAACATTGAGAATGATACAGTAGTTGCCTTAAGATTTTACATTCGATTTTATATTTAGCTGCCTTGAAACATAAGCTGTGCCCCAAGCACATCTTATCGGGCAATCCTCATCATTCTGTATGTGAAGTCCTCAATTTTACCTCTTCTTTAGCATTTTATAAACTATCAAAAGGATTTAGTCTTTAAAACAAAACAAACAAGAAAACCCGAAAATATTTATATAGTCTAAAAACTTGTTTTTCAAGCACACGAGAAATATGGTTCCTCTCCTGTGATTCCCCATATATAATTTTATGTTGAGATCAGTTTTGTGGCTGTTTTTGTTCCATTGACTTTATGACTGTTAATAAATTCAGTGGTCACAGACAAGTCACTTGAGTTGAAGTTCTGGAAGTCCTCCAGAAAAGCTCCGGTGGGGATTTTCAGTGTAGTATCACATGGTGAATTACCATCAGAGGATCATGACTGCCCCTGGCCCCTGTCTTCTGTCCCAGCTCAGAAAGAATGGTATCAGGCTGTGTCCCTTCCTCTCTCAGCATGTTCTTTCCATTTTTTGCATTGTATACAAGTCCTTGCACAAATAACTCTTTGACAGTTTGCAGATTTCGCTGCAGATATCCTTGATTTTCAGATCAGTGATTTAAAAGGCCATCCTTAAGCATGTTGCATACAACACAGTGCTGGAGGTTTGTCTTCCTTATTTTCATGCTGAAGTCTCAATAATAATTTTAGATTGCGCCTTTTTCTTTCTGCACACAGTCTGATTGTACCAAGCATCACGCAGCCACTCACTCACTCGCCACATCCCACCTCACCATGTGATAGGAGGAGAATCAAGAAAATAAAATAGAACTCGTGTTGAGGTAAAAATGGTTTTATAATAGAAACAAAGTAGTAATAATAATGATACTACTACTACTAAATGTAGTAAAAAGGAGAAGGAGAGAAGGAGATAAAACCCAAGTAGGACAAGTTATGACAATACAATTGCTCACTCCCTGTTGCCCAATGCTGAGCTGGTCCCTGATCCACCATCAGCCTTCTCTTTCCAGGTCATTTACTGGCATGACGTTCTTTGGTGTGGAATTGCCCTCCCAGATTTCTGTGCCTCTCCTCACTGGCAGACCATGGGACACTGAAAAGTCCTTGACTTAGAGTAAACACTACTGAGCAGGAACCTAACCATCAGTGTGTTAGCAATATAAATTATCAATTGGCAATGTAAATTCTTATACTGAATCCAGAACAGCCCTGAGCCAGCTGATAAGAAGAAAAACCCCAGCTTATCACAGCATCCTATGTACGAATATATGCAGGAGGAAAGGTGGCATGCAGAGACCCAGCTTGGGTATTTACACTCAAGTGCTAAACTTGGAGTGTGGTGCTGGTCAGAACGAGTGTCTTTCTGAGGACAAACTCTACTCCCTATGTTTTAATCAGCTAACATTTTTTTTGATATGCATAGGTAGTGGACCAAGAGCATTATTACTGGAAAGGAAAAAAAAAAGCCAACATGGAAATGTGTCTTTTATTTAGTCAAAATATTTTTATTTGGCTGTATTTAGCAGAATACAGCCCCCATTGTTTGCTCATTATTCCCAATTTCTCATGCGTCCATTCTTTCAGTACAATATATTAACAGCTTGCACCTCATCAGCACTTTCCAGTTAAGGCTCCCAAAGCATTTACAGACATCAGTTAACTAATCCTCACAACAACCATTAGCAGTAGGGAAGTGAAATGATCTGCAGCTGCAGTGAGAAGTTAACATCAAGTTTTTCCAAGTTGTAGTTTGATTTCCAGTGTCTAGCTTGTATTATGCCAGGCTTGACGAACATGTGTCCTTGCAGTTGTATTGCATGCTTTTGAAAGAAAGACTCATTTTGAGCACTCAAAAGCTAGAGCTATTTATCAACATCTTTCTTTTGTAACTTATTGAAGGCCACAAAAAAAGTGAGCAGCGGAATCCAAAACTGGGAACATATAACTTCCAGTTATATGCTATACTATGAGACATAATTCTCTGTAACTTACCTTTGGACCTCAAAGCCACAATCCATTCCCTTCTCCTTACACATTATTCTTTACTGGACACATTTCCAGCAGACTTCAGCCTCAGGTACTCACATTTGCATTTTACTAGCAAGTTTTATGTGGAAGTCTCCACAGTCATTGATTCTATGTTTGGATGATTGCAATGAGCATTAATGAAAAAAAGAAACCACTAGCACCCCAACAACCTACCAAGCAACAGGTGTGGTCTTTGAGTATTTAAAGCAAACTTCAGAGTTTATGGTAAACTTTAGTATGTGATTTTTTTAAGGAAGATAACCTCAACCCCAGGCTTGATTCAAATGAAAGACTAAATATGAACTTGACATTAATACCTTCTTATCGGTAGTGCATCTGCAAAGAGATTCTTCATTAAACTCTGTAAATTCACAATTATACCTTGCAAGCAGAATTACTATGACTGTTCAAGCAAACAGTAATTTTAAAATATCCATTCAGTTCATGTAAATGGTATCTTCGTGTTAGCGCCATCGTAAGAAACTGGCATGGAACACAGACAAAACTTTTTCTTAGTTAGGTCAACACTGAAAATTCAAACAGTCTGACAAATACAATGCAAGTATTTTAACAGAAACAATATAAAATTTCACTGGCTTAAAAAAACATCTAAATGAAAAATCCTGGTTATTTCACTGAATTGCTAGACCCTACATTTAAAATGGTGCATTTACAGAACTATTCAGATGAATTAGGCTTCTTCACTAAATACTGAAATTCTGATAAATTGTGCAAGTATTAAAAAATATTAACATTTTGAATGTCAACATTACAATTTTAAATAGCCTTGCAAGTGCAATGTTATAAATATTAAAAAAAAACCTCAGAGCTACAATTTTTGTATAATTTATATGAGCAAATGAAAGTGCTTTTCAAGTATTTATGTTCATTTACAATTGGATTCTCTTGTGTATAAGTCAGTGCTTAGATGGTACAATTTCAATATCAGTCTTTTTAAAAATTCTGGATGCATACATTTATCTGGATGGAATAAATGGTATCAGTTGCAGATATGTGTGCTAAACATTGAAATACAGAAAACAATTTGTGATAAATATTTAAATATGAAATACTGTAAAATTGAAGTATTATAGATTTTGTTAGGAATCACATCCTGATGGGTGTGTGATAACCTGATAATGCCATGGGAGCCCTTGAGCCATACAGTCATTGTTAATTCTAACAAAATCCCCAATTACATGGTAACTAGTTTTTTCTTCAGGAGAGACAAAAACACGTGATCATATTAGAGGCTCAATACTGCCAAATTTGAAGAACTCAAAGATTGCCTGATCCATGTCAAAAGCCATGGAATCTAAAGAAAACTTTCCAACACTTTCTTCAGTCAGCCCTTAGCCACAGTCGCTCTGGAGCCCAGTGCCTGCCACCACTGCCCTGCCTTCCCGGTGCCTACTGTCGCTCCCTCTCTGGCCGGTCAGCACCATTATCATCATAGTGATACAAAAAACTTTGTGTTCCTGTTTGCCAGCCAGAGGAAGGGTGAGGTACGTGGGGAGATACTTGTTTATTAGACAAGAAAACCAAACCAAAACAACTCTTAATGAATCATTATATAGTTAAATGTGCACTGAAAATATTTCCTATTGAACCCTATCTCTCATAAGTGCCAGACTGTCATCTTAAGTGATAGCCACTTGGAACACTGAACATATGTAAGCTGATACAGGAGCGTTTAGTTTGTCTTGCTGTTTGAAAAGCACATGACACAAGGCAGCATTGACATCTTTCATTAAAGATCTGGTGATGCCATAGTTTTATGGTGAAGATACAGCTCAGAAATGACAAAGTTCAGCAGATGCCCCTGCAGATGCCATTATAAGCTTCCTCTAACAAAGTGCTTTGTCATTTGCCAAAGACAAAAGTCAAACTGTTGCCCTACCTCACCACAGTGCTGCACTGGCAATTAATAATTTTCTTTCCAGATGCAGCTGGACTTTAATAAATTATAGCTCTTCAGAGTTAGGCAATTCTTTGTAATAAATCAGAGTTTCATGTTCTGTGAAGAGTGGCCACCGTTTAGATTGGTCTCTTCATGCAGACCTGACAACGACTGATGATATTTTCTAGTTGTCCTGCTTTCAAAGTCTGTGGCAGAGGTCTCCTAGAAGAAAAACCCAAACATTCGTTTTTTTTCTTTAAAAAACAGGGAGACACAATGAGACTTTGGATATGGAATTACTGACAACAACCTTGAAATTCTTGGCTCAAACAACTGTGTGCTACAAAATGACTCTGCACCTAACAAAGAGGGGTGCCTAACTTGAAGGGAATTTCTAAGGAAGCCCCCACTGGTTTTGCAGGAATTTATTTTCTCCTCTGGTACTGGGATGCAGGGAAGTACAGTTTACCTGAACATTCTTCTTGGATTTAATGATGCCAACCAGAAACTGTAGGAATTTGTGTAGTAGTTGCATGTCCCCCTGCCATGGCACTCTATGAATGGGACGGCCCGAAATTCTTCCAGACAAGATCCAGGAGATGCCAATGCTTGGCCAGAAGCTTCTGAGCCGGCACTTGTGTACTGTAACCACCAAAACATTTTGATGAGAACTTGCTCATCAGCTTTTAGTAAGCTGCAGGCAAAAACCCCCAAAATCTCTTTCTAAAACACACCGTATGTTCTGTGGTATTTCTTGGACAAAATAAAATGAACGCAGATTCATTTGATAAAACTTCTGAGCCGGCACTTGTGTACTGTAACCACCAAAACATTTTGATGAGAACTTGCCCATCAGCTTTTAGTAAGCTGCAGGCAAAAACCCCCAAAATCTCTTTCTAAAACACACTGTATGTTCTGTGGTATTTCTTGGACAAAATAAAATGAACGCAGATTCATTTGATAAAACTTACAATGAAGCACAGAAGCCTTCTGAAAATTCAAGCAGTTACAGCATTTCTTAAGTCCCTGCAAAGGCCTTTTTCGAGTCAATGAAATGCATGAAACTAACCAGTACAAAGCCCAAAAAGCTGGCTTCTGTCCAGCTGAGTACAACAGTAACTACATTACAAATAAACCAAATTGGTGGGGGTGTGTTTTCGTATTTTTTGTTGCACTGATCACTTCTCCAAACACAAAAAGCAGAAAAGGCATTTTCCTTCTCTGTTGTAGGTAAATGCTTGTAAAAGTAGCTCTGTAATAATTTACAACAGTTTAAAATTGGCTAGAAAATACCATCTAACTTTGCTGATGTTGGAAACAAGTAAATTGTTTTAACCAAATGCTAAAAAATTCTCTCATTCTTTTCCAAGTTTATTATTATTACTACTTGGGGCCAAATGGCAGGAGAAACAAAAACTTCACCCTAGATCTAAAAGGACTTTACATTATGCAAGAAAGAGGAGTTTAAATTATTCTATCTTCATTTGCTGGTAAAATTCTTCTACCTTCATTTTTCAATCCCAATGACATCCCACGAACATGGGTAACAAAGATGAAGTGCTACATCCCCTATTACAAATAAACTGTTAGTCCCATAAGCAGTTCTCAATTTACAGTTACATTATGAACTTTCTTCACTCATATCTAATTATGTCATCAAAATTGTTGAGGCAGTCTTCTCTGCATTTATTTTGATTTTAGCTTTCTGTGCAGTTCAGCCCCAAATTTGATTTTTAAAAGAACTTCCTGGCATGGAAGTTGGTCACTTATTCCTATATTTTTGTGTTCAGGACCAGTTTAACCACTCCACTCCCCAAACCTGTTTCCTAGATCTTAGCATAACATGTGAAAGTGAATGCATGCAGTTGGTTTTGTCAGACTGAAGTCCTTTAGTACTTCTCTCATCCTTTCCACTTTTTCTCCTGCCACCTATTTTTGTGAACAGATCCAAATAGCTGTTTCTATGCTTTTGGAATTGAATAAGAATTAATAGAATTATTTTCTACTTCTTGGCAGAGGCAAAAAAAAAAGAGAGAATTTAACAGTTACTAAGAAACAAATGAGCTATGAACAGCTGAAAACACCAATGAAAATGAGAGGACATAAAATGAATAATTCAAATTGCTATATCCTTACCATAACAAAAGAAAAACCCTTCCAGAGAGACATCCAGCCATCTGGACATGCAGGAACTACAGTTGTTTGGCTGTGAACTGCTATTACCATTGCAGCTCCTTCACAAACAACACACCTGTGAAGGAAAGCGCATACATTCAGCGCAGACACCAGGGAAAACATAAAAGCAGAACAAACTGCTGCCTTCTAGGATGGTAGCTACCTCATGGCATAGCATGACTTGCTGTAAATGCTACTATTCACACAGGTTTGTGTGTTTAATGAGGAGTAAGTGAATTGAAGGAAACCCATGTACCTTACCTTGCAATTGCTTTGCAATCTCTACTACTAACACCAGACTAAAACTATTCTAAGATGGGAAGTAATTCCAGAACATTTGAACTTCTTAATTTTGCCTTTAACGAAGTAATGTCCAAAATGTTACCTTTTTCACATGCTCTCTCCTTTATGTTGTTCTGGTTTAGTTAAAAGTTCTGTACTTCTGTACCTTTATTTGCTAAGATTAGAAAAAGTAATCTTTTTTCCTAAATGAGGAAACTGAAGCTGAGCTACTGGATTGCAACAACTGGGTAGGGCAGGACAGAAGATAAGAGTGCAAAGCCTGCCTTCCCACCTTGGATTTTGCTACTCTAGGTCTTTCACGCTTTTAGAACTTTTTTCTTATGTTGTTTTTCATCCTTCTCAGCAATTCCAAGCAATTAGAAAGGGCCACTCTTGGGGAACAGTGTTTTATAGCTGAGAAACTTCAGCTCAGTTTACAATGTTCTTCACCAACTACAATAAATACATCATCCAGAATTGAAAGCAGAACTTGATTTGTGCTATAATTCTCAATAACAAAGCTGTCTTTATTTAATTTTAGTCTGTCTCTAGTATCCATAATGATAGGATCTTAAGAAAGCAATTCGTACAATCAGTAGGACAGTGTGCTGTTCTCTTATGCTGGCTCTGCAGCAATAGGCCCTGTGATGGGACCCTAGCTTTATTCTTACTTTTCTTGAGAGTATCACTGAATATTTGACATACTTAGGTGAGTAATTAAAAACCAGGCTGTTGAAGTCAGTGCTTGTACTGGCTGAGACGGGCACGCCTTGCCTAAGATTTGCCACTTAAAACAATTTATGATGCCTCTGTGGTTCCAGAGCAGAAGAGCTAAAATTCTTATCCTCTTACCTGCTTATCTGAGGCTCTAGTGCCCTGCCAGAAATGGGTGCCATGTCTGGTGGCATCACCACTGCAGTGGACAGCCAGTAGGAGTAATCATTGCGAGAAGCAAAGCTACAGACATCATTGGGGCTGCAGAACAAGAATGGCATGGTGCTGAACCTCTGCAAGCAGCTACCAGCTGTTCCTAGAAGACAGAAGAGAAGAGGTTTGTGGCAGTAGATTACATTTAGTGCAGTGACCAGAAGAGACACATGGTGGCACCCAATCTACTATAGGAAGAATTAAAACAGTTGGTAACTATAAGAAGTGTCTGTACAGTAAAATTGCAGCAAAATGGTTCTGGTTTATACAAAAATATCTATATAATAAACAAGGGCTAAGAACAAAATCTGTTAAAATAATACAATCTTCCTGAATGCTATCAACCCTTGACACTGTAGCAGGGATTCAGCTGCTTAAACAAAAGTTTCTGGTGACATTATTCACACCCTAAAGCATTCCACTTAGGCTCCAAAACCCACAAGATTCTCCTTCACATCCTGTGGTGTTTCTGTCAGCCCTGTGCAAATGTTGTGAAGGTTCGTACTAGACACCTATCCATAACTAACTGAATTCCTCCTCCAAAAACTCTAGGGATGTCAACAAGGGAATATAGGAGTGCAAGAAAGAAAGGTGTCTTTTAAACCATGATTCCTGAATTTACTGCAGGCCACTCTGAAGATAAATGGTTGAAACCAATGTTTATCTCAGACACTTACTGTAAATTTAGTTTCTTGACAACTTAGCATTACTGGACTCTAAGAAAACAATCTGAAATTTTTTACCAATACAGTACCAAGATCTTGTCCATGTGCTCGTTCATTTCCTTGTACAAAAAGCAGTGAATAGCCAACATAGATCTGGGATGTCCCATGCGGGCATGAAGGAATCTTTGTTGTCTGACTATGCCGGGTAAAGATAAATCCTTTTCTTGTTGGACCAGCAATGACAGTACCTGGTGATCCAGGTAACCCCTGCAGACCTGGAAAGCCAATCAATCCAGGTTGTCCTGTGGATGAGAAATAAGTATGTCTGCAAGTATTATAATTTTGTTTGAATTTTCATTTCTTTTAACTTAGTGAAACTGCTTGAAAACTAACAAAAAATTACTAATAACAAGACACAACTTAAAAACTGGTAGTATTTGTTCCAGATGTAGGAATTCCTTCAAACCTAGCTCAAGCAGCTTTACACTGCATAGCTTGATGGAATAATGAGGTATTTTAAAGAACCATGGCCATTTTTACCAAAAAAAAAGCTAAAAGTAAAAACATTTTGTGATGCCTAAATAAAAATATTTGGTACTATTTTGATGTAATAAAAAGGCACCCTGGTACCTACAGATTTCAAGTGACTAAATAGAAGTGATTAATAACAGAAGGGCACAGTCTACACATATTTCTGTAAATTATTATTTCAGTTGTGAACATGCATCTGTTAAAAGCTAAGAATGTGCTTACATTATGTCCCTAAAGCTACTGTAAATGTTCTGTAAATTACAGAATCTCAATACATGTAAGAGGAAGGCTTTACAGAAATCAGCAGTACAATTTATCTGTAAATTCAGTTAGTACCAGTCAAACAGAGATTGTGCTTTCCTGTACCTCTTTGTCCTGGAAATCCCCTGTCTCCTTTAGGACCAGGCAATCCTGGATGACCTGGATGACCAAAACGTCCTGGTAGACCTTTTACTCCTTTGGGTCCTAAATTGAAATCAAGAAAAAAACCCCAGAGGCATATGGCAGTAGTTATTCTAGATTTTAATAACTGGTAAATAATAAAGTTAAAATACTCACATAAATCTAGCTGTGTTAGAATAAAACATGAACTTACTGAGATTTCACACTATCTATAGTGCAAGCGTCATCATCTTTCCTATCAGGAAGATTACAAGGAAATATTGAATATACTGCAGAAAAATGCCTTCAGAAGGCCTGCCCCCCTGAGGAGCTCACTGCCTGGGGTGCAAAGCTGTGGTATTGGGAAGGGTGGCCAGATACCCACTGCATATCCACACCACCCTACCTTCTCCTGTCTTCCCCATTCCTCTCAGCTGTGGCAGGCTTCACTTCTGGTGCCAATGAGAAGAAGCCAGCCTGTCCTTTCCTTCCTACCCCCAGACTAGGACAGACACAGTCACACTGGAGCACATCCAGAGTACTTCTACTACAAGTTGTAATTCCCTCCTCCCCACAAATGACAAACATCTTGAGCATGGTTGTATGAAATTGGGGAATGCTTTAATCCACTATATTCCTTATATTGAGGCATGCATTCATTGACTCACTGCAAGGGTGGAGGGCAGATGGAATGGGACAGATTATAAATATTACAGTGTTAACAAGGTACAAAGAGCCATTTTTAAATATGGTGAAGATTTTAAAAACATGTCAAATTTCTATGCAGAAGTTTTTCCACCAAACCAAAATGTTCTCCTAAGCAGCACACACAGACATGCATAGAGGTAAAAATATAAATCACCTTGTAGTCCAGGAATCCCTTGAATTCCTTGATCACCTGGTGTTCCTGGGATTCCTGGCAATCCTGAAGGACCCTTGCTTCCTGGGATGGAGAATATTTTTCCAGAGAATCCAGGTGGGCCTAGCAGCAAAAATATAATGAAGATCTATTGCTTTACACTAAGAGAAAGCAAACAAACTACAAAACAAACCAAATAAATCAACCTAAGTCAGCTGGTATTGGAAGGAGAAGGGTTGGTTACCATGCTGGCCCTTTGGTCCCCTTGGCCCTTCTGCACCTTGTGGTCCTGGAGGTCCTTGATTACCCTTTTCTCCTAAAAGAGAAGATTGAAGATACATCTGTCTGGTTTAAAATGTCAAAACAACTGTCAAAATTTCAGAGGCTTATTGAAGAGTCCTGCATAATCCATGCAAAGGTCCCAAAGGGTAACACAGCCTATAGACTTGTTTGAAATGTGAAAGTTGCTTTCTTCACCTCTGCTGCAACTGTATAATTTATAGGTCAAGTGTGTTTGATTTGTAAGATGATACTGTCATGCCTGTCTGTATGAAGGTTAGTCCATAAACCTAGTTTAAATCCTCAACTTTAGACTATATCCATTCTATCTTACATGTTTTTCTCACTGGATTTGCAGCCTCCAAGTGGAGTTCAGCTCCCTTTAACCCTACTCTCAGTTATGCTGAAGGCTTTAAGAGAGTTGTAGAGTTTTTGATGAGAAATATGTTAAGTGATTCTTTTCACTGAGCACAATATGAGATTAAATTCAGACTAAGCTCCACAGTTCAGCTTGAAACAAAAGAATTAATTAAAAAGTATTTTTAATACCACGTTGGGAGATTTGACATATGTGAAATGAGAGTTTTTGGTTAAACAAAGTAAGATTACTGTCTATCTGGTGACTTTGACAATTACAACAAATTTAAAATGCACAATAGCTAGCATGGATCACTAACAGGTAGGTTAAACAGGCAATGACAATTCTGTGGGACTGCAAATCATGCAACTGAAAAATGAGAGTACTGGAGTAATGCAGTCCTACATCATATTTAAATCACTAGAAAATTGTTTCAATTAAAAGGATTTTTAGCCAGCTACTGATTCAACTTACCGTCAGGAACATGAAATTAATGAAGCCAATACATTTAACAGTTCATCTGCTGATAAACTGTAAATGAGATTATAATTGGAACAATTCTTACAGCAAACAGAGGGCCCAGTGCTGTAATTATGATTAAATGCTCCTGAGTTCTATAGCTACGAGGTTGTCAAAAAGTCACATTTTCTAGCAGTGGTGGGATACTTCCAATTGGCAGACTCAATACCAAAGTCCTTACTGAGCTCATCACTCACTAAGGACAAAATTGTTTTGAATTTGCCTGAAATGGAGGTTGTTGACGTGCCAGCCCTTCCTCACCTGAATGTAAGTTAGGACTCACCCAGAGCATGTACCTCAGTGAAAACTCTCTTAGTGAATGCTTTCATTTAGACCTGACTTACACTCTGATTTTCATGGCAAAACCTTGTGTCTCTAGAACCCCTCATTCACAAATACTATTATAACTCAACATGTAAATGATTGTATTTGGCACACAGGAATGTACATAAGAAATATAAGAATACCTTTTACACCTGGGAATCCAAGAAATCCAGGGTACCCTCTAGCACCAGGATAGCCTGATCGACCTTCTATTCCCTGCAAAACAGAGAACATCAGTAAAAAACAGGAGCAGCATCTTCACACAGTGAAATACATTTTATTTTTGTTCAGAATATTCAAAGCATTATGTTCACTGAATATGCTGTAACTAGAACTATCTGCTCCACTTTTAAGCATGTTAGAAATTGTCATATTATTGTTCAGATTATCCTGTAATACAGAACAGCCAAGGAAATTACATATCAGGAATTAAAAAAACCCAATTCTTATTGATCCACTTAAGTCCATAAAACTTGCTTCTCATATCCATTTTGGCGTTTCCTCTATTACAAAGTATTTTTGTGAAAATGGGTGGGAGGGGATGCTTGTTTGGGTTTGGTTTTTGTTTTGAGATTTTGGAGGGTTTTTTAGTGGGTATTATTATCTTTTCATGGTAAGAGCACACTATCAATGCAGTAAGAAAGAAGCAATATTCCTTTCACTGACTTTGGGACCAGGAGGGCCAATGTCACCGGCTGGGCCTCTTGGCCCTGGAACTCCATCCGCCCCTCGGACACCTTTGCTTCCTTTCATGCTGAGAGTGGAAAGACCAGGAAGGCCTGGAAAACCAGGAGCACCTATACAGAAACATCAGAGTAAGGGAACACTACTGCCAACAGCTTTTCACATAGATTACACCTAACACAGTGCAACATTCGATGGCTCCATAATGATACTCATGTTTATCACCCCAGTGATTTCCAAGGAAATATACACACTTGAAAAAAAAGAAAATTCCTAGCCTGCTAATTTAATCTAAGATCAGAACTTACAGTACTCTTGAACACTACAAGACACCCTTGATATCCTCCAGTTCTAGTTAAGTCTGGAATCACAGAATCATTTATGTTGGAAAAGACCTTTAAGATCATTGAGTCCAACTGTAAACCTAACACTGCCATGTCCTCACTAAACCGTGTCCCTAAGTGCCATTCATGCTATCTCACTTTGTTAAAGTTGAATCTCAGCTGCCCTATGGACCACATGGGAGGAAAGCAAGATAATGCAATCAGGTGGACTTGAGAGGTTAGAGTTACTTTAATTTAAATGTCACTGCACAGACCATGTTGTTTGCAATGGTAATATTGCATTAACTGCTAAAGGGACCTGTTTAATTATGAAACTCTCTTGGGGGAATACCCCTTTCAATCTTGAATTCTGGAAAGGCTGACTTCTACTTTCAATTAGCAGTATAGCAATATATATAGCATAAGGAGTTCCAACAACACACCTGGTCTTCCATGTGCACCAGGAATACCTCTGTTCCCTTTCTGGCCAGTGATTGCCATGCCTGTGGTGCCTTGAAATCCAGGTAACCCCATTAAGCCAGGAGGTCCAACGGGTCCTTGATCTCCCTGATGACCTTTCACACCTGGAGGCCCAGGAAAACCAGGCAGTCCCATGTCCCCTTTGATTCCTGCAAAGTGTGAATTACACATGGGGAAGGCTGTCAAGACAGTGAGGTGATGTGACAACTCCAAACATGCATTTCCTATATGGCAAAGGTGGAATTCAGCCCTTGTTTCTGGTACAGAGAAGTCCCCAAAGCCACCTAGCTACTCTAAAGCAAAATAGTTATGAGAAGACAGGACTCACAGCAAGGTACACACCACTTTTTTAAATTAAAAAACCCCACAAATAAAAAAACCGCCCACTCCACTTCAGAGATTGCTCATCCCAAGGAATAAACTTGAGAGGAGGATAAACAGAGAAGGGAAGATTGATGAATAAGTAGAAGAAATTCTTCTTTGTTCATCAGAACTAACAAATCCTTTTAAACTAAATCCCAGCTGGAAACATCAATATAAATGCAACAAAATAAGAGACTATTCCAGAAGGATATTGTTCTGAAGTTGATCTTAGACAGCTTTAATTTTACCTTTTTAAAGTAAAGAAAATCAATGGATTTCTACCAGCACTAGAAATACAAGGTAAAACCTAAAAGATGGGAAGGGTCCCTTCTATTTATCAATATAAAAGGGAAGATGAACAAAATTAAAATTCAACCACTGCAGCTTTCTCAAAATATGCTTGTTATTCAGAAAGATCTTGTTTTGATAAGGGCATACTCTGTTAATCAAATTACATGTCACAATAAAATTTCTAAAGCTCTAGTGTGTGTATGTCACCTTCATGAGACTACAGAAGTCAGCTTCTTTATTTGCCTTTTACAACAATCTGAACTTTACAAGCAACAACTCTTGACATTTAATATATATGACCAAACCACTGATCAAAAGTACAGAATCACTCTTGGTTTCCTGTAAGACTCTTAGTGCCATTTCAAGCACCTGAAAGCAAGAGGGCACTTGTTGATGGTTCTGGGATTTAAAAATTAAGCTTTGCTTTTTGAAAAGACAACTCACCTCTACGTCCAGGAATACCTTGAAAACCAGGGATCCCTCTCCCTGGTGGTCCTGTAAAATATTAGGTCACGTTACACTCAAAGTCTGAAATAATTTTTAGAAAACATCACAGTTTTCTAATATTTCATACATTTTTCCAGAAATCATAGAATCAAAAGGTAGAGCTTAGTTGCGTGTAAAATAAAATGTATTATTTCCATTTCTTCTCTACAAGAACACAAATTAAATTTTTATGTTTTTATTTATAGGAGAAACTCTTATTGGTCAATCTTATTTGAGGTACATTCTACAAAAAGAAGCTTTTTCTTTTTTTTTCCAGAGAAAAGAACAGGAAAAAATCTGCATTTAATTTAGTTATTAATAAAAATAGAAAAATAAATGTAAACACCTACAAGAGAAAATGTGTTAACAGAGTTAACATGAGAAAACTTTCTAAATACTATGGATACCTTCTCAGTATTTTCTTGATACTAACATGCAAACAAACATTTTCAGTGTGAAATTCTGTCAGAATTCAGTGTAGGACTAAATCTATCTAAACATTGATAACATCAGCAGTGACTTTTAAATGCAAGATTTCACAGCCCAAGGTTTAGGTCATGGAAGCTTTCACTATTCATGCAGGGAAACACTGTGATACCTTTCATTTTATATTCATGTAAGACAGAAGACTCCTTTGAAAGGATTTTGGTTCATTTAATCTCTTGGAGATTAAACCCATAAGAACTGTTAACAGCAGTACTTTGACTCTTGCAGACATGAACATTTTTAGGGGATATTACAACACATGTAGAATACAGCATTTATAAGGCACTTGGGTTGTTGACAGCACGTACAAAAATTACATAGAAAACCACGTATAACCTTCTACTTATAAAGTTAGCTTTGGCTCCACAGAAGCTCCTTAGTAAACCTTCCCAAACAATCCTTGTCACTATAATTAGAGGAAAAAAACCCCAAAACAATTGTGAAGTAGAATGAAAATATTTCACTGCTGTTACCTGGTTCTCCCTTTACTCCTGGGGGACCAGGCATACCATCCTGACCTTGAGTACCTCTTTCACCAACAAGTCCAGGTTTTCCAGGGACTCCAACAGCACCTATGAATTACAATGGACCACAATACAATTTTTACTTCTGTAATTTTGCAGTGACAAGATTTTACTCCCCTTTATTAAAATTTAATTAGCTCAGCTACTTCAAAGACAGGGGTAGCTGTGTTGGTATAGAGCAGCATATAGCTTGTATTAAGCTCACTGGACTTCAGTGGATTTAACACCCCCACTATTTTCACAGACATAATAAAACCTTCAATGCATGCCTCTCTGTTGCTACATATACACACTACCTCGAGGTATATTTTTAATTCTGTTTTAGTTCTGTTGCTTTAGCAGACAACTACAACTCTGTCTCTTTCTACTCCAGTTAATTTTCTTCTCTTCATCTACCTATATCTTAGTTTATTATTGTCTTTTAGGAGGTAGAACCTAAAGAACCTAAGCCTTTCTTATAATTGTGTGGATATCACATCTTGAGACCCTTGGATATATACTTAGAAATAAAAAAGGGCAAAAATATTTCCAGTAGTGAAACAAAATTAAAACATTTTGCCTCGGCTGAACTGATAACATTGAAAAGGGGTTGTTAAAAGGAGGTAAACAAAACTTCAAACTGAAATGAAATCCCAAATCCAGGGCAGTGATTTAGGAGGGAAGCTATATACCATACCAGGAGGGCCTGGGACTCCCTGCTGTCCTGGGCTGCCCGGGCATCCTTTAACACCAGTATCTCCAGGGGGTCCATACTTCCCTGTAAGAAGAAAGAGTGTGGCAGAGGGGAAGTGGCATCACCCCTAGACCCAGACTCAGTTTCAAGAGCTTTGCTGTTTTTTCTGCTTTAGCCAGCTGCAAAAGTTCTCCAGGTGACACAAGCTGGCCTGGCTCCCCTGACCACAAAGGAGCTGTTGAGGTTTACAGCAGTCAGTATAAATCAGTGTGCCACCCCTGGGCACCCTGTGCAGTTGGAGGAATTATCTCTTACAAGCATGTCAGCAGCTCACCATCCCTCCAAAAGTACCCTGTACCTGGGCTTCCTGCACCTCCCGTTTCCCCTCTAATCCCACGTGGTCCTGGTACTCCTGTAAGTCCTGGATGACCCTCGGAGCCCTTTTCTCCTTTGCTGCCAAAAACTCCTGGGGGACCTGGATCTCCCTGAGAAACAGTTGCACACACAGAGGTAAAGAATCGCAGTGTAGAATAGAAAAAAATCACATGCAATTGTAAGGGTTGAGTACATGTAATCATGTTTCATTAGGATTTTCAGACAGAAACCAAAGCAGACTAAATATGAGGTCTTCTCATAATACCACTGATCTTTTAGACATAGCTAAGGTCTATTTTTAACCTTTACAAACCAAGTTGTTTTTAGATATTTTCCCTGGCACAGATTTCCCTTTAGTTTTATTCTACCAGCTCTTCTTTTGATCCAAACATCCATTCCTTAGGTAATATGCAGCTAAACAAAATACTGAAATACATATTTTTTTCCTTGAATTCCTACTGACTTTTTTTTGACAGTAAATTCATTGGGACTATCCAGCTGATACTGAAAATAAACAAGTCATTTAGACAGATTACAGGCTTTATTAAGGAATTTACAGCCTCAGCCACACATTTCAAATAATCTCACAGGTAAAAATACTTCCAGTTATTCAACAACCAGAACATGTGGAGTTAAACTATCCAATTGGTCTAACTTAAAAATACTGGTTTGTTCTTAGCAATATGTATGTATATGACCAAACATAACATATACTGGATGTAATACACATTACTAAGGAAAAAAAAAATCTTGTGCAAGGATATTACTGGACTATCAAAAGCAAACAGTACAAGTTTAGATTACAAAACTTCTGCACTTGCTAAGATGAGGTTTTGATGTACTTTTTAACATCCTTGTTCTTAATGAATTAGGAACTTTAACAGAAAGCAAGTTACTTCACGATATTTCATCTTTATAAATAAGAAATTCTTGCACAAATGAAGTGAAATATAATGAAATAAAAAACTTCTCCTGAGTAATGACACAATAGAATTTTCATATTTCTTACCACTAATAAATCATTTATTTCTGCAAGCTCTGCAGCTCTTGCTTACAGGTTGTTGTTCTGTTTCTATAGTCAAAGGCTCTGCCTAACAGGAAAATTTTTCCACTGCCTTTATACCTTTGGACCAGGTTCTCCTGGAGGCCCAGCAGATGGGTACCCAGGATCTCCTTTTTCACCTGGAAAGCCACCATAGCCTGGTGGACCAGGGTCACCTGATGGTCCTGGAAAGCCTGGAGATCCTTTCTGGCCTTTTGGACCTGGAAAAATACCAATACTGATACCATTCTTAAAAGGATCATAATTGCATTTCACACTGTGTTCTGTGAGCTATTGCTTACATCTACAGATATTAATTCTTCATTAAAAGTAATTTAAACTGTGATTTTATTTCTAAAAAGAGGTTCTTACAAGTAACAATATATAAATTAAAGAATTTAGACAGAGAGGGAGAATTGCATTCTGCAAGTCAAACAAATGCTGGGGTGAAGATAAATCTATGGATACTAAAGAATAAATCCCTGTCCCCAGTCTATTGTGTGGTGTGCTGACAGTAACAGCTCAGACCTGTGCAAATGTGTCTATAGAGCTCTATGAATTTGTAATATGTCTTGAGAGAAAATGACCTGGAATTCCCATGTCCCCTTTGTCTCCAAGTGCACCTGGGAATCCTTGTCCTCCAGGAATCCCTGGAAGACCCATAAATCCTTTGGCTCCTGCAAGAAG
This sequence comes from Irena cyanogastra, assembly GCA_013397155.1. Classification (NCBI taxonomy): domain Eukaryota; kingdom Metazoa; phylum Chordata; class Aves; order Passeriformes; family Irenidae; genus Irena; species Irena cyanogastra. Next base: position 765,200 of record VWZV01011696.1, read on the forward strand.
AAGAAATAAATGTCATGATAGAACTGTCATGGATACAAAATCCTCTATCACACACCTTCTTTTGGTGCCTTACTATTTTATAGATAATCGACATCGAGCCTTTTACCCCAGTCACAGATAACAAGGAAAGTCAAGGAAATAACAAATACTTTATGTATCAACATTAAAATTAAGGTTTGTGCCCACAGCACCTAGGGGCAGCCACTGCAATATATTTTAGCTGAATTTGATTGAGATAATGAATTTGTATTTATGCACTGGACTCTCCTTTCATTGCTTGAGCTCCAGTTCAGTTTAGTTTCTGTGCATGGAGCAATCACATTATTACTTACTCACTACGGATTTCTCATGACTGGTGTATAGTAAAAAGCTCCTGAGTGTGACCTAAGCAATTTTCCCCCCGCTCACTTACCTTGAGATTAATTTAGCTAAATTAGCACTCAGGTTAATGACTAAAAGATCCAGATGCATCTAGAATGTTCTCTGAACATTCTAAATTCCAGTGTGCCAATGCCTGACATTTTTAAACCTGCTTTTCACTGGAAATATGCTAACTTTTGAAATACAAGTCAAATATGTAAATCTTGAAAAGGGAAATACAGTTAATCTGAAATTTAAAAAAATCCTGAAATATTTTGTGTGCAAAATTGTAATATTTTAGAATTAATTTTTAAATAATATTGCAAATTCAAGCTTCTTTTTGCTTTTTAGAAATATTAATTTTTATTCATTGGTTTAATCAGCTTTTAGACTTTATTGTTATTCAGGATTTAATATTATTTTCTATTTGTGATCCCAAGCAATGGTCTATATTTGAAAGAAAACAAAGAATAATTTGGTGATAGCTGCTATGACTTTCAAACTGCAGGTTTTGAAATTGCTCAGTTTCAGAATTCTCAGGAAAGCTTAAGAGTTGATAGAGAGGATGTAGTGCTGCTTCTAGAGCCAAGTTGGCATGCACTGGAGCAGCAGTATCTCCCTGTCCACGTGGCACAGTAATTTTCAATATGCATATTGCATACCTGGCAGACCAGGCATTCCTTCAAACCCATCAACACCTGGAGGACCTTGTACACCAACATCTCCTTTTTCTCCCCTTACACCCATTTGGCCTTGAACTCCTAAAATAAAGATTCATTTAAAAGATATTACAAAACAACATCTTAGAATATAACTTTTGTACAAAGTTTAAAATTCTGTAATTCTTTAAGCTAATGAAACAGAAGTAGAGCATGGGATTTTCATTCTGAACACACATAAGCAAAACACAAGCTCAAATCCAACACCTTCTGTATTTTTCATGTGGAGGCAATAGGAAGTTCCTGAAAGCTTCCATAGGAAAATACCAATAGAAAAAGCTAGACAGCATTAGTTGAGCATCTACATCTCATATAGAGAGTCCATATTAATATTGCAAACAAAGGAGTCCTTCTGGCAGTCAGGTATTTCTGAGCAGATTTAATGTCTTTGCAATCCATCATCTGGTTGGTAAGTGCAGCCATTTCTGTGCTCACAGGATACTAAATGTGTAAAAACATGAATGTATAGCATATATGTATAGAAGCTTCCTGGTACTACTGATATATTATTTAGCATTAAAATAAGAGCTTTTTAAAGGAATTAGGACTTGTTGAAATTGAACTGAATATTCAATGCAATATCCAACTATCCCATAAATAAGAAGGCAGTTCTAGAGTATAGCAATAATTATTTCAAAACTATGTGAGTACTCTCAGCAGTAGAGTCAATTTATTCTATATTTTAGAGTCCACTGGAACTGCAAAACAGATGACAACCCTGACTAGTTTTAATGACAGAATAATTAATGTGTACCTTTTAAACCTCGTTCTCCTTTGTCCCCAATACCAACCAAGGTCTCAGATGGCCCAGGGAAACCTTTATCACCTGGTTCACCTTTTTCTCCAAGAAATCCTTTTCTTCCCTTTATTCCTGGGAAGCCAGGAGAACCTGCAGGAAAATAGGGTGAAATTTTCTGAAGAGACATGACTAGGTGATATAATAAAGCAAACCAGATAATGCCCATCTTCGAGAGCAATTGTAATTTGCATATGTAAATATATGTTGCAAAACAATCTAAAATAGCTTCTTAACTGCTCCAATCATCAATAAAACACCTACCAGTACAGTTTACTGTAGCAAGTAGTGCTTGTCTTTCCAGCAAGAGATGGAAATTTTTTCTTATAGTGAATAAACATACAATCTTGTGTCTGTTAAATAGACATAATAATGGTATCCACACAGGAGGGGAAAAAAACAACAAAAAGGCTCTCTGCTCTTTATTGAGCAAATCACCAGCCACTTAAAAAATGAAAAAGAAAAGATAACAAGTCAAAACTGCTAAAAAGTATGATGTTGTCATTCAGTCTGCAGACTGCACATATACAGAAGACAGATTTACCAAAACTCAGAGAAATTCCAGTGCAACATCTGTACTCAGGAGTGATAATACACACAAAAATGGATCACAAGACTAACTTGAGCATTGAAATTCCTGTATTCTAAGAGACAATGAAGGCAGATAAAGTGGTCACTTGCCTCGGATACCAGGGTTGCCTGGTCTTCCAACCATGCCAGGAGGTCCAGGAATTCCTAACAGTCCCATTACACCTGGATCTCCCCTTGCACCTGTGGAATTGAAGCAATAGGAACATATTTGTTAGTATTAGATCAGTTAAACAGAACATTACTTCAGAAAACTACACATATGCCTGTCATTTCAGTGTTTAATTGCTTATTTTATTTTTTTTCTCCATTTCTGTAACTGTCCAAGCCAGTTTTCCCATCTTTAACCACAGCATCATGACTTATAACCCCTAAATTACCTAAATTATTAGCTGCAACAGTTCCTGCCAATGAATTAAATAACTAACGGTGAGGACAATGCATCTGAGATACCCACACAGGGATGACAGATCAGTCATGAGATGTGTGGGAATGGCATTCCTTTCTGGCTCAGGAGTCAAAGACCAGCTGGGAAATAACAACTCCCTCAAATGCCATCAGAAGTCTCTGTTTGTGTAACTGAGTCAAGTAGTACATGTTTATCAAAAGCTTTACAGATTCTCAATATAAAAGGGCATGTACGATCTCCTTACTCATTCAGTGTAATGATTTGATACTAAAGAAAAATCTTTGTTAGAAATAAGAAGCATTATATGACTGATATATTTGTTTTATTCTTCAAAACAAATTAACTCTACAGGGACCACTTGTCTTACTTATAGTTAGATCTGGTTAGTGACAGAGCTTGATCTGACTCAGACTCTAGATCTGAGCTTATAAGAAAAAGAAGCTGGCATTACAAACTGTCTGAAAAGGAATGCTGAGTGAGAACTAAACACTTTGCACTTCCATTGTGCTGGGGGAGTTGCTTTGAATATTAACTACTTCATGTCCTACTGCAAGGACATTACTGTGGAAAAAAACTATATAAAACTCTGTTCTCAGAAGACTATTATAGAAAATTCCACGCTGAGTTAAGAGACCTTCAAGATATGCTCATCATTTAAGGAAGAATGGTTTATTAATTTTTCATTAAAATCTCATAAATGAAAGCCACTGATGGAAAAATATTTCAGCATCTTCAGTCTGGAAAAACATAATCTTTTTGCACAACTTTTTGCAAAACACCTTGCTGCAAAGAGTCAATTGCTACATCAAAGCAAACAGTTGGGGAAACCTTACCTGGCAAACCAGAGATTCCTGGCCTTCCAGGCTGTCCCTTGGGACCAGGTAATCCCGTATTTCCCTGAAGACCTATTAATCCAGGTTCTCCAGGCTTTCCGTAGATTCCTGGGATACTTAAACCAGGAGGACCTAGGTTTCCTTTTGAGCCTTGTAAACCTCTTCCTCCTAAGAAAAGTGCAGGACAGTGTAGTATGGTAGATCTGTCTGAAAAACAAACCTTCATCTCTTTCTTTACATCATAAGCATGAAACTCTTCTTGAACCCTGCCTGTTTGAGGCTAAACATGAGATCTGTAAGGTAACACATACATTTAGAAAATCTTATGAGGGCTGTAGGTTGGGAGTTTTGAAAAGAAGAAAAAAAAGTGAGAGTAGACAAATCTGTTCTTTTCCAGAAAAAGAAGAAAAACCTGAACATGAAAACCCCACCAATTCTGCATTCATTCTTTATAATTTTTTTAAAATCCTTTTGAGATCATGTATAGGAGAAGGAATGTGCTGTATAGCTGAGTGTGGTTTTTTGAAAAGAAAATCATATGCAGTACAGGCAGGTACTTTTGGCACCCTAAATTCTTTTCCGATCTTGCTGAGCTCTTCCTTTCATTTATTTCTTTATCAATCCCATTGCACCACAGAATCTAAGTTCAGTCCCACAGGGGAGATATGACTGAAATATCTATCCCTTTTCCTGTAGAATTTGATCAGTTTGTGATTACTCTTTATCCTGCCCAATGGAATCTGAATCTTAATACATCTTCATCAGTGCATGTGCTTCCTCCCATCTACAGAAAGAGCATCTTTTAAATGGACTCATATTTTCTTGCATACAATCCCATAACCAATATCCAGAAACAATTTCATCTCCCTCAGGCCATTGGAAGGCAGAAACAAAACCCAGACTCACGCAGTCAAACGACATTTTTGGGTGAGAAAGTCCTACCTGGTGGGCCTGTAGCTCCCTGGCCACCTGGCAAACCTGGCAGGCCGATAAGACATTCAGCAGGTTTCCCTGGAAAACCCGGGTCTCCAGGAGCTCCAGGTGATCCACGATCTCCTAGAAGACATGAGAGTGGATTCACAGCCAAATTAAGTTTTAGGCTTTGAGTGAACATTGTTGTACTTGGTTTTCCTTAAAATAACTTGCTGTGCTCCCTGAGCTTCTCTGGCAGCATTACCTCTTAGGCCATCTTCACCATCATGCCCAGGATGCCCTGGTAGGCCTGGCAGCCCTGGAAGTCCACCTTCACCTTTTGAGCCAGGACTGCCGTGACCTCCTGGTGAACCCATTCTTCCTGGCTCTCCAGGAATAACCATGCCTGGCTCACCCTGCAACACAGAGAGAAACATAAACAATCCTCTCTGCTTTGCAAATCTGCCAAAATATTTTCTCCACTGTGGTAATAATGACCTTATTTTATTAGGGTAATTCTCTTTATTACCTTTGGATCTTTCACACTATAATTTCGAATGGCTTCTATTCAGCAGACCACTGGATGTTCCTTATTAGCTAGATGAGTAATTCAGCTAGACAGCTTTAAACTTTGTCTCCTAGCCCTAAGAAGCTGCTACTCAGCAATGCAAGACACTTCCCTGCATTTGGTCTTCACTGCATTGAGATGCCTTCTTTGGCTGTGAAAAGCTTTGAACATCTAAAAATGGGGGGGAAGTTTGTGCAAATATAGGTTTTCCTTTATTTTTCTATCATAAAAATTATATATTATATATATATCTAATTATTTATCTGAATGATCAAGGTCAGCACCCAGATGTGCCTCAGGATACTCAGTCAGTTGTTGGGTTTTTTTAAATCATTCTTCTGAACATTGTTTTCTGTGAAGACTGGTTTTATGACAAATGTCCCAAGTGCATTCCCTGACTGGAAAGTTTGAATTAGTAGGTTTTTAGCTGACTGAACTGCTGGTTGTTTTGAGTACCAGCAAATCAATATGTTCATAAAGCAGGTCAGTAGACCTGAGCTTACACCAGTCACCAATGAAATACTTGGACCACAGAATGGATCCAGATGTTTTGTGGCATTAAGTACAGATTAAAAACAAAATTCATAACCTCAACCACCTTCCTCTGTCATGTCAAAAAGCACACAAAAGAATGACATGGGGCACAAACAGACAAAAAGAAATGCCACGTGTTCAAATAATTTGGATGTTAATATTTTGTTCAAAAATTGAATCATAATTACAGAGAAGTCGAGAATCAGTAGACTAGCTTCTGTTAATCAACAAGACTGGCTGCAGTATTACCTTCAACCTTCTTTCTTCATGCTTCAATTCAGAGCACTTGCTTAAATGAAATACATACTTACTTGTCAATGACCTCAATCAAATATATGCTTAATTGGATTTCTGAACAGGCAACTTTTCAGCAGCTGTGGCCTTAATTTTTTTGCTGTAAGCAATGCAATATCCTCCTTGTGGTCTGAAAGCTGAAGTAGGAAAACTTCAAAACACTTCCAAACACTTGGAATTCTTGAGATTTCTATTTGGATCTAAAATCTTGGCTTGAGCCCCTTTTTATACAAAGAATTTAATTTCATAGTTTGCGCATAGCTAGTCAAGAAATGAAGGAATTCCTATATTCCTTACAATTTCTAATTTATTTGCTCAGTATAAAATTGAATGAATGGGACCTATGGAAAAGTTTGTGCTGTATTTCTAACCAAACCTTTTGTCCTGGTTGTCCTAGGTTTCCAGCTCGGCCTGGATCTCCAATCTTTCCTTCACAACCTGGTGGCCCTCTGCCTCCTGCAAGTCCTTTATCTCCTGCAAAAGGAATTAAATGGCAGTACAGATGCTTTATTTTACAAAAGGGTACTTGCATGTCTGCAGTTATGAGCCTCTGACACTAATGCAGCTTACATGAGCTGAAGGGAGGATCTTGATTTCAGAGTTAATGTGACACACAGCATCTTGCTCTTTACATATTCACTCAAAATTGACTGTAACACTGCTTGTTAATTAACTGACTTGAAGCAAGTCACCATTTTTTTTCAAGTGAAGCCATTCTGATGTCAGTTCCCTACTGTTCTCTTTAGCAAGCAGCTTGGTACAAGTCTCAGGATCTGAGCTTTTTTTGTGAACTCCTGTCCTTACAGGATTATGAGAATTTCCTAGTATTTCTAGGGTTCAAAGGGAGTTACAACTTTGCATGAGGAATGGCTAAATTTACAATATTGAAAATGCTTTCTATTACCTGCACATTAGATCAGGTATTGCATTGTACATAACCAAAACTGATTAAAAATGAAGTACTGATATTTATACAGCTCAGTCTCTGTAACACATATCCAGGTAAAGAGAATCCATCTGAATTAAGTACAGCACTCAGATGAGATAGCTGCACTGGTTTGGGCAGTATTCCAGCAAGCATTAATGTCTTTTAAAATATTTCCCTACTGTCAGCTTTGATACTTCATACTCTAAAATATCTCAAAATATTTCAAACTTGCAATTTTTAAGACTTAAGGCAGTAAATTGCGAGACTGCTAAAAACACTTATCTGTTTGTTCATTTATTTATTTTTTAAACTTGCTAATTATTTCAAGGCATACTTGAAATTTGTTTTGTTTTGCTTTTCTTTAGGAAGATCAAAAATAGTATTTTACCTTTTGGACCTGGGTTTCCAGGAAAACCAAGCCCTGGAAAGCCTGTGTCACCTGTTGGTCCTGAATGTCCTGGATCACCTGGCTGACCTCTTGCTCCAACCCTACCTGCCCAAAGAAAATAAGTAAACTGTGGATTATTTTACCACAGAACCTCAAACTTGTAAGATTATGTGTGTTATAATTTATCATTATTAATATGGACACAACTGTAGATTATATTAGAATTTAGACACTGTTTCTCCACTGCAGGTTTTCACAGTTAATTAAATGCTAATGCACAGTTACTTAAATGCTAATTGCATTCACAGTATCAAAGCATTTATGAGTCTGTGAGTTAAGTTCTTATGCAATCTGGCCAAATTCCAGACTCCTAGAAACAGCTACATGCAGACATGAATCTTCCACTTCTTGAAAGGTTCCAAACACACTTCATAAGGGTGAGGCTTGAAACAGAAGCAACTATAAAAACAGAAACTACCATAAAACTGTCAAAAAACTTCCTGTGCTGTTCAGGACAGTTTTAAGGACTATTGTTCTACAAAACCCAAGCAAAGATGCCTTACAGTTAATCAATCTCTGATTTTAACTGTTTAACTGATTTAGTGCTGTACTCACCAGGCACTCCTGGGGGTCCAGGTAAACCATGTGGTCCCTGAGGTCCTGGCAATGCAGGTAATGGAATTGCCCTACTGGTCTCTCCTTTCGGACCTTCAGCAAATACATTATAAAATATTACAAAGGCATATAGTTTGGCAATCTCAAGCATTTAAAAATATTAGTGATCAATCTACTTGGTTAAAACAGTCTTCTACAGTTGCCAAATTTTTGAAACTCCAACAGATTTTGAAAAGCCTTCACATCCTGGCTTCACTAAGTCATTTTATTAACACCTGCAGTCTTCCTCTCAGCCCTCCTGCAGTCTAGGGGAGACACAGAAGAAGCACAAAATCACTAGGAAAATGATGCAACTGAGAAGTGCTTCAATCTTCAACTCCATGTCATAAAGGCTCAATGGGCATTATCTTTAAGCAAGCTTGACTTTTTCTACCATTCAGCTGAGTTCTTCCACTGCTATGTTTCCAGCACTCAAAAATTATTATGCCCTTTACATTTAGCCTGCCAACTTAGATTACACTAATGGGTGATGACTGGCTGCATATTTGAACAGTTTTTGTTTCCACAGAGAGGTCAGTCAAGCACTAGAACACACTGCCCAAAGATAATGTGCTGTCTTTGTTCTTGGAGGTTTTCAAGGACCAACTGGATAATGTCTTGAGTAACTTGGTCTGATCTCATAGTTGTCCCTGTGCTGAGATGAAGGTCAGACTGCACAGAGTCCCTTCCAACCTCAATTATCTTATCACTCTAAGACTTTTGCTACTATCTTCAGAGGTACGAAAGCTGGGACAATGCTCTGGAAGTCCCATGGTAAGGAGAGGTTTCCCATGTTTCATAGATTATGTCTTTGATTTCAATCTATCTAACTCCACAATTTTAATCAAGTACTCCTTAACATCTGTAAAACACAGTAAAATAGAAAAGTTACAAACCAGCTTCTCCAGGTAATCCAGGTGGTCCAGGTATTCCTTTAGAGCCTTTAAGACCTCTTACTCCTTGTGGTCCATAACCTGGCAGTCCAGGAAGCCCCATTTCTCCAGGAAGTCCAAGTCTACCAGGCAATCCAGGTAGTCCTCTATCTCCTTTTGATCCAGCCAATCCCTAAAGATTACACGTGTATACTAAGAATTACTTGCTTTCCACACCAGCTTTCTTAACAAAATGCCCATTTCTCTGATTATAATATTGTATTATTTTAGTAAAAGAGTAACTCCAATAATTTAAGAAAAAAAAATTCCTCTTATTTACTTGTGATTAAATGAATATAAGTTTGAATATCAATGGTTACAAAAAGAGGGCTATTAAGAGGGAAATACTACAAATAAATACAGTTGCCTGATTTTTTCCAATACTGTGTTGTTGCACTGTACACTTTTCTTCTGTTTTAAAACACATTTGGCAAAAAAAGCAAACCTATATCAGCTCTGATTCTCTTTGGATACTGTGGATTCATGTTTAAAGACAGTTATATCTGAATCATGTTAACCGTTTCTCAGCCAACATAACACAACAATAATTGTTAGTTTTTGTTTCTGCTGAGCTCTGCCCTAACAATTCTAGTTTTATGGTCAGTTCTCACTGAAGATTAACCCATAAAAACTGAAGAGGAAGTATTTGAATTGTTAAGCACTTATAGTGCTTAACAAATACTCTTAAAAATATTTTATCCATCACAGAAATCCAACAAAATGCTCCAGTATCAATACCCAAGCTAACAGCTTACTAGGCTGCTGAGGTTTTTCGGAAATGTGTACCTGTACTGGCCTCATCTCTCTCTGGCATTACATCAGAGTATTTCCTCTCCTACTTTCATGCATATTGGCTGTTACAGCTGAGGACAGTACCCTCAGTCAAGTAGGGGATACTCAGATGAAATATCTGCATAGATTAAACAGATTGTTGTCCAAGATAAAATACTGACTTAGGTCTCCACGACTTCCATATTAATTGTAAAATTAATTGCATACATGTAGCAGCATGGGGTACACAGCTACACATACCCACCTCTTCACCTTTAGAGCCCTTGGATCCTTTAGAGCCAGGTCTTCCCAGTAATCCACTTGAACCTCTTCTTCCTTTGTCTCCCCTGGCTCCTGGATCTCCTCGCTCACCTTTTGGCCCTTCTGGATGTACATATCTTGGCTCACCTTTTGATCCTTTACGTCCTTGATCTCCTCTAAAACCTGGAGGTCCCTAGAATAGAGTTATCAAAAGAATTTCAGTGCTAGATGTATGTCATCTGTTTTCAAGTTTTCTTTTTTATTTTAGAATTAAATACTTCAGAGGGTTCTCCCTATTCTTAATTTTATTCTCTGTAACAGCACACTTCAATGAATAGGGTTTTGGGGTTTTTTGTCTTTTTCTCCTGCTTTTACTTCTTTTGACAAGACTACCATTTCATTTATGCTACTACAAGCAGGAATAATGTAGCACAATTAAATTAGTAAGACCATGGCACAAAAAGAAGGACTTTAAAACCTAGTTAGAGATTTCTCCTCCACATGGGAATATTTCCCCAGGGATACCCTAAGTGCTATAGCTGGCTCTGTTCATAGGTAACTTCCCTCTCCCTTCTCTCCCCCACAGGTTACAGCGCGGGTACACGATCCCAGCTGAAAGCGCTCCAGCTCTAGTGATCTTGGGCTCATGAACCCTTAGAGGGCTCCTGGCAAAGCCTGTTAGCAAACTCATTCTGCATCTCTACAGCAACCACCACAACAAATACTTGTGCATGATTTTTTGTTGGACAGCACTGGCTGTTCTTTCCCATAAATAATTACTACTACAGGCACAAGTTAGCACAACCAAATGACACGTGTGTGGCAGCAGGTGGCAGACTTCCCTCTTCATAACATTTCCCCGAAGGGAGTGTCCTTTGCCCCCCCTGAAGAGGGTATGGTAAGAAGCAAGTTTCTCTGCACAGCTGGGGCTTTAGCAACTCCTGAGTATACTGGAAACAAGAGAAGTAAGAAGTTTGACAAAGATCACAGCACACAAAAATCCGTATATTCTTTACAGCCACTGCCATGATTATTGAATTATACAAAGGAATAGAAGATAGCTATAGACTACCCATACCAGACAGAACAAGAAGTCTCAGCACCATGAAATGCAGCACAGGTTAATCACACAGGTATTTGTTTACCTGCCTCACTGCCTGGGCTAACTTGCTGCACTGAGCAACCAGGCTCATGTAAAGCTGTGTGAGCGATATATCACATTCTCTGCCTTGCCTCCCATGCTGACACATTCATTACTACAGGAAAAAACCTGTTGAGATCACCCAGTATGACACTGCACGAAACACTAGCCATGAGGTTTCTCTGAAATAATTCTTGTGGGATCTGAATGTTAATCTGAAAAACCAATCTTACTTGAGCCCCTGGAAGTCCTGGTGCTCCTGGAGAGCCTGGAGAACCTTTTGGACCTGTTGTTCCTTCTCTACCTGGAAAAGAAACAGTATATTTTGTAAAGAAAAATGAAAAAAAAGGACATGGATTTTGACAAGTTCCAGTAACTGCACCCAGTATTCTATGTTTCTGTTGTTATATAGACTACTCATAGCCTGAGCTGGCTGCAGGCTACACCTAAAGCCTATCAGCACTCTTGAGTTCTGATCTTTTAGGGCTTGTGCTCATATCAGCAGAGGGAGCCGCACCAGGCTCTCACACTCACCACAACCTCAGGGCTAGTTCAAGGACTACAGGCTGCAGACATGCCCACACCTGATTCTCATGCTAAAATCAAAATCATTTGCACTCCTACTATCCTATGAGGAACAAGATAATTTACCAGGCATGCCATCCTGACCATGAGGCCCAGGAGAACCAGGAAGACCCGGCAATCCCGGAATGTAGCTACAATCAGTACACACGTGAGCATCATCACCTAGAATGAAAATAAATCATTAGTTGCTCCACAGCAAGTCATTTTCAAGCTTAACTAATGTGCTACTTACTTTGTTATAGCTAACACTTTTTGGCCAGAAGTGGTAGAATCATGGCCTTAATTTTGTTAGAAGATCACTTCTAACAGAGTACCAAATTACCTGTGGTTAGAAAGTCAATCAGAACTGACTGCAAGTAATGGAAAGGACAGAAACATTTTGTTTTAATCTCTTGATTTTTCAAGTCAAGTTTTAGCAAACAAATTGACTACAGTCACTTTACTGATAAGCCAGATTCTAAGGGACATAAGCTTCCAAGTAACGGAGCTCTGTAACACTCAGGATCATTCTAATGACAAGCAAAGGGCAAAGAGATTCAGCAGCTCCTGTGGGTGGAATTTGCAGCTTCTTTCAGAGATGAACTGTCAGCAAGAACATAACAACAGAGTACAAAGCCCTAGCCATCTGTAGTAACTGCTTGTTCTAGTGAAGACCTACACCCTGCCGCAGCTCTGTACAACTGGTGTGCAGCACTGGCACATCACTGCTCTTTCAGTTGATGTAAGGGGAGGAAGACATCTCACTGTCCCTAATGAATGTTCTTAAAACTCTGAACTCAGCAAATTATTTAAAAGGTAAATTAAATTTTAAAAATATCTAATGAGGATTCATGAAGATTACTGGATTGTACCATCTACTTCTGAGTGACAGTTATCTGAAACTGACCTCTCATGCCAGTATCTCCTGGAGGTCCTGGAGGTCCTCTGCACCCTGGCTCTCCAGGAAGTCCTGGTAGGCCAGTTCCAAATGTTACTCTACCTGTTAATGAAATGAGCATGGCATTTCAGATTATTCAGACAATTCTGTACTTGCTAAGGGAGAAAAAAGTTGCAGAGATGAGCTGGAAACAGTATTCTGATCCTTACGGGTCCCTTCCAACTTGAGATATCCAACAATTAATTTGAAAGATCAAGCTACCTGGAAAAATCCAAAACACCTGTAGCTAGAAGTACCTGGTTCTCCTGGAGGACCTGGTAATCCAACAGAACCAGGCCTGCCAGTAACACCAGGCAGTCCTGGAGGGCCTACTATACACAAGCCAATTTGTCCTTTCTCTCCTTTTGTTCCTTTTGGCCCAGGAAATCCTGGGGGACCTCTCAGACCAGGTCTTGACACACCTAGGCAAAGAGGAAAAAATACAAAAACAGAGTTAAAGAAGAAATGGCATTTCAAAGCTAAGTAAGTATTCAATAGGATGAGTGACAGACAAACACATCAAGTTCATCCCACAAATCTTTTTTATCTTGAAATACATTAACCAAAGCGAGACTCTACAGACACTTAAAAATTATCTTTAACCTAAATACTTGACCATCAAAGCTCTTGGGTGATGATTTTTTAGCAGAGATATTTTAAAAGTAATCTGAAATTGACAAAGCTGATTCAGTGTAACAGACAGGAAGAATAATGTATTTTATTATTGCAAGTACCTGGTCTACCAGCAGCTCCAGGAGGACCCTGTGGGCCTGCAAAAGCAAGATATTAAAAACTTGAGTTAAACCACTCTATACTCTATGAAGTCACTGTTCAATAGCATTGAATACAAACTTTTGCATTTTAAGCTTAAAATTTAAAATAAGAATTTGGTTTTGCCTGAGTAGGCATCTACCACTCATGGAACTATTGCATACTGGGAATTATTTCTAAGGGTAACTAATGCTATAAATCAAAGTCTCAGGACACATTTCAACTCAGCAATTAGCTGTGAGTCTAGGAAATATTCTTGTAAAGGCAGAAGAAGGTTGCTGAAAATGTCGTCTGCGATAAGCCCTTTGAGTGGACTGTTCTTACTATAGGATATTTTGATATCCCACTCACCAGGCATGCCACGTTGACCTTTGGGTCCTGGAGGTCCGGGGGGTCCTTCATCCCCTTTTTCACCAACCACATAATCGTAATACTCAGTCTCAAGAGAAAGGTGGTAAGAAAAGAAAGAGTTGCAAGAATGAAGAGAGAAGCACAGTATCTCACACTGAACACTTGATTAAAGCAATGTTTTGATCTCATTCATAACTTTGATGTTCTGACACCACAAGACCTTACTAATTACAAGCAACCAGAAATGAAATCAAAATTGTCATTAGCAGCAGTGGTTTTTTAGTACTCTGTCAATATCACAAACACTTCAGCTTTTTACAAAGCTATTTCTTCTGAACAATTTAGGCAAAAAGTTTCCATTAGGTGCACTTGGGGCCTTTAGGAAAGCCACTAGGGAGATAGCATGACTAGACAGAGTAACAGTACTCATATCAACTCTTGTTTTCTATAAAAGTGTTCTTAGGATTTTAAAATTTAGGCCCCCTGTTCTGGAAGTGGTTAGAAATTGATTTAAATATTAACTCCTGTGAATTTTTGTAACTGTTCTGTGACCGTCCAATCTCCTGCCAAAATTGCTGGAACCAGGTGAGGTCTAACCAGGCACAGACACTATATGCAATTCTATATGAAAGAAGATCTCATCTGTGTGAGAATCACAGCAATATCAGTACTTTGTGAAAGCCATGCCTGATTAGAGCATCACAGGACATCCATTATTGCCTCATACAAACAATTTGGATTATTCTTACTATAATGATTTAGAAAAATGATACATGAAGGTAATTTACTTACTCGACCACAAGCTCCAGGTGGACCAGGGTTTCCTTTCATCCCCTTCATCAGAGAACAGAGATAGGTTTATTAAAAACAACATATGGAATCACATTTACCCACTGTTACTTTAGTAGATTGTTCAAAACTTTAAACAAAAACAACTGTTCCTGACCAGTCCTTTACTACCCCATCTCTGTTCCTTACACAACTATTCAGCTGCATACACCAAAACCTACAGGAACTCATCAGCAGACATAGATGGACACCAGTTCAAACACATGGTTTGCTCCATTCCCTCTTCCAGGATACCTTTACTTGTCATTTCTCAGGCCAAATGAAACATGTTATATACACAGTGATAAATAATATTATGTAATAACCCCCAAACATACCTTAACCTCATCCTCAAGAGCAATAACAAAACTGTTGGACTATACCTTAGCTCCTTGCCTTCCAGCCAGTCCTGGCTTGCCCTGTTCACCCTTTTGTCCCTGCAGGTGACAGTACACAATTTTGTAAGGGTATAATCTTACAATTTTATAATATTTTAGCACTAACAGTAAGATCTAAAATGTAAAGCTTTAATCTCTCATGGTGATGGCAAAGTGAATGCAACTTGCTCAGGAGATGAAACTGCAATGAAAGACTCAGTTTGAGGTACAGCTCCATGCCTGTAGGAAAAGCTGCAAGCGTCCCATCCAAACCTGCATTTATTACAGCACACTCCAACATTCCCAAGGGGAAGCTGGTTTGCATGGCACAAGCATAGCAGTCTCTGATCTGTTCTTCCTCTGCAAACTATTTCTGAAGGGGAGAAACTGAACACAGAGCAAGACTCTCCCATTCGACAACCTTCCCCAGAACGCGCTCAGTCTGCAGGATGGTGCTGATCTCAAGAGGTGTCAGCAGCACCAGGAGGGAATACAGTGCAGACTAAGGCTTTCTGCAAGTGAGTACAGGCAAGGGAGAGGGACTTCTTGGAGACTCATGCAGTTGAATGCACTGCTAGTGAGTAAAGCTGAAATGGGAACAGAGCAATGACACATCTTGGTCATGACAGAAAATTTTCTTTCTGTTAGCTGAGGCAGTAGAACTTGGTGGTCTGTCATTCAGTGTTCTTTGTCAGACTGGATTGCATTTAGACTGCCTGTGAAAGTCATTTTAGAGTGACAAAGATGATGTTATACTAAGATACATGTGCAATGGACTATTCTGGCAGTAAGAATTTTGGTAAGATATTTATAAGGTCACTGTGACTCTAATGATGTTGTGAAAGTAGAGATGAAGTAAAAATAACTGATATTTAACTAACTGCATCCAATATTTCAAACACATTTGAACAACTCCAACTTTTAAACTAGTATACAAATGAGACTATTTTGCTTCTAAAATGGCATATTTTAAGAACTGTATGTTGACAAAATTATAGTCTAGTAGCTATCAGTTGTCTTGCTCCAGGCCGACAGCTATGACCCTGACAATAACTTTCTTCATAAAACAATGTTTTTGATCCAAGTGATTAATTTATTTTCTCGATTTATGTTAAAGGGAAGGTATAATTCTTTTGCAAAAATTTCAATGTGACTAACCAGAAAAAATTCAGTAGAATTAATTTTGCTTAACTTAGAGTGTGTCTCAAACTCACTAGACAGTCAGCAGCAAGCAACTAGTCTTTTTATTTGACATAGGAACAATAACATCTATGAACTGAGCCTCTTTCTCCTGCACATAAATCTGTGAGGACATGGTATGTTCCAAGGCCAGCAGCATGAAGGAAATGTTTCAGTGTATGCAAATCAACATTTTGAAGCACATTCCATAATGAGCGAAAAGCTGTGACAGGAAGATAGTCATCTGTTTATGACAATTCTATCACTTAGAAAACATTTAGAAGGCTTCTTTCATTACCGGTAAGCCAGGTGGACCTGGGGCGCCTTCTTTTCCAGGCTTGCCCTGCAAAGGAAAAATGTAAAATAAAATAAACAATTTCAAGTGAGGATATTGCATTCAAAGAGCATAGCAACTCAATGCTGTGCACATAACTGTAAACTGTGTAAACTGTAAAAAGCCACGAAGGTTTTTTTAAAGTATTCATTGATCATAACTAAAGTTCATAAAACTCTACAAAACAGGCAGTAAGATGTTCCACTGACATTCCTTCTCCCGTGGAGGATTATTTGTGCCAGACTCCAGCAGTTCAACATGCCAGGCAAATGCAGAAAGCTTGGTGAAAAATCAGGTTCTTGCAGAAACAAGCCAAACGATAAACCAATATAGCAGCAAGCAGCCCTTCCCATGGTGAGCTTGGAAGGATGCTGAATAAAAACTCTCTGAACCCCATTTCCTGTATGGGACAACTTGAGGAGAAATTACTTAGTGGAAAGGAATAGGGAGTGCACTTCGAAGGTATCTGAAGCAAGGCAGTAGATGGAAAAGTGAAAACAGAAGGAGGCAGCATGCCAGAGGTATCTGCTGCTTTCCATGGCCCTTTTGGCAGCATCTGCTGGGGTCCTGTATCTTGTGTGGCAACAAGAAACAATTGTTTGAGCAATTCATAACAACAAAATAAGGAGACAAAGAGAAGGGAGGCAAAAAACACTGCATGACAGGACAAGGCTTTTGCGAACAGAAGGCAATGTGAAAGAAACACAGAAGATTGAGGATTAACAACACACATTGGATAGCAAGAACTTTTAGAACTTTAAACTAGTAACTAAAATTAAAATTTTCGTTATGTATAGGAATAATGGAAATAACAATCAAGTTGCTCTCTGACATTGTCACTGTTATAGCAGCATACAACTGAAGAAAGAACAATCCTCAGGTAGCACCAGGGTCTTGTCTTGCTATCCTTCCTTGTGGAAGCAAATGTATTGCAACCACAAGAAGTATGATAAAAGTTTCAAAAACATATACATTTGGACTGAATGAAATATTTAGTTTGAAAATTATTTTTCTTAGTGTTGCTTTCATAATGTATTCAAAATCTGTATTCAGAAAATGTCACAAAACATTTTGATTTTTTGACTATTTTAGGGTTCTCCCCCGATTACATATCATTAAGTTGTTATGAATTAGTAGTTTTAGTTACTAAGATCCTGCATCTGTCATTAATTAGTTTTTATCTGAAAGTTTGAAAGGCATTTGAATGGAAGTAATAGTGTTCCATTAATTATCTTTAAAAAATATATATTCAGGTAAATTTAATATGCATGGGGGTGTTCTTAATAAATATTTTTTCATACACTATGCTGTTAAGGAAGTAACTCTTAGGCAACTTTCTACATGTCTCCATACAGCTGCTGGTTGAAGACACTAATTTAAAGTCTGCTGCCTTAAGTAAACATGGTGATTTCTCTTCTACTTATACCCTTGCACTACAAAGCCAGCACATGTCTAGCAGAGCACTTTTTTACTAATTTTCAACAGCAGAACCTTTATAGCAAAAAAAATAGAAGCATACTCACAATCAACTGACCTTCACTCCAAGTACTCATATAAGTACAGTCACTTGACTTCCAGCTCTTGTCTAGTTTACTGCAGGAAAGAGCTTTTGAATCTAAGCAAATTTGCTCTGAGTAGCAGCGAGACAAAAACTGGACAGCAACACTAGTTCAAAACTGTTTTTCAGAAATGACTAACACATGTATTCAACTGTTTGCACACACCTGTGCTCCTGGTTCTCCTCGGTCACCCTTTTCACTTTGAGAATCACCAACCGGCCCCTGGAACAAAATTACACTGAGGACACTCACGTTTTGAAACTCACATTTTCTAAGTTAAATATATATTTTATAATTTTTTATCTTTAAAAAAGTACAGTTGGAATGCTATTAATAGGTATTTTGTTCTATTCATTAGTTCTATTCTTGTCATTAAAGGTTGAAATAATTAGTGTAAATACTGGGCTGTAAAGAGTAGCATTTACTGGGTGATACTGCCTGAACATCTGGTCACTTACTGTAAACCCCATCGGCCCTGGGGGTCCTCTCGATCCTTTTTCTCCTTTTTCTCCTTTCAAGTCCTATTACACAGAAAAGAAGAGCTTACTGTGGTGTCTTGGATTGTTCTATGCTTACCATTTCAGTCATGTTCTACAAATAGGAAATTCTTATTTCTTCGACCAGAGATGGTTCTACTCAAACCAGTGAGAAGTGGAAACTTCATATCAGTGTTCCTGCATAAGTCTGTGATGTTTGAAAAAGAAACTGTTTCTGCACATTTCAGAAGAGAGCTAGGTCAAAACAACCTGCCTGTGATTGCGTGCGAAAGGACTGCAGTAAATATCCCCACAAATAGCAACAAGAAACAAGCGAAAAACACAAATAAACCTTAGTTGCTTCACTGGAGCTAGAGTTACTTCCAAACATGATTGCAGGGCTACCTACTGCATCCTTGTCTCTGTGGGTGCAAAATTAGACTATGCTACAGTGTAGCACCACTTGGCCACATCCTAAGGTCGCTGTAAAGCCAGACTTTATGGTCTAATTATTACCTGGTTAGCCTCATGCGTCAAACTATTTAGGAAGGAGTTTTGAGAGGTTTCTAAACCATAATGCCTAACAGTGCTGAAAAATTACTATTATCTCATGATAAACCCCCACAGCTGTGACTGGAAAGTGCTCTAGGTGCTCTGTATTTGATCTAAACAGGGAGAGCTGGTGTGCCGAAAAGCTGAACCTTGCTTCTGCAATCTTTCTCTTCCCTCAATTCAGTCTTGATGCAAAATTCACTTCTATTTTAGCACATAATGGAGAGGGACTTTGGATGACTCCATAGATTAGATGCAAATTCTGTTAGAGAAATGGAAACAAGAACACATAGAAGACTTGTCCTGTTAGTATGCAGATACTTATAATTCTATCAGCTTCTGCTGTTTAATTTCTATATAAGGATACAATGCAAGAATTTTAATTCACAAAGCAATACTTAAAGCTGAATCAGACTATTTCCTTCCATATTTATTGTCTTTCCAAGATTACTCAGGTTTCACTAAAAATAATGAGAAAACAAACTACAAAATGTACATGAACATGTTGTAAGCTTTTGTGAAAC
This sequence comes from Irena cyanogastra, assembly GCA_013397155.1. NCBI lineage: Eukaryota > Metazoa > Chordata > Aves > Passeriformes > Irenidae > Irena > Irena cyanogastra. Next base: position 784,740 of record VWZV01011696.1, read on the forward strand.
TCTGGTAGCTCAGAGTCTGACATTCTCAGTACCAAGGCCCAGAGGTCAATTCAGCTGTGGCTTTGGTAGCAATTCAGAACATCCATGTGGATTTGGTGAAGCAGAAGTGATTTACTCTTCATGTACTCAGAGATTCCCAGCAGGTGGGGTACTGGTAAGCAAGACGCATTGCATTGGCACGTGCAGATGTGCACGTGAGCACACTGGCTCAGCTGAGCTGGCTCCGCACAGACACTCTAAGAGAGCTGAGAATCTAATCAAACAAGTCTGAAAAATGTTAGGATGGTAAAAGGAAATGTTATCAGAGCAGTGAAGATGAAGATGTCCTCTCAAAGTAAAAGCTAGTCAGATGGCTTATCTGAATGTGATGTTTAACAAATTCACTACCGTCATGTTGTCGGGTCCACTCAACGTCACAATAACAGTTCCTGGGGGCCCAGGGGGTCCAGTTAACCCAATGTCACCCTTGAAAGAAAAATAGAGCAAATAACAAGCAGTGTGTTATTTCAAATTGCTATTACTATACTTTTGATATAATGAAAATTCTTCTGTCATTGCACTCAGCCATTAATTCAGTTAACACTTCCCTTTGTTTGCCATTTAATTTCTGGTAAAAAACATGTATGGAAGATTTAATCTTCCCCTAGCTGATTAATATAAAAATGAATATGCCGATATCTGTTAAAGTCTCTAGAAACAATTTAAAATTTTAATCCTATTTATTTGTTACAAAACTATTTAATTACAATATTTATCTCTATTTAATTATGTCAATCAGTAAATTACATGAACTATCTTTGGTGACATCCTCCAAACCGCAGTCTGGGTATTCCAGGGAGATCACAGAATCATGGTGCTAACAGACAAAACAGTCTTTCATGCGTCCTTCACTGACAACACAAGTAGTAAACCGCACTTTTTCATTAAGAATCTCTGAGAACTAGGAAAGTCCTCAGTGTGATCACTCCCGTAGACCTCAACAAAACAATATCCACATTTTTCAGTTATTTCAAGCCAGGAATGCTTTTGCATGAATTTGCAGCACAGCAGCAAAGAATGTGTCACTCTTTCAAGGAAGCAAGATGTTCCACGGTCACCTGAGCTACTGCTAATGAATAACCTGTAGGTTATTCATTCTACAGACAATTTTTTCCCCAGGAAACTCCAGACACATTCCTGGTAGTGATTACAATGTTAAAACTGAATCTGTGCAGGGCAGTTAGCATAATTGTGAGATGCTTTAATCTCTTGCAAGGATATTCAGATTAACTGCACTAGTCCTGCAACTGCAGGCTGGGTGCTGAGAGACAATGTGGGCATTTGTAGTAATTCCTGCCTTAATGTCAATTACATGGAATACAAAGTAAGTACATGAAAGACAAGTTATCCAATTTTTATTCAAAACCTGGGGGGTTTGCTAGCATCACAAGGGCTGACACTGAAAATACATTGACAGAAGTTGTGACACTACAAATGCTACATATTTACCACTGTTCATCTGCTTAGATAAGCATTTAGGAACACTACACAAAATATATATATTAATTTAATGCTATGTGCTAATAAATATTAATTACTGGCTTCTCTTCAGTGTCTAATCTTCTGTCTAGACATTTATCTCATTGGTTCGTATGTGAAAACATTTTGACCTTGGAGAGCATTGCCATGTTTCCATTTTTCAACAAAAGACTTCCACATATATACTGAAAATTTGCATTTTACAGTACTTACTTCCCCAAACATTTCACCGTAGCAAATCAGAAAATGCAGAAAACAGAAACAAAACTTATAAAATGTTTAAAGCTTCTTATTAAATTACCTTTCTTCCTTTGGCTCCTATTACTTTCAATCCCATAAGACCCTGAAAAAAAATCCCCAAATGTTATTTTTTTAAATTTTACAAACACTTAAACATGGGTTGATTCATGTTACACATAACAGAAGTTTTCATTTGTTTACCAGTCTGAGATTACCTTAGGTCCAGGAGGTCCTGGTTTCCCTGGCATGCCCTACAAAAAAGGCAAAAAAAATTTCTCAGCTAAAAAACTTACAATCTTATTCTCTGATACAGATGTTTTGAAGTACCCAACTTCCACAGAACTTATATCACATTTTTACTCTTTCCTCCACCTTTACAACTGCAAGTCATTGTCAGTGGGTGACAGACTGTTTATACAGTATAGTTGTAAACATATGCATCTCTCAATGTTATGCATATTAGTATTTAAAGTGAATTAATGGATAGTCATTTGAAAATTAAGATTTCTGCCTACAAGGGATGCTTCTGAAAATAGAGAAATTATCATACATAAAAATAATCAAAAGAAATGGAAAAAAAATCAGATGTGTGCAGGAAAACATAGTTTTTACACACACATGTGTCTAGACCTCACATAAGTCTGGGAGAGTCAAGTACTTGTATCTGTGTAATTCCATAGGGTTTAGGAAAAATCAAAGGTCAAAGTAAAAAATGAGACATAAATTCATACTAAAGGTCCTGGAGGGCCCTGTGGTCCAAGTTCCCCAGGATATCCTTGAGCACCCTGGGCACCCTGCATATTAAAAAAGAAACAGAAATAAATCTCCTGGCAAGATTATGAGAAAAATACAACCCTAAATTCAATGAACTGAATAAGAAATAGAGGAGCAGCTTCTGAATTTCCTTTTCCTGTCTCAGGAGAACACAGAAGTATAATGCTTCCTCACTGCTGCGTTATTGGGCATATGTTCTGAAACACGAGAAAACATCTGCTCTAAAACTAAACTACTCAAGTGAGGATGTAAGCCCTCTGAGAAATGTGGACTCATAATCCATATGGTCCTATTAATGCCTCTAATAAGCCTTCCAATCCTTCAAATATTCTATGCAATAAATCCTATACTTTAAAGCTTTTTTTCCAAAGAAATGGAAAATTAAACATTTTCAATTTCTTTTTAATTTAATGCTCTCTGTTTATTCCAATAGACAGAAAAAATGTCAGCCCTGCCTTCCCCGTTAATGTTAATTCTGGTAATATGGACCATTCTGTCCTTTGTTAGTACTCTAGAAGCTGAGCTGGTCTATCCTGTTCAGTCTTAACTCCAATGGGAATTTTAGCAGTTGGACTTGATGGCCATTATAGGTCCCTTCCAACTATTGTATTCTATCGCATTCTATTGTATTCTGTGTAGGGGTAAGGTCATAGATCTGTGACCAGTTTTTCTCCATACCTGAAGTACTATTTTTCTGCAATCTGACTGGCCTGCAAACTGACTGGTTTTGATTTAGAAATAAGTGACACAATTGTAAAAAATACTGTATCTATATTAAGTAAATAATACACTTAAGTTATGTAAAATACCAATAATTTTAATATAACTCATGTTATATAGAATGTGTTTATATGTATTACTGTATATTTTTATACATATCCATCTCACCACCCCTTATTTTGAGATACCTGGAGTCCAGGCATTCCTGGTAATCCAGGATCACCTTTTGCACCATATTCCTGGCTATATCCCTCTGCAGGGCACCCCTGGATAATTAGATAAAAAGAAACATAAAAATTATGCTGTAGAACTCTGTAGTGCAACAGATCTTCTAATACAGTTTGTAGGGAAATAAGCAACATCAGAATTCCATAATGATGGAAACTGTCTACTATGGATAGTTCTACCTTTAAAAAAGATTTTATGAAACCAAATATATATTTTGCTGGCCTTCCAGTTCTCTGTTAGGAACAGTCTTCTTTTCAGATACACCTACATTACTCATGCACAGTCCTTGTCTTTGATTTTTTTTTTGTTACTCTTTATTGGTATAAAATGCTCTCTAGTGCATCTGCAGATTTCCATATGAATTCATAAAGTGTTTGGGGGAGGAGGTTAGTTCTTTTTGTGCTTGAATGTTTTAAATTAATTACATGCAGTAACAGTAGTTCGAGGGAAAAAAAATTATAGATCATTTTGCAACCTGAGGTGAATTCTACTAGGACAAAGGAAGCACCAAACTTTGTGGTTGCTTCTTCTGGAAGGTAAACCTTCTGTTTCCCATGAATGGAGATGTAAAAAGCAACAAACATACACACAAATTGTTAATAACCAATAAATATTTCATGTAATATGATGAACTGACCTTCTCTCCTTTGATACCAGCAACTCCCTAGGAAGAAGAACAATCATATTGAAACAGAAAAATAAAAGAGTGCTGAAATAACACATTCCAAATAGTGTCTAAGCTTGGTGCTCTTCAGGTGATTTATTTTCTTGAAGAAGGTGCATAGCCAGGTTTATGTTTACTGGGCCAGGCTTTAAAATTAGAAGAAAGGACATATTGTTAAAAAATAGTCAATCTCACAGGTACAACTCTACAAGTGAAGGCAGAACAGCTTTGAAGCCTTAATAAATGAATATAAAAATCAGCAAAGCTGGTAAAATAAAATTCATGTTTAGAAGTTGTTAGATTTAAGCCACTGGAACTTAAAAGACAGCATTCCTTTTCCATTTGTTTAAAAGTTTCTCTTTCAAACATATTTCTACAGTGAAAAAACCCCAAATCCTGGGATTAAAACAGTCTGCCCAGAGTGAGAGGTTCTGGGTTTAATTCCTGGCTCTTACTGACTTAATTAAGCCGTTATTTTCTCCAAGATACTTAGGCACAAACTGAAACTGCAATCTATTAAATATATCTTGGACACTTTTAGGAGTGTAAGTGGTGAATTTGCATGAGTATCCCATAAGAGTTAACTCCAGTCAATGAATTTCATGAAGTCACTATCTAAGAAGTTGAGGCCCAACATGCAGGCAATAAAGCATTACTTTTAACTTTGGTCCCTTTATCACACAGTTTTCATACTAATAAAATGGGGATACCTATATATTTCAATTGTTGTATGAGCTAACCTGAGGTTTTACCCTCCTTCAGGGACTGGCTTTTTGTGGTGGGAATGCACATAGTCATGAATTTCACACTTACTGGAAGGCCTGGAGCACCTCTTTGACCTGGAGGACCTGGAAATCCTTGGTCACCCTGAAAGTAGTAACAGCGATTGTTAATGCATCTTATGGTTTATTATTTGGCCTGATTTTGGCCAATGATCACATAAGTTTTTTATGCTATCACACTAAATGCACTGTGAGTTCATGACCACTCTATTTTGCTAGAAGAGGATCATCCCATTTTATGCAGCTTGACTTCTACCCTAGACTGTTCAGATTAGTTCACAGTTTCACTAGAAATCAATGATTTTCTATAGCAGGCATTATTCTGACTTTCTCTTTCAGAATGCCCATGGAGCAAAGAAAACCTGGTAAATCTATTACTTAACATTGAGCATTTTCTGTTCATTACCTTCAAGATTTACAAATTGCCAACTGCAAGCTAGATACTGGCAAAATAAAACAGATTAACTGTCTCCTTTATAACACTTTGCAACAAAAGGACATGTTGGAAAAAACTGATTAGGTCTTCTGGATTTAATGAAAAAAGTATTATCTGTCAAAATACCAAACATTATTCTTATCTTTTAGCAAAGGCCATTAGAATGTATTATTTAAGCATATATATTGCACAAAAAGGCAGCACTTTTCCTTTCTCTGATCCCATGACACAAGTTTTGCTAGCTGACAAAGTCAAAAACCAAAACAAGTCCAACTTGTTGTAGATTGGGGGAAGAGCACTTTTGGGCCGTTCCCAAGCACAGCCAAATGCAATCTCCAGAACACTCAGCTTGGTTTGTACCTTTGTGCCGTTGCATCCTGGAACACCTGGGAGCCCAGGAGGACCAACAGTTCCTGGTTCACCCTAAAAAAAGCACAAAATGGACGCAAGCTTTGCTTTTGTACATTCATATTGCCTTACAGAAACACTGAAAGAGTTTATGTTGGAGCAATGTTTCACAAGACTTGACAGATTACAATGTGTTCTTAAATCATTACAATGAGTAAGAATTGCTGATGCCAAGATTTTTATCTCTAGGCCAATTGACAGAGACAATGCTGATGTTGAGACTAGAGTGAGCACATAGAACTGAGGATAATTGTGCACTAAAGACTGAAGTAAGAGAGAAATGGTTAAATCAGTTCCATTTTTACTTACGGGAAGGCCTGGAGGACCAGAAAATCCAGGTATTCCTGGGACTCCCTAATGATATTAAACCAGAGAAATAAGATTATTAATATTAAACAAAAACTCATTAGGCATTTTTTCTTTGGTTACAGTCATAAGACTGAAAGCAAGTATGATTCTATTAAAAGATCATTACTTCCTTAACTCTTCTGACTGTGAACCAAGCATGATGGTTACACACAGGTAACACACACTGGTTTTGCCCACAGAAAAAGACCCAAACAACTCTTTGTAGTATTCTAGTCTGACTTTTTCACTGCACATTCAAAGGTGTAATGTAAGGTGCAGCAAAAAGGGTGAAAGTTCTAAAAAAAATTATACTAGTGCATAGACTGTGTTATAAATTTTAATGATACTTTGAAATCAGACATAATATTTTGCTTTTATATTCACAAATTATTGAACCAAGTTGGCAATTAGCATGACATTTAATACACGCAAGTTTGTTTAAAATACACTTACTCGTATACCTTTGGGTCCAACTAAGCCTGTAAGCCCTGGAGAACCCTAGAGCAAAAATGGAAAGTGATGTTTTCCAGTACATTTCAATTGAGAAAGAGCACATAAATGTCAACAGGACACGCAATATGTTCAATATCAATACCAATATGTGCACACAAAACCAGCTATATAAATAAATAAATGATTGGCCTATTACAGTCGATAAAAGGAAACAAGCATTTCATACAACTTGCTTAAATTGTGGTGTCTTTCCTTCCCTTTCACCATTTACAGGGGATGTATCACAGAATACTTCAAGTTAAAAGGGACCTTAAAGACTAGCTAGTTCCAACCCCCCTGACATGTGGAGGGACCCCTTCCACTAGAAGGGGTTGCTCAAAACCTCATCCAACTTGGCCTTGAACTTCCAGGGATGGGGAATCTGTTCAGTGTCTCACCACCCTCCCACCCTTATAGCGAAAAAATATCTGTATCTCATCATAGGTCAAAACAAATAACCATGTAGGTTGAGAAAGCAGCTGCTATGGATTTGGTCAACCTAAGACCTGGAAGTGCTTCCCTGTGAGGAAAAAGCTGGAAGGTTCCCAGATATGGGTGATGTCCACGTAATGATCAGATAGATGTATGTACTCTCCCCTGCACTGTAGAGCATGGGAAGGAAGAGCAGGAGCAAGCTGGAAGGGGGCTAAGCAGGATGAGAGAGCAAGGCTGAAAGAAGGCAGCAAAGAATGCCATGGTGACACTGCACCATCTGCACAGAACCTGCTAGAATTCTTTCAAGATGCTTAGAGCTTTAGTGCTAGCAAGAAAATTTTACCATTGCCAGAAAGGAAATGGAAAATGTGAAGAACAGCATAGCTTCTAAAATCCTGGGCCACATTCCATTTCAGATAATGTAGAGGGATTGGATAGGAGAGGCCAATTGGCACACACTACAACACATGGCAGTTCAGGCTAACAGAGCCTTGCTACATAAACTAGCCTTATTTTTTGCCATCCTAGCAGAATTATTATCACTTACTAAAAGGGAAATGCTGTACTAAACACTTCACTGAGTTCAGATAAAAGCCTCATCAATGTGTATCAAATCTACATGAGTATCACTTCCAGAAAGTATTGTAAAAATAAGATAGGACAGAATAATGCAACAATACTTAAACAAATGAAAACTATAAAACCCATTTGTTTAAAGGCATAGTTAAGTGCTGTGGCCACATTAGTTCAGGTCCTAGAAATAATCTGATTGTGGCAGCATCTTCCTGGTTTACACTGTGGCTGAGTACACACCTTATTTACACAAAAAATAAGTTATTCACCAGAGTTAGTTTACTGATAACAGCAAGATTACTATTCCTCAAGACAAAATATGCATAAAATTCTTTTAATGCACAATTTTTTGGTTTTTCTACTCATGCAGGAGTTATTGAAAATTCACATTCAGCCTCAGTTTAGGCAGAAAGAAAAGAAAGAAAAGAAAAGAAAAGAAAGAAAAGAAAAAAGAAAGAAAAGAAAGAAAAGAAAGAAAAGAAAGAAAAGAAAGAAAAGAAAGAGCAAGCTCAAGTCACTGAAGCCATTCCCTCCATACTGCAGACAACCAGGTATTTCCTAAACAGACCAAGATTTATCTTAAAAACCATTTTCCCCTTCAAATTTTCTTAAATCTATTTTTCGTATGTGTCTCATTAGTAGCTTGTTTACTTTCTTTTCAGCAACAAATGTCAAAATGTTAACTGATACTAAGACAAAAACAGAGGGTATGCTGCAAAAATCTGTCTAGACCCATGTTCATTGTCTCTGGCAGTTGAGTCCAGCTGCTTTAACACTGGCCAATGGAAAATTGACAACAAAAGCCCATGGTCATATCAGTCCTACTCTAATGCAGTCAAAATGACCCTTGCAGCTGGTAACCAAACAACATCCCTACCAAACGGGAAACTCTGAGACAGGTTTTGGTTTGGTTTGGTTTTGTAAAACAGAATTGTCTACACAGCCATAGGCAACTTTGACTGTCAAGCCCAGTAGTTTCTCTGTGTGTATCTCTCTGTCTCACATACATACCTACCTTTGGCCCCTGTGGCCCTGGAGGCCCTTCTGGACCAGGAAAGCCTCTTTGACCAGGTGGACCTGGAACGCCAGGAAAGCCTTTTTCACCCTGCAAACATAAAGATAATTGAATTCTTCAAATATCCATGAATTCTCCTTTTGATAGGTTATGTCTAAGGCATTCATTACTTTCAGTACCTCTTGGCTTTCTGCTGTTGTGGCAGATGCACTGCCCTTGCCCACACTGACCTGTTTTTGTGGTCCATCTGGGCTGCCTCAGCCCCACGGCACCACATGTTCACAATTCAAAGGTTGAATTATCAGAGCATGAGATAGTACTCAGGATTTTGCAGAGTATAGAAGCTAGCTGACAACATGAAAAGTTTAAGAAAGCAGCTGATATGTATTCCTTGTTAATATTTCTGTATTAGGTTTAGCAACATAAATTGAGAAACTTAATGGCTGCTGCTGTACAGCAAGGTCAGTTCCAAACCATCCATATCTGTTCATGAAAGCCAAGGAAGAAAACAGTGGGAATGAAATGCAACAAAACCATTCAGACAGACTAAAAACCCCTTGCTTCAGATGACAAATATCTTAATTTTTTCTGAATCTCAGAGATTAGGACACCAAATTACTTTTCCATGTGTTTTTTTTAAGATAAAATTCAAATAAATAAACTGTGTAAAGGAAACAAAATGGAAGCTATAGAAACAGGATGCAGGAGGCTAAGCTGGAGTGAAAGGGGCATTTTCAGTTTTTTAGTTAAATGTAGAATATGCAAGTCTTAACTTGGTTTAAATGAAGTGCTTCAAGCCTGGAAGCTCACGGAAAAGTTGTTTCAGCCCTTCAGACAGCAGCAATTTAGCATGCTCAGTTTTACATCAGTGAAGAGCTGCTGGTTCAAGACCTTTTACATCACAGCATGACATGGGAGAGAGAGAATGGGATTATCAATTCTCTCAGAGTCAATTTTCCTATTGCTTTATACAAAGTTAGACAGAGAAAACGTGAAATTTTGCTGTGCCAAAGTTTGAGTGGCCTATTTGATGTACAAGACAGGAGCCAAGAGATGTCTCTGGGAAGCCAAAATATTCTGGCTTTTCCCTGCACCAATTCTCACTCCTCAAAATTCCACAAACTCACCAGATTTTAAATAGCTTCTGAATGAAATAAAAAAATTTTAAAAATAGTAATTATATCTATTACTATCTCTCAAGATAGACTGTAATCCCATGAAAGTTTAACACATATGAAAATAAGAATTGCATTATAAAGTGTGTGTGAGATCTATATAATAAATTGGCATAGCACTGTATAAAAACCGTTTATTTCTATTGGATGTTATGTAGCAGCATCCCATGGTAGAAGGATGACTGCTATCCCAGGATGAGCCGCTGGAGGGAGTTTGGTACCAGCTCCCAGGAAAACCAAACTCCCCGACCGGCCTGCCCATGGCAAGAGCCAGGCGATGGTGTCTGAACCCAGAGCAGCACCGTGCTCTCCTGACAGCTTCACTGCCCTCTCTACAGAAAAGGCAATTTTAGCCACACTTTCTTCTTAGCAGATCAACAAGATCAGAGGATTTTCAGGTTGGAGAATTCTAAACCCTGAATAATTACCAAAACATGTTCATTAATGTCATTATCCTGATTTTCTGCATGAAAAGCTCCATCAGTCTAAACAATGATTTACTTTTACCCACAAATTGCTCAGTTATTTTCCATGGAACTGAAAAATACAAGTTGTGGGTGTCCATTCTTATTAATATTTCTCTTTTAGTGGGCAGCTTATTTTTTTCTAGGTTTTGCACTGGTTTAAATTTCACTGTGTAGGGCAAAGTCAGGTTAGACCAACTAGTAATATGAAAAATAAACAGGGAGATTTTACTGAAAATATTAGTATTCTCCTTTCCCACTTATTAATATATATATTAATAACGAACATATTTACTTCCAGATAAATTTTCTCCAACTTCATAAAAGCATATGGGACCAATCAGTGGGACCAGTCATAATCCTAGATCTTTACAGATGTCTGGAATCTGTTGATAAGGTTTAGTTTGGCAACTTCGGTGTTTGTGGCTCACCTAAATTGCAACCATGACTTCTTCAATAATGCCCCTTTCGTTTGTGGATCAGTTGTTCTTCCAACTGTGAGCAGGGGTTTCAAAGAATTTTTGGCATTTGTGTAATTCAGGTTTGTCTAAAAGCTACTCAGAGCCTCTGCCAAGCTGCTATTGGCAGCAGGCAGAGCTGTGGATCTGTTACTGCTGGATTTGCTGCTCCTTCAGTGCTGGCAAGGTGTTTGTGATTAGGACCCAGAAGCTCATCCCCTGCTTGATCTACAAGACATTTATCTGTTTGATGCCAGTGTGTGCAGCTTTCCTCCAGGAACTGGCAAAGGGGGTGGGCAGGGTCCAGAGATGGAAAGAGAGGAGCACTGAACATGAGGCTCCTGCTGGCATTATGAAATTTGTAACAGGAGAGCAGCTGCCAAGGTAATGACATTTGTCAGGAGTTAGTGAAAGAGACCTGGTGCATTGGACAGTTGTTCTGCTGGTGTCCAAACATCATACAGTGCTGTAAACATAATAATGCAGTAAAAAAAATTCAGTTGAAAAGGCTTAGTTAAGCAGTTTGCCCAAAGTTAACAGAATTCTGTAAGGTAATAATTCTCCGTAGACTCTGTTGGCAAAATACCATCACACACTAAATTCACTCACTGTATCAACTGAAGTCATCTACCAACAATTTCCAAGTATACAAGCTAATATTAAAAAAGGAAAATGAATCTGTTCTTACCTTGCTACCTTTTGTGCTATCACAAAAGCAGGGACTTTTACCTTTGCATACACAGTTCTGAAAAACAAAAATACAAACCTTATAATACAATTATTTTTCCCATTGAGTTATTTGGAGTGAGGCAAGTAAGATCTCAGTGGTTTTAGTAAGTAATTATTTCACAGATAATACAACTCAAAAAAAATGTTTGTGAAGAGGCAATTCCAATGGTGGCAAAGAGCTCATTATTCCTCTGTGTTGTCTTCTGAGACAAATAAGAGCATAAGTGCGGTCTTGCAGACAGAATTAACTACCCCCACACTGTCTCATGTTATAACAGTCACAGTGTTTCAAATTTGTAACTTTTATGTTTCTTTTATGAGGGAGGAAAGGTGCTGCAAGTAGTTGCTGCTCTCCATGGATTTAACAATTCCTGACGGTTGCTGCTTGTCTTTTAGGTGGCTGAACTTAGATGAAATGATGCCATCTATCAATTTAAAAACAGCTGCAGGGAGCATTCCTCCAATGAACAGACACTTAAATGTTTATTTACAAAATAAAGCAGAAATTAAAATCAGTTGGCTATGGAAGGCAAATCCTCAAGAAATTTTTGTGTCTGCCTCTGATTTATGGACAGATCTATAGGTGGCTACTTGATGTTTGAAGCTAGATTTCTAAAGGGTTACAAACATTAAATAGTTAATTCTTCATCATACTTAAAGACTCACTCTTACCCTGATCTGACACCTAGAATTCAAGTGGTATTGCATCAGAAATTTGGAAAACAAAGGTATCATGTAAAACAGAAACCATCTAACTATGCTACCTTTACTATTATATTAATCAATATGAATATATCACCAGGGATACAAGAACAATAACTAGTGCAGAATTAACAACAAACAGTATTCTGACTTCTCCTTGGTGAGATCAATCAGTCTGGCACTGGGTAATCTAAATACATCAAGTCACAAGTCATATAGACAGATATTTTAAGCCTTTAAACACCAATAAAAGTGGATAAAGTGACGTCTATATCAAAATAAATTTGGGACAGTTTATAAGACAACTGATTTTCTTGTTCCTTATTCAATGACAGTACCTTGCATCCCAAAGCATTCTCTTCAAAACTGATTATTGGTAGAGGTCTGCTAAGCAATATAAAAAGGGCAGTTGCTTAAGGCAATATATATACACAGATATATACCATTATAATTCTATAGACCTTCATGGAGTTGTATCTTATTTCTGCCTGTGAAAGCAAACTAGAAGCAAATTCTTTCCAGCATCTGTATGCAAAGCACAGTTTTCAGGACATGTAGAGAAATCCAAAAATTAAATTACTCTCCTGTAACAGGTATAATCTGCAGAAGATTTGATGCATACAGATACAGAACAAACCCTTTTATTTTATCTTAAAGACAATCCAATGTGAAGAGAAACACATGAACATGTAGAAAACTATGACTATACAATTAATCTAAGTTAATAAACTATTGAAAGAAAGCCTTTGCTCTTCAAGAAGTCAGAATGCTTAGAGTGTGTTTAATTTGCCAATAGTGAGCTTTCAGATCTATTTAGGTCTTTTTGTGTACACATATCACTTTAAACTAAACTGAAAAGACCAAAGATGATTTAATATTACACAGTCAGTTAGCTGGATAATACTAAATGTTTTGGCATATGATTTTTTATGTAAGATTAGATTACGCCTTCTGTACAGGAGCTTTGAACCAAAAAATTATTGCTCACTTATACTGCAGGATGCTTTCACATCCTTCCAAGATGCCTGCAGCTCCTTTCTCAAAGGATCATAAAAAACCAATATGATGTTTCCGGATTATAAGATAAGGAAACTGAACATTAGTTATTAACAGTTTATTCAAAATTCTCACAATAAAATCTACATAAGTAAGTGTATTAACCAAAGCCACAGATTTACTGCATGTTTTTTGGATTTGTGACTTTCATAATAATAATAATCTACATTTCTTTCAAATATTTAGATGAAGAATATTTTTGATCTGAAATCTAAGTCAAAGGATATAGCAAGATCATTATATGAACACCAAATCAAATCAATTTACCAATGAACCAAAATTAAAACCCAACAGCACTTGGAGTAATTTACTTCTCCAAAGTGTTTTTAGTGATAGTTACAGTGCTATATGAAACAGATACATAATTCCAGTAGTACATGTTGAGGCACATGTAGTGCAGTGGTTAATGTTTTGTTCAGTGGGTGCAACCTTATCTCTAACACTGAATTGTCCTTCCTACATTATGGGGTTGGATTCTATAGGGCTCTGACCTCTTCCTGCTCCTGATTCAGAGAGTGACTTAACCAACTGCTTAGAAAGTATTCCAGTCCTCTCCTTCACATAATTCCTCAAAGAAATGACACAGAAAGAAGAAAGAAATAACATACTACAGGCTGTGGTGTCACCCATACAAAGGTTAATGTAGACTGAGCATGGCACTGCTACTCCAGCCACTGCAGTGGTGACAACTCAATTAGCAGAGGATCTCGCACAGTTCTCAGCACTTTGCCACTAGCACTGGTTACGTGCAGAATGTCAGAGGATGTATTTAGGGATGTTATCAAACATGAATACGTCAAAAGGATGTGACAAAGTCTTAATGTAAGGAGAAGAGCAAGCAATGCCAGCCTTCCTATTGTCACTAGCACAGGCTCTGAGAGCTGTCACTCACATTGGTGGGGCAACACAGTCCTACTGGGAATGGTTTAAAGGCAGGAAGGTGGAGGGCAGATGAACAGAGCCAAAGAGAGGATGATCCCATCTTTCTCCATTGATCTAGCTTTTGGAAGGATATATACGATGACAGAACTATCTGAGAATTTCTTTGTTTTTCCAAATCCAGAGGATCAGAGTAGCTCAGCTACAGTTTCAAAATACATATCTGTATAAAAATACTGCACCCAGGACAGAGAGGGAGCAAAATGTGTTGCTACAGGAAACAAGCACCATATTCTTTAAGTATATTTCAGACCAAGACCACACAGGATGAGTAATAAAGACATTGAGATGAAAGCTGAGATGAAATTAAATGTATTGTGTAGGAATAGAGTAAAGTGGCTGAAGTGGGGCTTAAGCTTGCACTTTTGGCCTGACTGGTCTTTAATTTCATGGGTGAACTCCACTGATGTCCGAAGTAAATCCTGGTTAACATAAATGAAAGATGACTGTGCAACATGAGGTATTTTAAAATGAATTAAAAGCAGTGCAACGGATATCCATTAATTACTGTGGACAGTAAAAATAGCTCAGGTGTCTCTCAAGTGGGTGATGAAGCTGTCACTTTCCTTCACTGGTTGTTCTAACTGCTGATCAGACTTATTTTTTAAAAATGCGTAACTAATTTTCCATTTAAACTTGATACTTATTAGCATCTCACCTATCTTTCCATTAGGTCTTTATCTCCTAACTTAAAGAATAACTAAATTAGGACTCTATCACTATGTGGAACAAGAGTTACTGGATAATATCTATTCTTCTGTGATGCCACTTTTTTACTCTTTTCCATCTTTCTGCTTATTAATGATATCCTGAGCAGCCTAAAAATATTCATGTCATCACAGTGGTCCTAAGTGGAAGAAATTTATCAGCTAATTTCAAGTTTTCTGTAATTTCTCTTAAATGCCAATACTTATTAAAAATTACGTATCAGTGAGCCAGCTCCTTTAAGCCTTGATTATGAATTTTCAAGGCCTGCTGACACATGGAGATTTTTGAATTCTTCCTGGGCTCAGTGCAGAGCAATCACTTTACACATCCCAGCTGCGTCTATAAATCACAACTGAGCACATAGAATAACCCTGCTCCAACAGTTAATGTCAATATAGTGTTTAAAACTTCAAAAGGCCCATTTCACTCATTCTCTACTACCTGCTTTCTGTTGCATCTCGTGAAGGTGGGAGTAATACATTGTGATTACAGGAAGTGGAAAGTTTTGCCCTGCCATATATCTACACTGCAGATTTGTGTTGGGGTAAGTATGCTGCATGTATATTAAATGCTGCACTTTCTGAAGAACATTATTCTGGCAGCTAAAGTTTCTAGCTTGGATACAGTTACAGTTTTGAAAATTTATCCTAACCTGCACAAGAGCATCTGAGAGCAGAGCTTTACAGAAAAAGTTTCCCACTGTGAGAAAAGCTATATAAAGAAATTTATTTTTTTTTCTGATGCACCTGTATTGAGACACTTATCTAGATTAGCACAGTCAGGAATTCTAGCTAGACAAGGTTAGTGGATACGTGACCCTGGCAGCATATTCCTCATGTTGCACAACTGCAAATCACCACGGAGCATGCAAGGTCCTGGAGAATGAGGTCCCCTACTCCAAAACATTGCTATCAAAACAAAATACCAGTCTCACAATTAGAATCTGTATACTAAAAGTTTTTCATGCATTCTAAGCATCAAACATGAATTCATTAAAATTATCAAAGACCACGAAGAACTTTGTGTTTTTTTAGTGATTGCTAGACCAGTACAACAAAACCAAATTATTAAGCCTTCAATAAGTATAGACAACATAGAGCAGAAATAGGAGATGATGAGATGAAGGAAAATATGTCAGTTCCCAAACCCTGAAACATTGTGTAGTCACTTGTGAACTGGAAGGCAGCCAGACATTCCTACCTTAGAAGACTCCTGTTAACAGCCATGTATGCTATCACAATTCACAGCATTTTGCTTACTAGTTGAATACCTAGCACAGGATGAAAATTATTTCATTTAGACTTTCCACTATAAAGAAATACACCTGTAACTTAACTAATAAACAGCCTGGTCAATAGCACCCAACACAGACAGCCTGGATGTAAAAGACACAGCAGGAGACAACTGTTATGCTTCAGGCAGAGCAACTGTTGAATAAGCTCCAAGAAACACCTGTAATGAGAACCTTGCTCAGGGAATAGCTATTGAATCAGAATGCCCTGTTGGTGACACAGGCCTTGTATTACTGGTTATGTCCTGCTTTCAGTGTGAGGTACAGGAGAGAAGTCCTAAACATTTGTGGTCATAGGAAAACATAACATTTCACAGAAGCAGGACTTTGTGTTTAATTTATAGATACACAATTCATGGTCACATGATGTTAAGACATTTTTATCTGAACTTGGTAAGAATTTCCTTACTTTAAGTCCTTAATTTTAAACTGGTATGAGTTATTTTGGGAGAGATTTGCTCATTCATGTAATATAAAGATATATTTATAATGGTATTTCAAACCAACTAAGCTAAATGACATGTAGAGAGAAGCTGAAGAAGCTTCTGTATGTGAACACTTAAACAACTTTCTGTTACGCTGAGGGGAGCATGTGTACGAACTCCTTTTTTCACTTCAGAGATTAAAACCACTTTGAAAAAATTCTCTTACTTTTTATAGCAAAAACCTGTTGGTTAAGAACTTTGTATAACAACAGTTTTGTAGTGTTAGACAAATGTCTCATAAGTATCCACACTTAGCACAATAAAAAGACAGTAACATAAATCTTAGGTGAAACAGTATAAGTCAGATGAAAACAAAATTTTCAGAGAATTTCTGTTATCTCTTGCTTCTTTTTTTTTATATATATATATATACTTACTGTACAGCCTATATTTTTTTTCTGTGAATAAGCCTGTTTGTACATAAGTTCCAAGAAACCATTGTAACATAGCTGTTCATACAGGAAAACACACCCCAGTATCATTGGTCTACATGCGACCCCCACGGTGCCAACCATACTCTTCTTCAAGCAGATATAGCACAATTAATTCTACTGGGCTTCTCCCTTCTCTCCAACTCATTATCAGTGAGGAAGTGTGAGCACAGTAGGGCTTAGCAATCTTCACTTTGCCCATGTCTTCATCATTGCCTTAGTACAAAACAGATAAAATGTTTTAATGCAGAAAAAACCAAACACACTGAGTTTTCACAAACTCAGATGGTTTGTGAGCTCTGTAGGGGTGGCCACTGAAGCCTATTCTGCAGACATTGCCTAAAATCACTCAGTATCTGTATAAGTAGAGCTGATATATTGTGTGCAGTTTTGGAATACTGTATGTTGAGGCTCTCAAATCTCCTGTTTTGGGGAGGGTGCGTGTGTGTGTAAATTACTTTTGGTCTATAAAGAGAAGATATAGAAATTCTCTCTCTTTAGACAAAGAGAATGCTTTTCCTTCTTTTAAACCACAGAATGTATTTACATTTATGTTTATAATGACTAATACTTTACAAATCATCTCAGCAGGGTGGAAGTGATAAGGACTATCAGAAATGGAACTGAACTGTTCCTGATATATTCAGATGTCTACAAAGATGGAGCCATAAACTCAGTCTCTGGGGTTCTTCTCCTGACCTTGAAGAGGACATGGGGATAACAGAAATAAATATTTTTCTTTTCTCCAAGGAAAAAAAAGACTAAGCAATTCAGGCCACACAATTTTGTTTTGTGTGGCAAACTCTTAAGGGTGTTTAATCAGCTTATTCATCCGTGCTCTTCCTTCCTAACAATCACCTTAAAAGAGCAATCTAATAACAAAGAATACACACCATTTAACTAGTGAATTTTTGCTTACCTACCACAATATGGTTAGCATTAACTCACACGTTTTGTATTTCTTCCCAGGTCTTGAGTGTGGGAATGGTATTCACTAAAATTTTTGTCTCCTCAGGCCTGTATATTTGTATATTCATAAAATTCCTGGTGTGCATCTTCTGTTAAGTGGTGCAAATAGCAATGAAAGCAACAGTAGCTTGTTCAGAGAAGGCTTATTGCACACGCTTTGGTTTTTCCTTATTTGAAAGGCTCTGTGATTTCACAGATTAAAAAAATTAAAGGTCACTTCTTCCTGCAGCTTCCTCCAAAACAATCTGTGGAAAATGCAGCACAAAACCCTAGCTAAAAGGTCTTCACTAAACCAGGCAAAATGGAAAACCTGTAAACTTGATAGACTTGTATCCTGTCACAAAATGGCTAAGACAAATAATGAAAATGGAACTAAAAATATATTAGGTGTGACAAAATGGAACGCTTTCAGTGTGACTGTGAAAGGCTGGGGCTGCAAACAGTTAAGGAAAAATCTTTTTTGTATTTCACCTTCCTCCTAGGCTCCTGTAATCCATGCCAACATACTTCTAGTATTACTTTGTTAGGCAGTAAGGTGAGAATGTGACAGCAAAACAGATGACCGGACATCCCATACTAGTTGCACTTAATAGCAAAGTATTTTGTTTCAAAGATCTGCTATATCAAGTCAGCTCTAGGTACTGCACAAGAGACTGCTAGCACAGATCATAAATAAAATGGTTCTATCTCTACAAAATGCAAAGCAGTGAAGAAAGAACCTGCCTGCTGTAACAATTTTAATAGTATTATTCAGCCAGCAAAATAACTTGAATTATAGATTTCTGCTTAAATGTGTATTTGTCTTGTAGGTTTTCTAGAAAAGGCACCAAGTGTCAACAGTTCAATTTTTGCAGGTGTTTACTTAGGTCACCCAAGAAGGTTCATCTTTCAGTTGTGTGATGCAGAACACACATAGGCACACTTCATATTTCTTGGCCATCAGAGCAACATGCTGCAAAACAGCAGAAATACATCAATTTTGATGCACAAACATCAGGCTAACTGCTAATTTATAGTACCTCTCTTGGCCCAGTAGGAAAAGCCTTGCTCTGCAGTGCTGTGACATTGGCCTGGTTCTCTGTGGAGGTGATGGCTGAATCACCATAAATGTAGAGGCAATCAGGAGCAGAGGAGTCTAGCAGAAGCTGGACCCAATTCTCAGGTTAAGACCCTCCTTGACTTCGGAGCTGGAATCACATTAACCATATCAAAGTGGCACTTCACAAAGGACTTGTTTTTCTAACATGCTCTGTGAACTCTCTTGTATATTCAGGTGCACATCTTTCCTTCTCAGCTGCTTGTGCAACAAAGAACCTGGGTGCTTCCAAAGGCTATCAGACAAGGAACAGTCTCACCAGGACATTTGGTGCCTCCAACACTTTGATTCCTGGTCAAAAAAAGCTTGCATGCCATTCTTATCAGCCTTGGAGATTGCCATGGGCTGAACTAAAACATCATTTTTCCCTTCCAGAGCCATGTATTAAGATCTACTTGTGACAGCAATATAGGTTGCATATAATTAGGGAAAAAAAGATACTTCTACTAGGAAGCAAAGAAGATTAATTTTACGTACTTGCATGCAAATTCTAACATTTGTGAGAAATAAAAGTAGTTGTGAAAAATAAACTCTTGCATCTCGTCACAGACAGTATGAGTGAGGAAGAAGATGCAAAATAGATCTTGCCAATTCTTACAGTCACCAAGGTTGTTATGTCCCCTCCTTTGCCACCAGCACATGATGAAAAAAATGAAATGTCATGATGGAGGCAAAAACATAACAAGGTGCACCTAATTTTATCCTGTGAGCTAACAAGCATTACAACAGTATTTACAATACAAATTAAAAAGTAGTAGTAAGATGAGGTGCAGCTAACTTGCAAGCAAGTAATCTTGCTGAAGTAGAAACTCTCTTTATCTTGTTCTGAACAAATACTAACATGATGTCATCATAAAAACGACCAAGGCCACAATATTGATTGAGTACTAATGAACTTGACCAAGGTATTTTTTTGTATTAGGAAAAATTGAAACAACATGTCATTTGAAACAAAAAATTTCAGGGAACATTTTTAGATTAGTATTTAATTTGAAGATGTAAGAGGAGTACATAAATGGTATTTATGACAGGACACACTTAAGGGAATTAATTGAATTGTACATTTGCACCAAGACACTATCAGTTCGAGGTGCTGTTAGAAAAAATTAAGCAATGAAAAAGCAAATCCATTATTTTTCTGAATGAAAAAAGATGAAGAATAGGAAGAATCTTGTATCCTGTGAAAACATATTGATGATGATTATTCTAAAATATTTAAATGAACAGCAGAAAAATCTGAAGAATTATAACACCACTATTTGAAGTCAAGGAAGAAGAAAGAAGCTCATCAAAGAAGCTGAAAAGCCTTTGACATGGGAAGATGCTACTTCTGCTGAGTTTTCAGAAGATGTGATTAGAGCATGCCAGTGGCCAAGAATGCAGACAATAATACTCCCTAGCAGGTGCCAGAAAGTTCAGCCTCCTAAGGGCAGAGAAGTCTGGACTCTGTGAAGAGCTGCAAGGACTAAAATTTGCTGTATAAACAGCAGCAGGCACTAATTTGCTTTCCTGCCTTCAGGAATAAACTAAACCTAAAATTTTCTATGTTGGAACATTTTTTAATTGATGCAAACAGCAGAATCTTGCTTGCTGGTCAAACATTAATTTATTTTCATATAAAAGTGTAGCATGATTTTAGAACATTAACTATTTCTATTTCTTTGCAATGAACAGTTTAGCCAAGATGCAACAATTACCTCATGTCAATTACAGTAGCCACTAATATTTCATTAGGTGTTTAGATAAAACTGCCAGAAGAGAGGCTTAGAAAAAGTGTGTGTGTGTTGGGGGTGGGGGGTATTGCTGGAACACAGCCTGTGCTTGCTAAAAGCCATCCAGAAGGCCACATGATGATATCCACCTCTTCAGAGCTACAAGGGCAATGGATGGCAAGTATCAGCAGAGGAAAAGGAGAATAGAACAGAAACCAGCAAACTGGGCAGAAGAGAGAGACAGGTCTCGATCTGTTAATCTTCCACATCTTCCACATCCAGATCTGGATGGAGCCTGAAACAGCTCTGCAGAAAACACATACTTTGCAAATAGATCTGGTACCTCTGTTCTACATAAGAACTAAGAGGTATTTTAATTCCATTTCAAATAACACAATTAGATCTTTGTTAATTGACTAAACTCGACTGCCAGTGGAGTTAGAGTGCCATGAAAAAACAGAGCATATTGGGTGAGGTGCTTATGCTGTTTCCAGACACTCTGCCCAGAATGGGTGGGTGAAAGGGCTGCATGAGTTTAGAAGAAACATTATTACTAATTAGACTGCTTCAGATAAATGTAGCAGAATGTGCCTATGCTTTAGCAACAGCAAAGTACAAGATCACATTTCTTCCTTAGAAAGGTGAACTAACTTCAAAATGTTTGAGAGGCAGTAAAGATTTACGGCGTTAGAGCTTTACTCATACGTACTCATACAAGGAAAAATTAACATTGTTGACTATTACCGGAGAAAGAACTTGAAATTTACTAAAACTGGCAGTTTCTTGTGTTTTAGGTTTATCAGAAATTTTAAAACTGTCAGTTTCGTGTGTTTGATGTCTACCAGGAATTTACCGAAACTGGCAGTTTTCTGTTTGGTGACTGCCAGAAGTATTGAGACCCGTGTACCCTCACAGCTGACTGCTCCTCTCCCAGCTGGGAATGTACAGTCCAAATGCTATAATCAGACACTGGAGAAAGGCACAGAAGACACTACAATATGATCTATGGGAATTTATTTACCGAACGGTAATGGACACTCGTCATTAAGCCTGAAAGACAAGTCTGTAAAATGATTTTGTCATGAAGGTGGCACAGGTAAGTGCCGATCCGGAGCTGTTCGCCTCGGGGACCATCCACTGCCACACCGCTCCGTCCTGGCCGTTCGCATCCCCTGTGCCCGCAGGCCGGGCCTCCGCGGCCGCTTCCTGGGCTGGCGGCGGGACGGAGCGCCCATCCCACCCCGTGCCGTCCCCTCAGCTGGAAGGGTGGGAGGCTCCTGAGGCCGCTGTGCCCCATGCAAGGCCTTCTGTCCCGTCCTCATTCTCGCCCGGCAGCGGTGTCCGGGTAGCGGTGCCCCGCAGCTGGGCGAGATGCACCACACTTCACCTCACCTCACCGCGCCTCGCCTCGCCCTGCCCGGGCGTGCATACGAGGCGCATCATTTGAAACACACGCATCCACCTTTCCTTCTCCATCAGCGGCCGACGCAGCGCGGTGGCAGTGGGGAGCGCGGGGCCGAGCCCGCTCTGCCCCAGGGCCCGCCNGCATGGAGTGAGCGAGGTGTCGGGGGCTTTCCCGCCTGAGAGCTGAGGTGAGCGCCGCGGACGGGCAGCCCGGGGCGGGGGCACCTGGCGGTCCTCGGGACGGGGCTGGGCAGCGCGCTGAGAGGCAGCCCCGTCCCGGGACAGCAGGAGGTGTGCCGGGTTGCCGGCTGGCTCCGTCCCGGGCCGCGCCGCCGTGAGGGCGCAGGTGGCGGGCCCGCCCGAAGCGCGGGGCTGGCGGCGAGAGCGGGGCCGGGGTCAGCCCCGGGCGCCGCCCGAACGAGGCACGGACTGCGCTCGCACGGAGCGGGGTCGGCTCTGGGTCCCGGCGGGGAGGAGGGCACGGTGAAACCGGGCGGGAGCGAGGCGGTACTGGGAAAGGAGGCGGCAGCAGCCGGGGCCCCCAGGGCCATCCCGCCGCTGCCGGCGCGCTCCCGGGCGCGGACGGGAGTTCCTTCAGTAACGCTTTCCGCTCCCTCGAGTGTTTTCTTTATGAGACAGAGGAAATTACCAGATGTGACAAAATGCTGCCCCACCGCATAAGTGGAAAGCAGTGAGAAATGTTTCTCCTCAGGGTTTCCACGTAATATCATGAAAAGCTTTTGCAAACGGAATTGCGATTTGTAAAGTGTTGGCAATATATAAAGTTTATCACATTTATGTTATTGACAGAAGTGCTGCATGCTCAAGGTAATCTTTCACCAAATAGAGTGCGGTTTTGAGAAGGTGGAAAATTAGAAAGCATGCTGGCAGTGCCAGCCACAGCAGCCTTATCTTGTCTGTAGTGTTCACGGATGCTATACAGGAAATCCCACCTTATAGGAAACCTATAGGTTTTATTTGCACTAGAAGTGATACAGCAAAAGTAACTATATAATAGATGTATATAAATTTAGAAGTATTCATGAAATACAAAGCTAAAGGCTTTAGTGAGCAGAAAGCTAGCCACAGAGCTTTGTAAAACAGCTTCTCCGACAGGCACAAGAGTAGAGCTGGATCTCCACTCAGAAGACCATATGTGTCAGCCTCTTATGAGATCTGCTGTGAAAGCTGGTTAGCAGAAGCTACTTTTCCAAAAGGTTTGGTAGTATCAGTAAGAACATGCCTCAGGAGGAGGTGAGCCTTATCTTCAGTACCATAGGTCTTGTACATAGCAAAATGTTAACTTGACTCTAAAATAGCCGACATCTGTGAGAGCAAGCTGGTATAGACACCAAGGTATGGAGAGGAAAGGAAAGAATTCCCCTGATTTCAGGCCAGATTGATGGTGACCATGAAGAAGAAACAGTATCCGTTACTGGAATTTAACATGAGAAGTATTGGTGTTAGAGAGAAGGTAGTAGACACTAATTTATACAAAAGTGAAAACAGAAGGTGCACGACCTGTCTATGAGACAATGAGGTCAGAGCAAGTGAGACTTGGAAGAGAGTGATCAGTCCTCTGAAATGATGCCAATTTCAATGCAAAATGCCCGAGCATGGCTCTCACTGTAAAGAAGACAGTACTCAAAAGCAGAGCTGTTGAATACTAGGCCAATGAATTATTGGAAGAAACAGACAAAAGCAGGCAGATCACTGTTAGGGGCAATGTAGGAACTCATGCAGAATAGTGAGTGAATGAAATACTGCTATAATAAAGAGATACTGAGTCAGTTTTCAAATGATGAAAACCCTGTGTGGAAATTAAAAAAAAAAAAAGTCAGCAAGCTCAAAGCAAAAATGTGAAAGTGCTAACAAGGGAGATGTATCAGAAAGGCAAAATATTTAAAAAGAATCCTCTTCACTTGCAGAACCACCTCCTTCACTGACCTTGAGCAGCTGGCTGCTAAGTAGCATGGCTCAGCTGAATGGGAGTTTTGTGTGTTTATAGTTAAGAAACACCAAGTAATGTTGCATTCTGAGATTGTCACATAGAAGCATACATGCCCTTGTGTGAGTTTCTAGGACAGATCCGTGACTCCAAAGGAGCACTGAGCTGCTACAAAGGTAAGATCAGCCACTGATGTTCTCTCCCCTGCTCACTGTTGCCATAATTGGCAGCGTCTATCCACAGCAAGCCTGTGGAACCTTGATGCGCACTGTGTTGCTGATACTGCTGTAATCCATGATATTATCCGAGAGCTACAAACTCAGACAGTCTTGTCTGCCTAAACAAGCTGTCCAGGCAGGCTTAGCATCAGTTCTGCAAAAATGTATACCTGCAGCTGTCTGTAGAGCTACTTTACAAAAATCCAACAAAAGCAACAGTACATGAACACTGGAGATCAACCTTAATTCTAGAAAGCAATTGAAAGCTGTATCTAATTAAAGTTTGTTTTTTCTACAGTAACTGATACTTAATTATTTTAACTTTCTTTTTGTTTCCTTGTTTCCTCTGTTTCCTTTGTTCTCTATGGTAAAGAAAGGATAATACTATTTTCAGGAATATTTTTGGGAAACATTAAAGTTGTATGAATTTAGTATAAAGTGCAAAGTTTTATAGAGCACTACAAATGAAAAAATAGGACTTATTGGAAAGTATGGAGAGAATATGTCCATCATGAATGAGGCAGAAGTCCTATGGAAAACAGCATATATGTTCACATACTTCAAATAACTGTCATAATTATATGCATAAAAGAATCACATTAAAACTGAGCATACAACCCCAGTTTTTATTTCGCAACTTCTGAATCCTTGACTTCACAACTTGCGTGGTATTGTTGCACATGATGTTGCCTCCTTTGGATGTAATGAAAATTACAGTTAGGACTGCTCCAATTTTTACTTCAATAACTGTAGCTGTGTGTCTGCCTCAGACTATGGTTCATGTCCCCGGCTCTTTAGCAGAGTTACTGAGAATGAAATTGTCTTGCTTCTTGATTCCTGTCTTGAAAGCAAACATCTAGATTATGTTGTAGTGCCAGCTTTTCCCCTTCTGTTTTCTGAGGTTGAGGTGAGGCTTGGTGATCTCATATGAAACCTATTCACTCACTTTGGCAGTAAGTGTGCTATCCTAGGGATAACCACTGTTGTGATTGCTTCAAAAACATAAAAAATGAGATCAATTTGACACATCAATCTAAACAACACCTTGTATTCTTTCTGTTATTGTATTAGCTACTGAACAATTCAACTTGTTCGGAAAATGATGGAGTTTAGATAGCTATGACAAAATAACAAGCAGAGGGTTGCAAGTCTTTCACTCATGCATTAAGTATTATTTCAAACTGTGTCAATGGGTTGGATCAAAATGGATTTTAATTTGAAAATAAAAGTTTCACTGCTAATACAAAGCAAATGTACCAAATACAATTTTCTTTTTTATTTTCTTCTTAATTTTCAGAAGCTGTTTGGATAATTAAATAATGAGATGGACAGTGGGTGACAGGAACACATTTCTGCAAAGTCTCAACACTTTATGACTTGGATTTTCCATTTGAGGCAATCAATCTCTGCAATATTTTACTGCCTCACAATTTTGCTTATATTGTTTATATTACTAATGTAAAAAATCAGTGAGGTAGGAATGCTGTTGGAATATTATTTTTTTATTAGGGATGTTGTTTTTTTCTTTTCTTACAGATGGGGAACTGGGGCACAGCAAGACTGTAAGAATTTGACAGATGAATGGAGTACTGTACAATACATGTAAAGAGTGATCTTGCAGCATGGACTGGCTGCCTTTAGGCTATTTATTCATCAGTCAGTGCACAGCAGCTTCCAGAGTCTCCTCTTAGTACTGTGGGATTTGGATATACTGTGCATACACACAGGAGTCAATATTATCTATAGATTAGTTCTGGTTAGAAAGATGCCACACTATTCAAATAATAGAAAGCAAAACAGTAATGTTTCAGGAACTGTACCCTCATGTGTTTAACAAACACATGGCTGCTGCCTGAACAGCTATCAGAGAGCAGCCAGTTTGCTGCACTTCACATCCTTACTCTCTGCTCAGGAACTCAGTGTCTTTGCCTACTCAGGAGACTTCTCCAAGGGAAACAGACCCCTGTCTGTTCACTCTAGTCAGTGTTCAGTTTGCTCAAAAATATTTCCACATTTGGAATACTAGAGTGCTAAAAAGCAGAAGCCTGTGATAATCTGTGCTAACCTAGAGAAGCCCAGCCCTTAAACCCTCAGTTTGAAATAACCAGTGTGACTCATTTGCCAGACATGCCTTATTACAAAGGATTGCAGCTTCTTTTTTATTTGGGGGATATGAAAGTTTGCACCATGACCTGGCCATGTCTCTGGATTTGTGCAGCTCTAGTTTCCAAAAAGGTTGGAGCAGCAAATAAAACTGCTTTGGATCTAAGTTTATGTATGCAAAATTTGACTGTGTGGGATGGTGGAGGCCACTGGTCAGTCCTGCACACAGAGCTTCCAGCTTCCTAAATCCTGGCAAAAGCTGTAGAAAAAATGTTCTAAAAATAAAGCTAAAGATCTCTAGGTGATGTGTCCAATGATTGTCATCTGTCCATACATATGGGTAGAACCCTTAGCTGGTGCATATGGGGCTTTTTCTGCAGTCAGAGCAGTCCTCCTTTGCTCAGGTGCTGGCACAGACTGGTCCAGCCCAGTTTGCAAAAGATGCTGCTGCTCAGTCTGGTCTTAAAACTATAACAAATACTTTTTTTAGGTTTTTGTTTTGTTTTTTTTAAGTTCATTAAGTTTTTTTACTATACATGGGTGTTGCATCTTTTGTCTTAATGCCTTTCACTAAAATGGTTGCTATGAAAACTTTTTAAGAAATAATGATGCAAGATGCTCTTTGTTCATTATTTTAAACACAGAATGAGGACTTTCTTAACTAGGCTGAAATCTTGTACCCCTTTTTATGTTGATCTGCAGTTTCATTATAGTCTCCTTGAAATAACTGGATTGCTGATAAAATAAAATGTGGCTTGAATAGGAAGATAATGTAGTGCCAACACAAAGCTGTGCAGTGTAACACATACAAATGGTAAAGACTTATTTTTGGTTTTCCAGTAATTATTCATGTGTACATGGGATGTATATTTTAATAGAAACAGGTTCAGAGGGGAAAACAACACCAGTATGGAACAGTGTTTATAGACCATCCACAAACAGAAGGAAAGAGAAGACCTGCCATTTAAAGAAAAAAAAAGTGCTGCACATACAAATCCTCAATCAGCGGGAATGGCATTAACAAAGGATTCATTTGAACGGATTAAGTGGCTTATCACAGCTGCCTGGTGAGTTTTACAGATCACTACATTTTTAACCAGATTCACTGAGATATGTTCATAGCTATTAATTTAACAGTAATAAGAAATGCCTAGATATTTGCAAAGTTGGAGTAATTTTGAAATAGTCTTCACTGTGTCCTGTGGAATAGTTCACAGCAGTCTGTATGTTATGACTGCACCTAATTTATCTTCTCATATAATGAATAGGCACCTTAGTTCTTAGTAAAAATAATATTAGCATTAAAAATAACTTAAAAGAATGCTTATTTTCTGTATTGCTGCAGAAATTTTGGGCTACCTTTTTATTTTAGTATATATTTTTTTATAAACTTTACAAGCCATCACTAGCTTGGCATGGACCTGGGCTTCCCCAGCAGCTGCTCTGGAATCATGTGGCTATTCTGAATGTGGCTTTGCTCTCTACTTTTGCTTGCCCTCTTTCTCTGAGCAAAAGAATACAGCACCAGCTAAATGATTTTAGGGTAGATGCAGATCATTAGCTTCTCTACTCAGTCTTCACCTCATAGTGTCCATGGAGAAATCTGTCTGGAATGGTTCCCCTCTAGCCCTTTGTAATTGTGGGATTGGAAATAGGTTACAAGGGGGAATTATAATGACTTTTACATAGTCTTGTTCATGCCTACCTGTCCGTCTTCAGTCTGACAAATCCAAAAAGGCAAATATTTACAGCATAACAGGCCATTTCTTGATGGTATGCACCCTTTATAAAAATTCTATATAGTCACCCCAAACAGGACTTAATCATATGTACACTTGATCACTTCTCACTTTCTACAGGCTAAATTTTTGTGGAGGTTTGATATTGTGAGTGTAGTTTTAATTCAGTTTTCTTCTTTTAAATCAGGTGGCTGCTGATTTTTTTTTCAACTCAAGGAATTGATGGGGTAAGTGACATTAATATTTACTTTAGGCAGGTGAGATAGAATGGTAGAGTTTAAACAAGTAGCACCACATGCACCAAAATGACCAATAGTTCTGTGGGAAAACTGTAATGCTCCTTTCTGTATTTCTGCAGTTCTGACTTTCCTTTCTGCTATTCAGCTTACCTATTTTGCAATTTTATGCTCTGGATTTTCCTAGATTCCAATTCTGGCTTCTTGAGGTGCTTTTGGAAAGCTGGATGTAGAAAACCCTCCCTTGTTCACTGAGTCTGTCTCCTTCCTCATAAAGTCTCTTTAATGGTTCTGCATTATGGCACATGTCAATTCTAGCTTTCCATTCTCCTCTGCATGTTAGCCTAGATCTTAAACTGGCTTCTATGGACAGTCCCATCTCTCTGAAGCTAAAATTTCACATATCTACTTTCAATAGTAGATTGAAATATCTATATCACATATCTAGTTTCAATATCTACTTTATTATCCTCTCTGTACTGGCCTTCATATTACCTCTATGTTTGCAATGCCCTCACTGAAACTTCTTTCAAGTCCATCCTCTTTGTATTCTTTCAAACATTTAGAAGCTCTTTTTTTTGTAGAGTTTTTTTTTAATCCCCAAACTCATCCCTTTTTATTTGAGCTGTTGAAGATGAAAATATTTTTTTTTAAATAACTGTTCAGTCAGAAGAAAGGATAAGAGTTCTGTTATTGGAAACTTGTATTCTATTGACATTCCAGAAGAAGCAAGATTCTAACAACTACATGAGAGACTAGTGTGGAGTAGATTAGTAATTTCATGGGAAATACAGTGTGTGAAAGACAAGTAGTCTGTGAGAGAGACCATCATACCCTCTTGTTCTGAGGTTTGGGAATTCCAGATAGTCTCAAAAAGGTATAGATAGAAAGAAGAGAATTTTTCCTTCTTATCTAATATTTGTCTATGTTTTCTCCTTGAAACATTGAAGTATGAGCCTATAGTGTTCTGTTGGGTATTATAACCAGTAACAAAAAAATCTTGACCTTGATAAAAACGAAAACCCATACTGAGGAAATATTGGCTTTGTCACCATTTACTTGTTTATCTACATTATTCTTACATCCTTTACCTCCTTGTTAAAATTATTTTTAATATATCTTTGATAATTTACAGTTTTACTGAAAAAATGTTATTTAGTGGACATTCCAACTTAGTTTTTAAGTGCATATGATGTGTGTTTATTGCTACATTTGGAGAAATAAAAAAGAACTGTGAAATGTTTGTTTGAAATGTGAATGTTTGTTTACCACATAGAAGATCTATTGCATTTGCATTTTGTTGTGTTTTCATTTTCTCTTGAATATTTTTTTCTTATTGCAATTTGATGAAAAAAAACCAGTCACTTCTTTGCCATTAAAAGGACAATAACAGAAATTTTTAATACAAGAACTAAGTAAATTAATAGTAGGCAATGCATAATTACACCATGCATATACTTAGTTTCATTTAATATACAAGAATTCAAGGTTTTATCTCTGAGTGAACTTCTTGCTCCTTCACCTTGTTTTGCCTGTTATCATTTTTGCCTCTTACCATTGTAGCTGAATAATCTCCTAAAATAGTGTGATGGATTATAAATGTTACATTATTGCAAATTAAATTCTGATTCTGTTAAAATTTATTTCACATGCAGCTGGTTTTCTAAGTTATATTTGGCTGTAACATTTAGTGTTATGCAACATAACTTGTAGTTAAGGTCTTCCACCTTCTACAGCAACAAGTAATAAGCTTTTACTTATTGCTTCTACCTTGCCAGCATGTTTATGTTGATGAGAGATCTTTTGCCTTGAAAATAATCTAATTAGCTAATATGTCCAGCTGACGATATTTGATGATGTAATTGTTGTCTGTTGTGCATTGATAAATCCATAACCTTTCAATTTTTAGGGAGGATATGCATATATTGATCCATGTGGGGGACAGGATTGTTCAGTTTGTCGGTGCTTTCCAGAAAAAGGATCAAGGGTAAGTTGTGATTAGAACTAATGATAATTACTGTTGTAAATACTGTTCCTTTTGTGCACATTGCTGTTCCTGAAAATCAACATGGTTGATAAATCAATATTCAGACATAAACACATCTGACAAACTAGCATAATTCTGTCACTGGTATCAAGTACAGCTGTCACTGAAGAAACCTAAGATTGTAAAGAATTTTGTTGCTAATTGGGTTTGTACTAATCACAGTACCTTTCTTGTATTAAGGATTCTTTGAAATCAGTCTAGGAATTAGACAGATGATAGAAATCTATACTTGTCTTCTACTAAGAGGCTAGTTGAAAAAGAATGTCCATGCCATTCTCTAGTTTTATGAGAACTTAGTTATTTCTTACTTGAGTTAGGTGACTCTAAAAATGTTTGCAGACTTTTATCTTACTCACGATAGTAACTTTAAAAACCCCCTGAATTCTCTTTGTCTTATGAATAATGATAAAACAACTCTAAGGCATTTTCACATTACATGCTAAAATTAGTAACTGTGCATGTTGCTAATTNAAACTACTAATGGTTAAGTTTAAGTTTAGGGAGGTTGAATATGGTGGATCAATTTTGGAAGAACCACATGCCCCATTTCTTTATGTACAACCCAAGTTGCTAGAACAGCAAGACACACCTTTCTCTTCCTGTGCTTCTGCAGTTAGCTGCACGCTTTGCTGTGTCATGATCACTGCCCTGGTGTCCTTGGATCCTATCCTAATCCTCCAGGATTATGTCTATGTGAAAGTCCCCCATGCTGTAGGATTTTCATAATAGAGGCCTAGGATGCATATATCTCTGTAACACTGTGCTAACAAAAGGGCATCCCAGGAAAAGTGTTTTGACTGGTACCTCTGCAGTGTCTCTCAGTGCTACTGAACAGACTGTTTTGGATACCAAAAACCTGATCTGAAATGCCATTTAAAAACAACTGACTTTCAAAATGAGAACCCTGATCTGGGTTCTCACTCAGTAGCCTGGAAGTTCTGAATTACATGCCCATAATCAGTCAATAATAAATACCTTCTGCAGTTGTTCTAGCTCTTTCCTAGGCTGTCCTCATCACATGTAACTTTATTATGATTCATGCATTTGCAGTTAGTTTTCTAAATAATTCCAAGGAGCTGGACCTAAGTGCCAAATAGAAGAGTAATAAACATTTCAAAATGAATTGTATGTTGTTACGCAACTGTAAGTCTGAGAATTGTACCATTTTCTGAAAAAGCTCCAAAATAAGTATGTACATATACCCTGATGGATAATGGATAAAGTATATCCAATGTAACATTAATTTATATTTCATTTACATTAATCAATATATTAGAAACAGAAGTACTCTTCAGACCCTACATGAAACATGGCTTAACTAAACACTGCTTCACACAGATTACTGCCCATATTTTCTATACTAATGTATGGTGATGAATAACTTTCTATAGGATTATTTAATCTTTTCTTTCATACTACAATTCTTCTGGTTTTTAAACTTTCCTGTGTTCTGCTTTTATACTCTGACATACTAACTTTGCTCTCTGAGCTTTTGTGGAGACTATCCATTACAAAATAAAAGATTGGTTTATCTTATTGTTAGCTTTCTAGAATGCAAAACATCTGCTTTATCTGCTTTTCTGTCTGAATCCTGCTCTGAGGCTGGTTCCTCAGAGTTTTGCATTTTCCTTAATCCTGTCTTGAAATTGTAAGAAATAAATTTAAATGGCTATTAAAAGCCTCTGGCATTGTACAGTACACAAGCCTAAATATTTAGAACTTTTGGTATTACAACTTTGCCTTCTATTTGCCCATTTGAAAATATTTTAAATTTCAACATCAAAAGCCTTCTTTATTTTAAATGGACAAGATAATGATAATTGAGGTTCAGCTAGAGAAAAGCTGACCATGGGAATAAGAAAATGAAACTGCCATGGCCATACTTGAATGTATTGATACTGGGCAAGTTGAAAGAAAAGTAGAAGCAAATAACTGAACTTTCATTTAATATTTAAATAGAACCATTATAGCTATGCATCAGTTGCTCTATTCATTTTTAGAAGAGCTTGTGCACCTGTCATTTTTAATTCTCTCAACCATATATAACTGTGCAATAAATAGATTTGCATTCCTATTCATTAGCAAGAAATCACTGTCTGAAAAAACATTTTAGTCACTACTGCTAGTAGTATATCATTAAAATTGTTTGCATCACAACGAAATTTTGATTTCTGTTCACTTGGGATTACAGTCTTGTTGGAGTTAGTCTTACATGATACTGTTCATCTTTTGATCTTACGTCACAACTCAAAATGACTCTCTCTTCCATAGGACACCATTAAAATGTGCTGCTAAATCTCTCTGCCCATACTGTGTGCTATTATACCTAGACATTTCAGAACTGTAGAACAGCTAAATGAGGCAAAACATCATCAGTGAAAATATATATAGCAGTAAGGGTTCTACCTGACTTCTCAGATTCTTTTTCCCCTCTTCCTTTTTGGTAGCCTGTAAAGTCTGTGATTTCAATTTTCATTAAAGACATAGTAAAACCTTTCCACCTTTTCATCTTCTTTTTCTACATTGGAAAGTTGTTTCCTAGAAAACTCCTGCAGTGTCGTATCACTGGCTGCTCTAGTAGAATTTAGATAGTTAAAAAAATGTTTGCAGTTAGCGCTGACCAATTGTAAACCTGTCCTGTGCTGACCCCAGAGTTTGATCCTATTCAATTCCGTTGGCTTTGTTTTTAGTTAAGTAGATTTGGGAAGCAAGCATCTATTCATGAGCCAACCTGATCTGGCTTCTGTGGGGTCATGTGAAATGCCTGGATCAAAGTGAATAATAAATATAACTCAGCAGGACCAATGTTCATTCTTTTGCAGATGAAGCAAGAGGTTTATTTTTATCCTAGTGTAGGGGACAATGCAGCAAACAGAAATCTAAGAGGAGGGTTTTGCACTTTCTGACACTTCAGATGTAAAGAGTAAGCATTCACAAGAGATGCTGAGTCATTTGGGTGTCACAGGTAAATTAGGAAGTCAGCTGGCATCAGTCACTGCAGGGCAAGAATGCACTGCCTTGGGGTAAGAACGAGCAAAGTTACCTGTGAGTAAGTCAATATTCTGGCACTGCTTCTAACATCTCCCCAGCAGATCTTGTGAGTTGCCAAATTTCCGTAGTAGGTTCCATGGGTTATAGAGTTCAATTTACAGCACTTTGTAAATATATTTAAAATGCAGTAACTCTAAAAGCTGTACAAATTCTGTCTGTTTTGGGAAGTAAGAGGCATTTATTAAAACACACTTTTTTTTTGCAAGTCACAATGCAGTGGCAGTCTGTCATTCACATGGAATATCCAGCACTTATATTTGAATTTTCAAGTTGCATACTCAGGAAATAAATATGTAAAATCCTTTTGCTTGGTCTCAAATCCACTATCAGAGATGTATGTACACTAGCATCTGAGGAAATCCAGATTTCTCCCATTATTTACCTCCTACTTGTTGATAATTTTTCCCAGCATTAGCTGTAAGTTTTAAAGCAGAAGATCCCTGAGATCAATTATACATTTCACTTACATTCACTGAGAACCATATTATGCTTTTTTATAAACAGACCCAGAGAAATGAGACTCCTAAATCTATATCTGAAGCAGACCACATTTTTTTTTGTAACTGGGGAGAGGAATAGGCAGTTCTCTGACTGCAGAAGTTAGCATTTGAACTAAGGGAATGGATCCTGCTTACCAGAATGTGGCATAGAAACAGAACCACTCCAGTCTGTAAGGAGAATGACACCAATCACTGCAAGGTCTCTTTGAGGTTGTTTGGCACACACGATGCCCAGCTACAGCATCTGTAAATTAGCATTTTTCATATCAGACATTTTTCAAATTTTCAGAAGTTTCGACCTTGCTAATTATCCCTCCTTTTGTTCTTGAGTATCTTTCTTTTCTTAATACTTTTGGTTCCCCTGTCCTACCATACTGAAAATGGTGGTTTTTCTCAGTTGCTGCAGATTGCCAAGCTTTTCTACATCAAGCAAGACAAAACTCTACAAAACCATTCTTTTTTATAGATTTGAATCAACCAAAAATTGTCAATAGTGACGTCAATAAAATGGTACAGAGCAAAACTCGATTTTATTTTATTAGCTAAGCTGATGTTAATTATTTGTGGTCTATTTCTATAATATCTATGCTCTATTTGTGGCTCTCTGCTTTCAGCAATTAGCAGTTAAGAGTTTCAGTGCTAAATTATGATTTGTTGAGTTTGTTTAACACAATAGTGACACCCACTGGCTTATTGGATAGTTTTTCTTTTCATAGTCCCACAGGGTTAAAACACAAACGTAAGTATACATTGTGAATGATGTTTTCAGCACTTCACTGTGATTTGTCATGCTTTTGTGAAGTATCACTGTGAATACTAAACTGCATCATCAGGTATTTTGTTCCTGTAGCATTTAATATCATTGAAAAATATAATAAAGTTGCCAAATATGACAAGTTGCCAAATTTTCCAATAGTTTAGAGCGTGGTTCAGATGTTCTTTACAAGAAAAACTATTTACAAGGGCCTTTAGTGACAGAACAAGGGGTAGTGGCTTCAGGCTGAAAGAGATTTTAGATTAGATATGAGGAAGAAATTCTTTACTGTGAGGGTGGTGAGGCCCTGGCACAGGTTGCCCAGGGAAATTGTGGATGCCTCATCCTTGCAAGCATTCAAGGCTTTGAGTGACCTGGTCTACTGGAAGGTCATCCTAACCATAACAGGGTTGGAACTACTTGACCTTTAAGATCCTCTCTATCCCAAACCATTCTATGATTCTATGAAAAGTCAAGCTCTAAGTATTATTATTGCATTTACTTGGCTAAAAGTCTATGAAAAAGAAATTATCTCATTTGTTCTGTTAAGGACAAGAGACTGGGTTTAGTGCTAAATTGTGTGATTTCTCAGATTTATCTCATCTTAATCAGGCTTATACTTAGAAGAGGGTTTGTTCTGGGTTTTTTTTGAGCCTTGACTTACAGTGAAAATTAGTTTGGTTCTAGTCTTACACAGTGAGGAGAAGAATCTTCCCAGAATGGACACCCCTTCAAACCCTGGAAGCTGTGGCTTTGCTGTGTAATTGACCACCTTTTCCAAAAGGAGAGAGGACACAGGTGGAGCTTAGTGCATCAGCAGATGCCCCCACCTCACTAAGCAAATTACAAAATAAAACATCTCTCCAAACGCCTTTGTGAGCGCTCCTCTCTTGCCCACAGACTACTTTATTTTCCTTCTTGCTCTGTCCTGCTCCTGGTGAAATGAGAAAGTCTGGTTACAAGCCAGAATCCAGTGCACAGTGGAAAGGGTTGCTGTATTATTTGCCTACAATCTGTGTGGAGTTGCTGGGCATTTTCACTTTTGTTCTTATGAACAGAAGGTAAGTGCATTTCACAAATCACTGGTACCTCTCCATAGCCTGAAACATAGGGTACTGTCCTCATTGAAGGTGATAACTGGGCTTCTTTTGACTTTTTTGATAATGGAAGCAAGACAATTCACTCGAGTAGCATGACGTTTTTTAACTTCCAATTAAGACTCATTTAAAACATTGTGCTTGAGACAGTTAAGTGCTCAAGGCACTCTCAAAATCTGGTGCTCTTCAGTCTCCTGCATTCAAAAAAAAAAAAAATTCCAGATAACCTTGGCCATTGCCTTTTCCAAGCATTAAATGTTTTGTTGCATGATTCTGAAATACTGGCAGTCTTAGTCTTAGGAAGCATAGTTAATTAAAAAACAATATAGCCTTGTTTTGCTTAAAGTCAATTCTGACTGCAGGTCAAGCCCAGGATATGCTAAAATAACAGACTGTAGTCTTGGCATGGTAGCTCCTGACCTAGACAATTAACAAGGCACTGAAAACCTAGAGGAATTTATTGGCATCAGATGGCAGAACGGGCATAATATTCTGTTCATTTTATCTGAGCTAATTTGTCATTTCCACATGAGCATGACTACCTTCATCCTCTTTATTTTTACAGCTGTCCTGAGACTGTAATGCTGTGGTAGTCACATTGGATGGGCACAAATAATAGATGTGATAATAGATGTTATGGCATGGTATCAGTTTGGTCTTAACAAAGCTCCAGTCATTATCAGTCTTTGAGCTGAAAGAAAGAGAGAGAATCCATCAGCTTCACATGGCATGCTAAAGTTGTATCAGCTGCCAAACCCATTGTGAATTCTGAATTCAGTGACTCTGTTCTATGACTTCACTACCTTCTACTGAAGACCATGAAGTCAATTAAATTCACAGGGTAGCAGCAAATGAAGACATTTTATCAACCTAAAGGACTACATGTCCTAGAAGTGTTTATTTTTTAGTTATAATAACTACCATAGAATGCCTACAGAGTCTCAGCTTTTTTTCTGACTGCAATAAAAATCATGTTCCTTAACTGTCCAAAGGATATAACATGTTTTGAAAATTTTCTCTTTTAACTTTTGAATGCAGACCATATACACTATTAATTAAAAATATTAAAGTTGATGCAGAAACCTGTTGTCAACAAAATGCATTAAAAGAAAAAGGCATTAAAAATTAGTGCAAAACATCTTACGCTTTTTTTCCCTGTTGATGAATGATGCATTTTGCAAGGTAATAGCTAGTTTAGAGAACTAAAAGCCATACCACTTCCAGATGGTTCAAAAAGTTGTATTTTATTATATTACTAGTCTGATTAATTTCACTTGTACTCAAAATTTTGCTTTAATTAAAATGGTTGTCCAATTAGTTTTTTCAATCAAGTATTTAAAGGGCATAATAACTACCTTAGAAGTAGTTCAATTAATAAATGAATTCTAACATAGAATGACCAAGGCTTTGCAAATAGGCAGGCTGCAGCTGTTTATGCAAGCAAACACTCAACACCCAGAATCCTGACTGTCCATTCACTGTTAACAAGGATGCAGAATCATCAGAATCATTAGCATCAGTGCTAATACTAGTAGCACTTAATTTGCATAATATTTTACACTGATGAAATTCTGGTATTACAAACATTGTAACTGTTATAGAAGACAACATGCTGAATCTACCCTGGAATTTTTGCCAGAGACTTCTCTGGAAGCAGGATCAAGGCTGAAGAGAGAGGAGTGAGTAAAGATAAATGGAACATGATTCATATGAGGATTGTTTTTTCAGGTGGTCCTTATTTCTAAGTGTAGGACTTCTTTTCCCAGCCTCTGGACTAAGTTCCTGTTCATAGCTTAAGGGCCAGTGGTCATCCAGCCCTACTTCCACTGTGGCATGAACCTATAGTATGTTCTTGTCCAAACGTGTAGAAAATGACCTTCTCTGTTGTTTTGTTGATTTGATTGAATGATGCATACCATATATTTTTTCACTTCTTTTCACTGTGAAATCACACTGATTTTAAAAAGACAGTTAGAAAATAAATAAAATGTAAATGTACTGTCCAGACAGATTCAGCCTGCTGAAATGTTTACACTGAGAAGCATGCATTCAGTTCTTTTGCTTTCTGAAGCTACATATCTTCTTACAATCATCTTTCATTTCCATCTTTTTTTGTTCCTTCAATCTATTCATAAAAGTAAAGATATAGTCTGTTATTTCTGTGAATACTGAAATATCTTTTACTGCCCTCAAGTGGTCCTAAAGCCATATGGTTTTCTCAGGAATGTGTGGGGTTCCATTTTGCTCTCTTTTAAAATACTGGATTATAATTAATTACAATAATTAATTCTATAACAAACTATTGATTGATTATACATACTGTGTAACTAATATCATTAACTATAGTTATAATAATTTGTTATAATTAATGGATGAAGCCTGGAAAGAAAGCAGAAAAGCCTTCAGTTTGGAAACAGAACAAGTTACAGGTAAACAAGGATAACAATATAAAATGAAAAACATATGTAAGAGAAACTTAGATGAGCAAATACATAGATTTTTGTAGGGTGGATGTAGATAGCTCACATGTGAAGCCTGATTAGAAAGCTTGCTTTATTCAGCACTTTGAATCTATGATTGCATAGTTGTTGAGCAGCACAGAACAAAAACTGCAACATATCTGAAACAACTCCACACCAGTGTTATAGACTGAAAAGTCCGGTTGGCATGGGTAGTAACTTTGCTTCAGGAGAATATATATTACCTTGGAAAAATTGATTGAGTCCTCATTTTTCTGGTGGGAAAACACAATGCTCATTGGAGTGCTAGGCTTGCAAAAGGTGATTCTTAAATTGGTGGTGCCAGGAAGACTTGAAGGTTATCCCAAGCATCTCAGAGTGGTGGTCTTCGAGACCTGATGAAGGTGAAAAGACATGATCACCTTTAGCAAGTTGTTAAACTTGAAGGTCATGTTTCTACAGCATCTAATGCATGAGACAGTTTTGCAGGCTGTCCAGCAGCTGTTTTGAATCATGAATACATTGTAAGCCTTGTTTTATCCACAGGGTTGTCTCTGAATTGCTGTGGAGGTTACAGCAGTAGTCATTCACTTCTTTGGACTCTTTTCAGGGTCAGCCTGGTGAGCTGGGAGCTCAAGGTCCAATTGGGTCCTTGGGATCTACAGGACCAGCTGGTCTGCCAGGGGAGAAAGGACAGAGAGGTGAGAATGGGAAGCCTGGGCCAGCTGGAGAAAAAGGTGATAAGGTAGGAAACACCACAGACAGCTCTTTTAGGTGTATACAGTGTGTAATGTTAAGTGTTGATAAGTGAAACAGAACCTGAATGACCAAAAAGCATTTGCCAAACTACACTCCTGCTCACACAAAATTCTCACAGAAGTTAATTACAGATAATTAATTCTTGAAAAAAATATTTCAGGAGATTTTTTGCTGTGGATTGCAAAATTAGAATTGTCAGAAGACATAAAATATGATGAACAGACAGACTCTGATTGTCACATATCACATCATCCTCCTTAACCTCAAAGAATGTGCAGAAATGTGGAGCTGGAGGGAGCTGTATGGTACTTTTAAAAATGCTACATTAAACAGAATTTTATTACCACTTAGAGAGTATAAATTGCAATTCAGATTCATATCTTTCATATCTGAACAATCCCTGGCTCTTGGTACTTCATATTAGTTTTAACAGTCTAATTTGACTGATCTCAGAGTGAAATCACTAATGTCAGTATCTAGCAGACCTGAAATGTAAATGCAGTAACAAAAATTGTACTGCTGGTTTTATCAAAAACAGGAACAGGATTGTGAAATTATGTATAGAAATACTGTATAAGTTACAGCAACTTCCTGTTCTGTCATTTTATAATCTTTGGAGGATGAATGGCTATTGAGTATTAGACATTTGTCCTGTACTGTACCACCTGTTACATGGGTAACTCTTGGCACTAGTCTTCTGCTAGGCCCATAGAAGTTTTTTTCAGATACTTAATTTCTGAAAATTATGGCTTTTGATTAATATTTCAAACAAGACTATTTTTTTGTTTCTTGCTATATAGTACCACATATTCTTGTTTTTCATTCTTTTTAAGTAATGACCTCATAAACTTTGTTTTTTCGTATCACCTGTTTTTAGGGCCCGACTGGAGTCCCAGGATTTCCAGGTTTAGATGGTGTTCCTGTATGTATTAAACAAATATTTCTTTATAAAAATTACATGTCACATAAATTCATAGCAAGTCCTCTTACAGAACAGTACACTCACTAAATTGTTTAGCTTTATATTTATTGATGTAATTTCTCTCAGAGACTT
This sequence comes from Irena cyanogastra, assembly GCA_013397155.1. Lineage (NCBI taxonomy): Eukaryota > Metazoa > Chordata > Aves > Passeriformes > Irenidae > Irena > Irena cyanogastra. The sequence goes on from VWZV01011696.1 coordinate 824,957, forward strand.
ACATGTTTTGAAAAAATGTCAAATAACTAGGTTAACTTCAACTGTGTTTCCTAATGATAACAAACCCACCGCCAAATCCCAAAGAGGTAAGCACAGAATTTTCATGCAGGATTGGGGCAGTGAAGGCAGAGACTTGGCTCCATGGCCATGGAGCATGTGTCAGAGCTAGGCTTAAAAGCAGTGTATTTCTTCTCTCAGGGTCTACAGCACACTGTAGTGTGCTTGGTTCATTCCTAACATCTCTGAAAATATCTCAAACGACGCACTGGTTTTTGTTCAAACATTCTGATTTTTGCTTGTAGTCCTTTTGCAGGAAGAAACCCAACCACTGTATCCAGTAATTTTAACCTGAATAGGGACTGAATAAGCAAAGTGCGTCCTAAATGTGTCTTTATAAGCATGTGATAATGTATTTTTATGAATGTCTTCTTCAGTGTGAAAATTGGTGAAATAGTATCTTAGATACTTAGTACCTAAGTATCTTAGTACAGTATCTTAGATAAAGCATTTTTCAAAATAGTCTCCTAGAACTGAATTCCTGTGATGCTACCAGTTTCACATGGATCAAACAAAGTTAAAATGCTGAATTTTGAAAGTGAAAACAGAACCAAAAGCTGAGTGGGTGTTGTAGCATCTGCTTGTCAGCTGTCCACATTTGACAGTGGGACTGCTGCCAAAATGTTTGGAAAATGTAGAGGTCACAAGCTCAAAATTTGGCACAAAAAAAAGGAAGTGTTCCCACGAAATGTACATTCGTTTTGCAAAAAAATTTAATTTAAAAACAGTGTCCACAAATTAGACTGAAGCATTTACAGACAAGAAGAAGGTAGAATTGACAAAAGTGTTTCAGGCAAATGACCAGGAGGATACTTTCTTGTTGATTTTTCAGATTTCTCCCCGAAAATAATTTTGGGTCAAAATTAATATTTTGTCCTTATAAAAATCTTTAATTCTGTGAAAAATAGGTTTTTTCTCCAACAGGAAGATCATTCCAAGAAAAATCTCACTGTTTCATTGCCCAGTTCCCAATTTTTATTAGAACTAATCTTTATCTGGACACTGGTTAGTTATTGCTAGGTTAGAAAAACCATAATCTCTGTAATTACTGTATGCCTGAATCAAGCTGTGTCCTCTTTCTACTTTTTTATCCTAACAATTAAAAAACATGAGGCTGCTTGAAATTACAGGGGGTTTTTTTTTGGTGGGTTTTTTCAGCTTTATAGCTGTAGCGGGTGTAGTGCTGGCCAAATCCCCAGTGCACCCACTAGAATTATTTGCCCATTTTCTGCTGTGAGATATGGATTAGGAGGAGGGCAAAACAGGCTCAAAAATTTTAAGGATATAAAGGAAACGTTTAAAATAGAATTAAAAGAAAAATAATGAGAAAATCAGAATAAAACCTTCAGAACATTTCTCCTCCCCCTACACCCTCTTTTTTTTCCCACTGACAATGTAAAGAGACAAAACCTGGGACAAAACCAGTTTACCACCTCTAAAAATAGTCTTTCTTCAGTTCTCTTAGGGAGAGGAGTCTCTCTTGCCATGCCATGGAGACTTCTCCACAAGAAATAGTTCTCTCATGGCTTCAATTTCACAGCGAATCAGCCACCCAGGAAACGAACAATGGAATAAACGACAACCACCACAAGAAAGACTGTAGCTAGAGAGCTAGAGTCTGTATTCTCTGAGAAGACAGAACATTACTTTTTCAGTCAAGTGAGAACACAGTCTGGTCCTCTTGACCAGTGTTAATATAACCCTATTATATTTGCTATGCATCAAAAAATCTAAATAAACAAAAGACTTACCTCATTTTTTCTACACCACGAAAAAAATCTATTCAGAATAGAAGACATTTCTAAAGCAAAGGAATATGAAACCAGCACCACTGTGAGAGGTCATCTCATTCACATCTGAGATATATTTGTTTCTGAACTTTTGTGTTAATTTAAAAAGTAATTTCCCATTAATCATGGTTTATTTCTCATAAATATTAAACTGTCTTTCAGGGCCTCCCAGGAAGGGAAGGACCCAGAGGCAAGCATGGCTTGGATGGCTGCAATGGCTCAAGGGGAGACCCAGGATTTCCAGGAGAAAACGGTTATATGGGACCAAGAGGTCCTTATGTATGTGAAAGGCATTCCCACTGTGCATGTGCATTTTCCCTCCAAGCTAACGGCTATTAAAATGACTCTTAGACTGTGGCATCAGCTTTACAGTGCTGTACAGGGAATTCCCAGGAATTCTTACTCAGGTTAATGGGAGAGAAACGCACTGCCTTAACAGATTAAGCTTGAATGTGAAATAAGCTTCTATATTCTTGAAGTACACATGGCTGCCTTGAGAGTCAAATTCTGTCTTGTTTCCCCAGAATGTAGCCACTCCTGCTGAGAAGGAGTAGCTTGAAGCAACTGTACCATTCACTAGTACTTGAAATTTCTTAAAAGCATTACTAGTAGGTACATACATGAGATGACTTAAAAATAAGTGGAAGATTCAACAAGGCTAAATCCTGTTACACTCTAAGATTTGGTACCACTTTTTACATGTATGTGCTCTGTGCACTCCTAGTCCTGCCTCGGCATGTATCTGTATATGCAGAGATCGTTCCACAGTTAAAATGTTTGAAATTAGCACTTTAATATTTGTTTACTTTTTCCAGTAAAATGGAAAGCACTTTAAAATTGTTTAAGTAGCTGTGTTAGCAGTACTCGACTACTGAAGATAAAAAGATCCTTGTCATTAAGGGAAACAAATTACTGTAGCTCCAAAGAAATTTTGCTGAACAGATCTAGTCACGAGTCTTTGACTTTTTGTGGAAACAAGTTTTAGTTCTGAATGAATAAGAGCTGATTAGTTGGCCTAACAGCTTCCCTGAAATTTTTTAAGTAACACAATAAAAACAACTGCACTTTACATGAAAAATCAAATGTGTTTAGTGAGAGCTAAATAAAATGCTGAATTCAGCCATTAGAAAAATGTGGAGAGGGTGCATGAGTGTAATGATATTATGAAAGATAACAATTAGAATAAAATACAGTTTCATTCTATGAAAAACACACCATTATCAGCTTACTAATAACCTCATTTGTTATATCTCTGAAAGTAAGTTGTTACTTCTGGTGAAACTCTAATTTCACCTGTATTTTCTTACTTACTATGGCCTTCAAAATAGAGTTTTACTTTTTGTAATTAGACAAGTGACATAAAGGAAAAACGGAACATGGGATTGCGTAAATCCTACCAATTTCAGGAGCGTGTTCTTTGGCAAGCCAGAAAAGTATTTGCAACCTACAAGAACAGGGAGAAACAATAGGCATGTAGCCTTGGATTGCATACTAAAATTCCAGTTCAAATTCATTTAGCTACCGGGAAAAACAACACATAGTAACCGTGTTTGCTTGTGTGCAAGAATGCTCTTCCAACCTCTCTAAGCAGATTGCCTATTTTCAAATCAATTTGTGGCACCAAGTACTAACTTGACTGTACATTACAGCTAACATTTTTATCTAATTCTTATTTATAACATTGTCCTGTATAATTTTATTTAACACCATGCACATATACATCGGCTTTGCTTCATTGACCTTGTTGGAAAATAATTTCTATCTGTAAGGCCTTCCCTAAGTCATATAGAAGATAACAAACTGAATCTAACAGAAATGTCATATTATACAAGAGACCACAAGTAAAATAACTATAGTTAAAAACAACTTTTGATTTGTTTAATGTGTTCCCTAGTAGCTGTTGTTTACCTGTAATCTATATCCAATCTACTGTAGCTATACCCAGCTGCAGACAGCTGTGATTCTGCCTTTTATTGTACCATTCAGGGAGAAATACCTTCCCTGTTTCATTCTGACTGCAGGATTTGGACAGCCAGTTTATGATATCAAGAACACTGTACCAGTACAGTTTTAAAGTGGTTGACAGTGTCCCATTTTATTGAACTCAGTAGCCAGGTGGTTTAGTTAAGTTATATCCACTGTATTTGTATTTCAAATGGAAAAACTTCAGAAATAACATCTTTATGTATCTGTTCTTCAGATATGTGCGTATCATGCTCTTAACAGTAAACTGAGCATTGCAGTTAAATTCTGCAAAATAAATCATCGGTTCATGCTAACTCAGATTGAGTTTTTGAGGGTGCTACAATTAGCAAGGTTTTTTAAATGACCCTACAACAAGTACCATGGGAACTTAGTTCTTAAAATCCAGGGCTCTTAGGTACCAGACTTTTTTTACAAACTGCAAAAGGTTTCCTAATAGATGGAAATATTGAATGCTATACATCTAATACAGTCCATACTTTTATTTTTTTATCTGTATGCAGCATCACTTTAAATTCTTCTGAATCACAGAATGAACTTTCATGAAAGGCAGAGTGCTAGTACTTAAAGCCACTGCCTCCCTGAAAGAAAAAGAAGGCATATTGATACTAAGGGCAAGATTTGTGAAGTTTGTTGAATATTGAAGGACCCAAGTGCTAAGGAGCACCTTAACAGAGCAGGAGTGCAGAAGCTGTGTGAAGCTGGTTTGCTCAACTGTACAGAAGGTTTTGTTAGATAAAATAATCATTCATGATCCTAGTGGATTGCTTTGTGATATAGGGGCACCAGAAAGTCACAGCCTGAGATGTTATCATACAGTCTCCGTGGAAAAGTAGGATATCAGTAAGTGGATCATGTTTTAATAGACTCTTTTTCTTTAAAGGGAATTCCAGGGCAAAAAGGAGAAAAAGGAAATTCAGTGTATATTTTACATTTTGGAAAAGGATTTCCAGTAAGTATCTGATTGTGAAAAAATCTATTTGTAGGAGAACATGTATGGTAAATGTAATTGTTGCATTACTCCTCACTAGTTAATAAAACTTAGTGCAAAAAAAAAAAGAAATTAAAAACACATATACAACTCTAACATATAGTTTATGATCCTAATATCTGTAAAGTTAGAAAATACCCATAAGAGAGCTTGAACTACTTCATTTGCTAAATGATTGTCATTACAGGGAGAGAGAGGTGATCCTGGACCCCCTGGCATGCCTGTAAGTACAGTCAATGGGTTCTGTAACTGCTTTTTGTCTTGAAGGTTTTCAATTTTTTCTCCTTAGTATGGTAAGAAATATTGGAGTTTCTCTCTGCCTGCCTTGAATAGCAAAATTCCAGAATAAAGTCTGAGAAACATCAAGTCTGTACAGTCTGTCCCTGTGGCCAGTTCATGCTGGCTGAAAGGGAGTGGAAACAGACCATACTCACCTGCATTAGCTGTATGTGGAGTAGCTGTTGCTCTGGTATTCACAGAATATTTTCTCTGTGAAATTCAAGACGTGAAATCTTCTTCTGCAGTATCTGATGGGTCTCCCAAGAATAAGAACATGAAAGAAGAAGAGAGAGTTTAATTTTGTTGCTGAATCACATTCTTGATGGCTTTGGGTTCTTCTCATTATACCCTTCAAAAAGGCATTCACTGATGAATTGTATCAAGTCCCTGCACTGTAGCACGGTTGCTGACAAAGTGAACTCTCAGTGCATTTATAACATAGAAATGTGCCTTGTCCAGTCTTACCCAGAAGCTGATGCTGGGCTGCTCTAGTTACAGGGAGATTTCAGGCATGGTGTAAGCTTTGGGCTGTGGGTGGAATCCAGTGGCCAGTAGGCTGAGTCCAAGGTGTTTTAGAGGGGCTGTGTTTGTGTAGAAAAGGGCAAGTTCTTTCTGTGTTTACAAAAAGACCTTTTTCAATCTTTTCCAGGGACCTAGGGGGTCAAGAGGTACAACGGGCCCATCTGGATACCCAGGCCATCCAGGCTTGCCTGTAAGATCCCCACAGTTATACAGCCTTGCCTTAGGATATGCATTCATTCTTGTCTACCCATTTTAGAACTTGCCTTAATGTGAATCAAAGCCTAAAAGTAATTTTTGAGGCAGGTAATAGGATAGATTTTTGCTATACCTTATGAGTTTGGAAGTTGAGGAATATGTTGTTCCTTCCCATGTCTGCATGAACATGTTTCACCATGGCAGTCTGCGGTCACGGAGAAATGCTGCTGGTGCCCTCTCCTTAACCCCTTTTCCCAAGACAACCTGTGGGAGACAGGAAAGGGGGAAACCAGAGGTCAGCCCTTCTGAAAGCAGAGCCCAGGTGAAGTAAATTGCACTTTGGAATAGGTACACTCCAAGAGAAAATTCTGCCTCTAGGTCCTATGAGCAAGAGGAAATAATTTTCAAAACCTGTCTCTAAATCAGACATATTGACTTGTCTTCATTCTCTCTTTAAGGGTATTCCAGGTTACCCTGGTTTGCCAGGTGAACAGGTAGGTAATAACTTCAGAAGCTGTTAGTGAAATAATAATTTATACAACTATTTGAAATGTTCCTTTTGTTTGTTATCAAGTTTTTCAAAAGATTTACTTGATTAAACTCTAATGATAGTATTTTCTGATCATTTTGAAACTGTGTACATTCTTTATCAATTAGGGAAATCCGGGGATTGGAGTGGATGGACAAAAGGGGGAGCCGGTAAGAAAACAAATAATATTAAATATATTATTGCTGTAGAGTTAGAAGAATAAGAGAGTCTTGTTGAATTCCCTGGAACCCATTCATTTGTGGCTTTGAGTCCTGCTAATCATGTTAGAACAGAAAAAGTTATTGAATCAATTAATTCTGAGCAGGAGGGATTCCTTCAGTGAGCTGCATTCAGAAATCAAGCACATTCTGAAGATTTTGAAAAGCAATAATCAGTGTTACTTAGCATTTACATACTTAGCATGTACATTCTGAACAGACAGTGCCTATTAATCACAGTATTTGTGATTAATCGGTGACAGGGGCTGGACCAGATAAATTCCTGACTTCTTGCTAACTGCAGAACAGATGTCAAGGAAAGGGTGTAAGAAGCACATAATAATAGTTCTTTACCAGTCTCCACCTATATTAGCATACTCAGGATCTATAGAACCAATGTGGAATATTTGATATTTCTTCTATGAATTTGTCCAATCAATTCTTAGAATTTGTGCAAGCGTCTAACATACACAATTTTCCACAGCAAATCAATAATTTCATTTCACATTCACAAAGTCTTGTGTTCAAAGGCTTTGGTTAAAACATGAGAGACTGTATGTACACATAAGAGATTAGACAGTCCTGTAACTATTATTTCCATAGCAGATTTGGAGCAGGAGCCAGGTGTTCTCATTTATTTCCTTAGCTGCAACATAATTTTTAATGACTCAGGAGAATAGGAGATTAGATTGCCAACCTTACTCATCTGGGCAGATGGGAAAGAGGCTTACATATCTCAGTGGAAGCCTTTATCCGCAGGTACTTAGTACATTTTCAGTGAGTAGAGAAGTATGTAGTGCTATGGTAGAACAGGAAAACAAGCTGAGTGTCACTGAAATGCTGCATGGAACATCTCTGCTGTTGCTTTGGCTTCCACAGGGCGACATTGGGCTGCCTGGGCCACCTGGGTCACCGCTGTTAGTTGCACCTCCTGGAGCTCAGCTGTTCAAAGGACAAAAGGTGTTAATTTGTCATCATATTTAACAGTGCTCAACTTGGCAAGTACGATCCTGTGATGCAATTTTTGCAAGGATGGCATAAGACAAACCTATCTTTCTGTAAGAAACCACGAGCTACAGCAGCATCCTGTGTTCAGTATCCTTCCTACAAGCTTTCAGGAGAGGACACCCCACGTGTACTTTAGCTCATGTTCTAGAGGGAAGACTGTCTTGATGCAGAAAGGAGATACTGCCCTTGCTTTAGTTTTCTTCACTTTTTGTCATTAGCAAATCATATTCCAGGCATCTTGGCAAATTTGATTACTGTGCTACTGAATCTATTTGTGGCTCTTCAGTAATACTCTAAATTTTGCATATCACTGGCAACTGTACTCCAGTCTACAGTTTGAACTAACCCTAACCCTTCTAGGGCGCTCGTTTTAATATAAAAATTGTGATTTTATTGTCAATTCTTATTGCAAGTTTTATCATAGAATGATAGAATGGTTTGGATTGGAGGAGTCCTCAAAGATCAGTCCCGATCCCTCTGCCATGGGCAGGGACACCTTCCACTAGACCAGGTTGCTCAAAGCCTCATCCAAAATGGCCTTGAACATTTCCAAGAATGAGGCATCCACAACTTTCCTGGACAACTTGTACTTCTTCAAGATCACATCTACCATAGCTACAGCTGAGTGGCTTAGAACATTAGAATGTTTGTAACCCATGTTTTTTTTTTAAACAAAAACTGTGCTACAGAGCCCTATGTGTCCTCAAGTCTCATTTCCTCAAATACACAAATGAAAAGGTGAAGTTGGCATTGTCAGTTCCTTGCAGCCTCAACTCAGGGGACCAGTAGATTCCACATGTTGGACCTTGTGCTTTGATCATGCAAACTGCTGCTATACAGGTGTATGGAGAGAGGAAGGTCCAAAAGAACCTACATAAACTCCCCACATCCTGGGAAGTGGGACACTTGCTGCTCTACAACACAACACAACACAATCATTGCCATGTAAGCAGCCATGCACCCCATTCAGACTGGAGCTGTGCTCAAAAGTGTAGATTTATGCTTGTGAGTACTTGCATCAAACCAAGAAGAGCAGCAAGTTTAAAAAAAAACAAACTACTGTCATGCATGTTTGTAGGAACAAAGCCCTACCTTGGAGATCATTGGAAGTGAAAAGATACATATATCTCCCTCCACAGTCATTATGCTGGTTTGACAGCATTAACAGAAATAAAGATAAGTACATAAATGTTTTTCTTGCTTTTCTTGCATCTAGGACACCTAAAGAAATACACATAGTTCTTAAAAAAATACCGTTTAACACTTCTGATTCAGAGTAGGACTTTTAAAAAGTTAAGCAGCACATAGGCATATCCTGCATATTAATATACACAAAAACTTTCCTTTTGTATGTAGGGCCAAAAAGGATTACCTGGGCTAACAGGATACAGAGGGCCACGTGGACCCAAAGTAAGTAATGGGACTTTTTTTTCCCATGGTGCTGGCAAAGTCCTTCTGTGGTTATTATTAAACTTCTAAAGCACAGCATTTTTTGCTGTGAAATTTAATCACCACCTAAATCAGTGTGAGAGCAAAAATATTTCAAAACCCTCTGGAAAATATTTCTGAGTCTGTTTTATACATACCTATTGAGTGTTGCCTGGTAGCAAAAAGTCAGTGTTGTTGCCAGTTGGGCTGTTGACATATTAGATTGGAACTGTGAAGAAAATACAAGTACAGATTACCTTTCCTCAAGAAAAGAGACAGAGATGATCTGAATGTGTTTTTAATGGGGCATGATGTATATTTACCACAGAAGGCTGAGGAAAGACTTTAACTTGACATTGTGGATACCCCCAAGGGTAGAGAAGGCAGTCACCTGTTTGGAGAAAGGGTTGCTGTCTATTCTATATTTTCTTTTCTTTCTGTCAACATGATCAATTTAAACATTGAGGTGCCAGAAGAGGAAAATCCATAGGAAGGAAGCTGCCAGATCTCAGAAAAAAAGAGGAAATTGGAGACAAAAGAATGACTCTACCTTTACGCTAAAAAGTTATTTAGCTTTGTAGCAGAAGAGAAGAAACAAGAAGCATGAATATCACATTTCTGAGTTGCAAGTCTGGCACTTTTTCAGAAGTTAATTTTCCATCATAAAAAGACCTCTGTTACTTGGCATTGGATAAGAGAACAAAGCTAATCTTTTTCTATCAGATTTACACTGAAAAAGATGGGCTTTATATGCATGCTCCTGTACTAATTGTCCATGTAGATGATAATACATACACTTGTTAGTCATAAGCAGGAACAGAAAAATCAACTGAAGCAGCTCAAACAATGCCCAGAACTTTAAAAAAAATATATTCAAATTCAACTACTGAAATAATATGAAACTTAGAGAAGAGACCACAGCAGGTTCCTCAGAGACCTGGAGCTACTTAGGCACTGCTGGTGATGCTGTGTGAAGTCAGTCCCAGTGACTGAGCCTCACGAATGAAACAAGATCCATCAATGTAATGTATACATCATTTAATAAACGTGTACAAAAATTAAAATGTATGGCACACTTCACTGAGCATCTTGGTTAAAAAAACTATTTTGACTGTTCTAGGGCATACTTGGGAGAGGAGAAAAGGGTGAAAAAGGCCTTCCTGGATTCCCTGGATTGCAGGTAAGAAAGTTGCACAATAAATTGTATCACAAATTCACTATAATTAGGCAGTTTAACTTTGCAATTTCAAGAAAGACTTTAAGGATTTTTTAAACTAATCTGTCATGCTTCCTGTATAGAATATTTAGGAGACTTGCCCTGAGACTTACCCTGTCTCAGACTTAAACATAAGCTCATACGGGCTTTCCTTGGAAAGAAAGTAAATCTGTAGGGTTATCCTCTAAATATTTAGACCAGCAGCGTTAGAAAGCTGCTCTGGAATAGCACAGTACTAACACAATAATTTTAATGTTCTCCATACATGTTGATGGCAGTTTTTTGCAGCAACTTTACTTGTGCTTCATTTGCCTAACAGTGCTGAAGTGGAGCAGCATTCCACTACTGTGCTTGATGCAACATGGTGCAAAATTAGGTGAAAACCTGACTGGCTTGCTTTGGTCTATAGTTCTAATTCTTGTCCATTTCTCACAGAAACGATTTGCAAAAGCTTTGCAAAGTTTTTGAAAGATATTCCAAGTAACATTTATCTATGTAACATTAACTATCAGCAATTCTGAATAGGTTTAATTTTAAATAAGTTTTTACTGTTTTAGCTTACAGTCTACTTGCTTTTATTAGGGTCATCCTGGTTCTTATGGACCTGCAGGTTTTCCTGGAATGAAGGTATGAAGGCAGAAAGTATAAGCAGCTCCCTGAACAGTGGGATCAATGAGATTTTGTTTTCTGTGGATGTGTGCAGATTTGGAATTTCCACATACTTCAAAGCTCAGATTGCATTCCTTCTTTTCTCTTCTGCTGCCTGTTGCCACAGAAGCTGTATGAACGCTGTATCTTTGAATTTCTGCCAGTCTGAAATTTGGCTGAAATTTGCTAATGGAATCTGAAGTTGCAGGGAGGAGGAAAAGTCAGTGGGACACACATACAGCCTAATAGAAAAGTTATGCAGCATGTTAACTTTGTTTCTTATGGTGACATTGTTTGTGAAATTTTGTAGTCCATGCATGTTTTGTTCATGTTTCTGGTTTGAGAAATTCCAGTGATGCTAATGATTACTTACGAACTTACAACATCTTACTGGAATAAAGAACAATAGATATATGTATATAGATCTATATCTTGCCCAGCTCTAGTTAATGTAGTGATCATGATGTTCACAAATCACATTAATGTATAATATTTGCCTCTAGAGTTATGTTCCAGGTGACTGTTTTATCTGTAAAAATACTTTTATCTTTGTTTTTCACTCCGGCCTACCTAGAGTTTGAGTACTCTTTAGAGTACTCAAAGAGAAGAGAGCTAATGTGCAGCTGCTTTCCCTGCATTAGTTTAAGAGAATCATTCAGCAAGCAGCAAACCAATTTCAGCTGTGTTAAGCAGACAGTCTATCAGTCTGCTGGTATGTATTCCAGCTAATTCGGTGCCCCAGCTTCACTGAATCTGCTGAGCACTGTCTGAATAACCTGCCAATACATGCTGTGAATTTTCCAACACAGAAGAATCTGTGAAACACCACCTCCTGTACAAACCCAGTGAATTCTCTGTGGACACAATTATGACATGACAGTACTATATAACTGCCTTATTGGGTTTTGATCAATTAATTATGTCTTAACAGATTAATCAAGTTGTATTTATGCAATCCTTTCCAGGGTGAAACAGGATTTGCTGGTTTTCCTGGACAACCTGGCTATCCAGGCATACAGGTAAAAAAATGACCACACATTCACACCCCACTCCCCTCTGTGCCAATATTTCCTCCCAAATGTACCCATTTATCAGGCCATTTCCCTTTACAGAGTCATAGTTTCTTTAAAGGTTTACTGTTTTCATGAGAGTTATAGTTATTCATCACCATGGTAGTAAATAGCAATGTAAGAAAACATTCCTAGCTGGTTCATGTGAGAGTGGGAATTCTACTTTACATACCACAGGAATTGTTAATCCCAATAGTTATCTGTAAGTGTACATGGATAGCTATTTAATCCATGAATTGTAGTACTCTGCAAGGTATTCACAGTTGAGCTGCATTCCCCAGGGAAGTATGGGAGGTAAAGGAAGCTGCTATTTAGTTAATATAAATGAGATCCTATAAATGAGGATGAAAACTGGCCCCAAATGAGATGGCAAAATTCCATTCAGATGGGCCTGTTTGCATGATTTACCAAAATCTCTTGGCATCTGTTCAATTCGTTCACTTAAGTAATTGTTCCAAGATGTTTACCAGAACGGTAAGGAAGTGGACTCCTTCACACCAGCTATGTTTAAACATTTCCTACTTTGGCTCACCTAGATGACACTGTCTTTCATTTTACAGTACCTGCTGCTTTCCAATAGGGATTAGAAGTGTAGGTGTCACATCCCAGGGCTAAGCAGTAAAACAGGAAAATATTTAAAGTAGGGAAGAGATGCTTAAAACAATTTCAGAAGACCCAAGTGTCAGTTTATGACATTTCAGGACAAAAGTTTATGGAATTTTCTTCTGCAGGCTGCAGAACAAATGAAATTCTGACTACTGGATCATATTGTAATTCTGAATAACAGCAAAGACTTGAATGAAGGGAATTATTATATTTCCTATGGAATCTACAATGCTAAAGCACACTCAGAAGAAAAAAGCAGTTCTGGATGCTACCCTAGAGGGAGCAAAGCAGCAGTGAGTCTAGCAAGGGAAAAAGCCTAAGGAGTCCTGGGATAGGGTCCAAATGGTCAGCAGTGTCTGAGCAAAAGGAGAAATGAAATGCTGCAATGCAGAAGGTGGGTGACAGAATCATCAGTAGAGACACCAAGCTCTACTAAAAGCTTATCATAGTTATTATCACAGTACAGACGACAAAAACATTATTGCAGAAATTGTGATGCTAATGAACTTGGCTTAAATATTCTGGAATACAAAAGTCTGTATTCTGGAATACAAGGAGTGTTTATTTCCCTCTCAAATAATTTTTTTTGAAAACTGCATATAAGCCTGTAAATTTTCTTCAAGAGATTTGCACAAAAATCACCTCTGTTATAAACTAAAGATTAAGATTAGAACATTCTCTACATAATCTGTGGCGACACAAAGTAAACTGTGGCTGGTGCAAACTTGTCATAAGTAGTATATAGCTAAAGACATGGTAGAAAGCACACAAATATAAAGCAACAAACAGGTTTTCAAAGCATTTACAAATGAGAAATTACAAACAGAAAAAGTGAATACGTAAAAGTACAATAAAAACATCTGGCTTAGTCACAGACTTACTTTCAAAGTTAGAACTGCCAGGAGAATGCTAGACCAGCTTCTTCAGCCAAGATTTTAATTATGTGGTCATACCCAGGGAAAAAAAATTGCCCACGAATGTTACTTTTCATCCTCTTTGGCTGTTATGAACTTCACAACACAGTGATATAATTTAGATACTAATTAAACTGAAACATTGCACATCAGATTTAAACAGAAAATTCATTCCAGTCCAATACTCCCAAAATCTAGAATCAAATCTTAAGTGTTTTGTTGTTACAAATTTCTCACCCTGCTGTACATATTGTTTCAATTTGGGGCCTAATTAACAAACTTGAGACAAGTGTATGTTATAGACAGAATAGTGCATTCCTCAGACTCCACTGATTAGCCCACAGCCTGAGTAGCCATCAGTTAACACTACCAACAGTAAACAAAAACATGATTAATTGTTGGTAGGTTATGCTAGGAAAATGGTTGAAGTCCTGCAGTAATGAATCAGAAAGATGAAATTACAGTTGCTAGTGCCCAGAACAAAAGAATTCAAATCAAGTATAGACACAACTTAATAAAAAAAGGATAACTAATACAGATATGCAAAATCCTGAGTGATTGCACAGATGCTGTAGTTTTGATTGGGAAACCATTGAAGAAACCTGATTATTCCTGAAAAGAGCAAACCTATCCAGACTGCATCAACTGTTCAGCTGGCCTCACCAGCTGTTGCTTATGATCCACTAAAAATCACATGCACAGAAGGAACAAGAATATGATTGAAACTTCTCCTGGGAATAGCCTTGTGTAGATGTTTCTGAAACAAACACGTCCATAGAAAATCTAAGATGCATTCAGATTTAAGGTGTAGAGACGCAGAAAAAAATCCCATTGCATTGAAAGTAGATTTCATCTTCAAAAAATGCTAATTGTTACTAAAAGCAAAGAATGGACTTCAAGGAATTGTTGCCATAGCTTTTGCTGCCTAAGCTTGGATGCTGGCAACACAATTTTTTAAAAAATTAACTGTCGGCAAGTTGAGTCTCCTGAAGTTTTTATGGGAACACAAAACAGTATCAGTCAACAAAATAATCCAAACAGATCTATGCCATTATGTAAGACTGTACCAATGGTAAAAACACAGCAAATAGGTGGCGGCCAGCCAGAGAGGGTCATTAGCCCTAACAACTTAAAACCAGATTTTCAGAGACCACAACCAGAATTTATTACTTGAGATACCAAAACCAGACATGTTTGACATTGCCTTATTACTCTTCAGTTTGGTTTTGGGTTCTGGTTTTGTCATTTTAAAATCAGCATGAAAATTACATAAGACTTGGGCCAAATACATCTATTATACAAATCTTTATTTATCATCATTAAATTAATTTTAAAGCTCAAAATCCTTTCTAAATTTATCAGAGGAGGAAAAATGCTAGTTTAACTTTTTTTTTCTGCCACACAGAAGACTCTTCTGTGCCATTAGGGAAGACAAATTTATGTTCCTGTTTAAAAGAACCAAAGATGACACAAGGATATTTTTTCATTCTGCAAGATACAGTCGAAGGAAACAGGCCAGAGATCAAGAGGGCAGCAGTCAGTGACACAACTGTCTAACTACTATAGAGGCACCATTAAAAAAAAAAGCCAAGAAAGAGGCATAGAGGCCTTGTTTTCACTTGTGTAAGAATGGGTATCCAGTTTTGCAGTCCCAGTTCTCCTTGTCTGTGTCCTAAAAGGCCCTGGAGTCCAGTCCTGGGAATGCAGCCTCACTACGCAGTTCCCACATTGACATTCTTGTTTTCTTAGCTCCCATTTGCTGAAAAAGGAGAGCTGATTTCTAATCTACAAAGTGAAAGGTCTAATACAATTCACCACATAAAAGACTTCCCTAAAGTCCACTTCACTTGCAATTCTAAGTAGCAAAATCCAAGTTAATTTAGAAAACCTCCAAGCAGAAGTGATTTTCCTCACCATTAGTAAGCACTTTCATGTTTTCCTAATGCAGATGTTTTAAACTTCTTGTAAGAGCTTGGAGTATCTCTTACCATTGATAATAGCTGTTAGACAGTGAAACTGTTTTTCTTTATGCTTGTCATAGACGTAATTTCCTAATTCTGATACAGAATTTCTGAAATTTTTAATTACAGATTGGTTGTTAAAATATCTCAATTAAATGGATACTGATTTACTGTAGTTGAGTCATATTTACAATAAATGAATGAAATCAAATACAGCAGTCACATGTTCTGAAGAGTCAAATAGATTTGTGTGATGTGGCTACTGTTTAGCCACTGGTATCCTGAAAGGTAATGATTATTTTAAATCTTTTCGCTTGGTTTTAAATGCTGCAAAGTGTCAAAATCAAGTTTCCTGGGCGGTGTGTGTCACATCCTTACATATCTCCCCACTGTTGAAATACTCAGTTACATTCTAGTACACCATATATTTGTATATAAAAAAAATTATTGTTGGACTCTTACAGGGGGATCCAGGAGAAAAAGGACCCCCAGGTCCTCCTGGAGCTGTTGGAACTCCACTGCTTCCTATAAAAGGTTATACCTATTTTTGACTGGTCTTTGTGCTGTAGAAAATGCAGGACCTGTTTTGCTAAGGTGTGTGAAAGTGATCACTGGGGGTGCAGGAGACAGAATCCTAAAATATTCCCAGTGGCCACAGGCTGTGTTTGTGAGTTTGGCCACATTTTTGTTTGTTTGTGTCGCTGACCTTCCTGGAACTACATTAAACATACAAATGTCACATGAAATGCTTGTGTGAAAGATCTTTGTGCATACAGTCACAACTAGATCTGAAAGACTCTCTCGTTGTCGGACCTAAGCATAGCTACAAAAAATCTATGAAAAACAAGCCCATGCTGGTTAATGGACAGCAAATAAGAACACTTGCCTTCCCACTGCAATTTAGGATTC
Source organism: Irena cyanogastra (assembly GCA_013397155.1). Lineage (NCBI taxonomy): Eukaryota > Metazoa > Chordata > Aves > Passeriformes > Irenidae > Irena > Irena cyanogastra. The sequence goes on from VWZV01011696.1 coordinate 841,281, forward strand.
CTGTTTTCAGTATTGCCAAATCACAGGTTTTAGACTACAACCAAGCTTCCTGTTTGCAGGGGCAAAATCCTGGGACTAGTACCTCCAACAGAATACTTGCCAATTTATTATCTTCCTCCCTAAACCTCAGGTTGGGTTTTAATTTCCCAGTTCCCTTTATCCCCATCTTACTCATCTAATCTGTGAAAAGATGTGTGGGAGTTCTTATTTCATAGCAGGAAGCAGTGGGAAACAGCCAGGTCTGCTGCCTGCAAGGTTGCGCTTTTGCATCTAATACTTGTAGACTTTGTCTTGTGAGAACATTTCAACAGAGAGCTCATCATAAATTGTATTTCTAGTGCAGCACTAGAAATTTCTTGTGATCACAGAAGTAAGTTAGAACAAAACCCCAGTACAGCAGATCTCCCCATTAGATAGGGGCCTCTTCCTAAAATAAATTAAATTTTTTCCACAGACTTCCATAGTTTCCAGCCCATACAAGGAACAACCCCATGCTTAATATCTCAAGTAACATTCAGTCATGTGCATGGTGTGTGAGTGGATACAATCAGAGAAAGAGGCCTTTAGAATAATAGAGAACAGAACTACTGCCAATATTTTATTTTTCCAATTTAATGAAGCTGTTTACATCTGATTCAGGTTTTCTTTATCAGTATGTAATTGCAATTTTAAATTTTATTATTTGTAGCAATTTTGAAAATATACTTTTAAAAATCTGAATAATTTCAACTACGGTGATCGTGAAATGACCTCCCTATGTGTACTGCCAAAGCACATAACATGAAATCCATATTTATTTTAAATGCTACATGTGTTTATTTTGGGCAAACATTTCTCTCAGCATTTTGTAATACATAGCACAAAGATACTTCTACAAAATGATGAAAGAGTTAAAAATGTGCTTGTGAAATGGGCTGGAATCCGTAGAAAAGTAACCAAATCCTCCCACCTTAAAATTAAATTGTTACACATTTTAAAATGCTTCATACGTTATTTTACTCTTGTGTAGTTTCCAAATTATAATTTTGCTTGCAGCTTAATTTTAGATTAATTTAATTTAGATTTAATTTTAGATTTAAGCTGTCAACTCCATAAGGTGTTCAACTCACATGTTTCTGTAATTCTCTGTAGGTCCACGAGGAGATCCTGGATTTCCGGGTCCTGTTGGTGAAATGGGCTCAGTTGGACCAACTGGTCCTTCAGGCCTTCTAGGCAGACCAGGATATGATGGAACAAGTAAGAGAAGTAGAGGATAAATATGAACTATACACCAGAAAGAAAAAAAGCACCTGAAAGAAAACTGTTCTTTGTTCTTGCTTGATGCAAGTCAGCAACTGTAAAGATGGTTCAGTAAAAAATATTAACTAAGCACATTATAGCCAGAAAAAGAAACAAAATGATCCAAGCAGAACATTAGGAATGACTAGAAAAGGAGCAGAAGACAAAGGAGAATACTACCATGGTATAACCCTGGTATAACTCTGTCTGGAGTGCTGTACTTAAAATTTCTGCTCTCCATCTCGAAAAGATATAAAGGAATGTGCTGAGGATGGCTTTGCTCTGCATGAGGAGCTGGAGTAACTGGGATATCTGGAAAAGAGATAATGGAGGGAAGGAGGAAATGAAGCATTTGAAGGTCTACAGTAGGAATCTCTTTTCTTGTGGATCCTGAAAAACCTAAGGATTTGGATTCAAGCATTAGTTATATAGAAGCGAATTTTCAGGACAGTCCTGAATGGTCTGGAGTTTCCTCCTTGATATCTCACATTAATGCTGTATGGGCTGTTTACCTTTCTTTTTTTTCAGGTCTTCCTGGCCTGCCAGGAGTAAGTGGGGCACCAGGACCTCAAGGTTTTCAAGGGGACCCTGGTTTGCCAGGAACAGGTGAATTAATCCCAGGAAGACCAGGATTTCCTGGACCACCAGGCCTACCAGGGCAGCCAGGAAGACAAGGCTTACCTGGACGACCCAGTAGGTTCAATAGCAATTTATATAACAGGAATAGAATTCTGCAGATTAATCTATCCATTGCTTCTGTTGGTGCTACAAATACAGAGAAGTGAAAAGTGCATTTTGACAGCTATTTCCAAGTTTACATGGGATGTTGAAAGCATATTTTTCCTATTAGCTTTTGATCAGTGAGACTTCAAAATTTTCATAGTTTTCTGGGTGATTTGAACCCACAAAACTAAAAATTAAAATTGTTCATTAGACCAAAGTACTTTGGTCTAATAGACCATTTTTTAACTGTTCAAGTTAAAAATACTGAGGAGAAAACCCAAATCTGCATCCTTTAGAAACTAAAAAAGTAAATTTCTAAGTAGAAAAAAACAGCAGTGGCAATGAGAGGCAATGTGTCAACATCAACTCTAGCCATACTGTTTGCTGCAGTATCATCTACAAGCAACAACTTGTAAAGCATTTAATAAGATCTCTAACTTTTCACATGAGAATAACAAGAGAAGGGAGAGGAGGACACAGGACCTAAGCTGTGGAAACAGTAAACCGGATTTATACTGGCTGGAAAATTTGTTTTTTCAAAGGTGTAATCTGTACTGACAGAGGGATGCCTGGAGAACCTGGAGCAAAAGGTCAGATTGGCCTTCCAGGAAGAAAAGGGGCAAAAGGAGAGAAGGGTAAGTGGGACTGGGTAACAACAATTTGAGTATGAAACCTTTGCCAGGAGTGTCAAATCTAAATGTGCAAGAAGTTCATGGTAACTTGGAGGTTGAGGCCCATCAAATACAGAGTTACATGGCCTGCTGGCATTGTGGCTTCTGAGTCAGCAGAGTCCTGCCAGTGCAGCGTTACTCAGCACTGCAAAGGGATACTGATAATCCTCTCCAGGTGAGATGAGATAAAATGGTCTGTACTACTCATACAGAAAAGGACAGCATCATTTTTTGTGTATTAATTTTTCAGCTGTTTCAATGTAATTTTGACACTTTCACGTAGGGAGTCAAGGCCTCTGCTCGTGTACTGCTGGTCCTCCTGGTCCCCGTGGTGTGCAAGGACCTCCAGGTATTCAAGGAAGGAAAGGACAAATGGGATACCCTGGAAGGCACGGAGAAAAGGGCGACCCAGGCTTACCTGGCACAGTGGGATCACCAGGGCTCCCTGTGAGTAGTTTTTATGGGCTTCAGTAAACAACATCAGGTTACCTCTCAACTCAGGAGGCATTTAAGCAGAATGGTGGAGAAAGTGCCCTGAAAAACTATCTGGAACTTTTATCTACTTCAGCTTATTACAGTCTAGTGAAACAAGCTTTTACTTTTGGGAGTAGACTTTCTTTAATGTGCTTCATACAGTTTATCTTAGTCCCCAGAGTGAGCAGTAATTCACAACACCACTTAATCTAACTGCTTTAGGAATACAGTATATGATAATTTATTGGTCTTGCTGTGATTTTGATCTACTTCTTCTGGTCTGACACAAGGAATGAACATCCAGGATGCTGCATGCCAAAATGATGCCACATAGAAGGGCTTTTTTAATACACTTTCTTGTGTGTGAGGGGTGTTTTTCGAAAATATAGGTACATATGCCCTGGCTTTACAACTGTTGCATTATGGTTGGGTTTTGGGGTTATTTTGAGGGGCATATTTAGAGGGTTTTTGTGCCTTTTTTTGTTGTTCTTGGTTGGTTTTTGTTTTATGTTTTTGAGATTTTGGTTTAATAGCAGAGCTGTTTTTTCACATAAGGAATTGCTTAAAAGTTTCCAGTACGCGTTCTTTCAAAACAAAAAAAAAAAAAAAAAAAAAAGCAAACAAATCTGTTGTGAGTCTGAGAGAAGGAAGTGGAAAGGCTCTCATTCAAGTTCCAATAGTTTCATTAGAAGATATACATTTGCTCTCTTTTTTTTTCTTAAAACCCTATTACCTGAGTGGTGTATATGAGATTCTGATGTTTTTGTTACTTTTGAGAGTAGGTTTTAGCCCCTGTGGCTCTGAAGTAAGGCTTGAAGTCTTATCCTGAACTTTGTTGTTCTTAGGTTGCTTAATTGAGAAACAAGGACAAAGTAATCACTTTGGAAGGAAATAATTCGCTTCAGTACAGAAGTGCTTTGGTCTAATGGACCATTTTCTCCATTTTTCTGCTCTCTTCCCAAATACTTCATTTTCTTTTCAGATACTAAGAACTCATCACTGCCTACTTGAAGATCTAGACATTGTAACAAATAGTCACTTCTAGTTTTCAGATACACAATTTTCAGAAGTCTGCTGCCTTATTTAAAATTGTCAATCACATTATAAACTGATTTTGCTCCATCTATTTTTAAGGGAAAGATTTTGAGTATCAGAGGAAGCTGCCTAAATACCCCAAGTTTTGTACCTTAGTGGCCTTTTACTTCTGTGTAAATTTCACATGGTTGTCTTGATCCAGATATACTGTTGCATGATCAGACCTTGACCAATGATGATATGAATACTGCACCCTGCTTGGACAGCTGAAGGCAAAAATCAGCATAAAAATATAGAAAAGTATTTATTTTCCCCTCTAAACCTGTCAAGCCATATATTCATCTAAGAATATAGTGCACCTAACTAGATGAAATTTTTTATTGGTGTCTTTGTGGCTTTTCATTCAGAAAAAAAAATCACTTACTTCCAGCTGTGTTTCCTTCTGGGAGGACAGCCTCATCCAGCAGTCACCACCCTTCACAGATTCCCTTCCTCAGTGGACTGTGGGTTGAAGTCTGCAGTAGAAAGAGTTAATGAATCATTTGTCTCTTCATATTCTTACATTTGCAGTCCCACATCTGTGCAGCCATGGGCCCAGTGCTTCTAGCATTACAATTTCTGTCAGTTGTTGTAGTGGGTTTGGTTCACCAGTTTGAGATTTCCTGGAGTTAGTTCATTTTTAACGTGTGTTCACAGAGGTGTGTTCAGCTTTCTAGAGGTTTAGCAAAGTATCAGTATTCAAAACAAGTCACTGATTGGTGTTATTAGGCACAGAGGAAACTCTCAGCAGCTCCTCTCAGAAAAATCATTTCTGTGGGTGGCTTTTTCCCTCCTCACCAAACATCAATTAATGCAAAACCAGCACAGTTGGGTATCTGTGCATGTGGCATAGTCAGCCTGAAAAGACTACGTGCCATTCACACTCCTCTTTGTGACCATCAAAAGAGACCAGTACATCCTTTTGGTTACTTTAATTGGTCTTTTTTTGGGAAACCAGGCAAGAGATAGATACCTAGTCTTCCCTTCAATTCCCATTTTGATTCCTTGCTGGAGATAACTGACAACTCTTTTCTTTGTCAATGAGGGGACTCCTGGTTCTTCTGGACAGCATGGGGAAAAAGGAGAGAAGGGTGATCCAGGAAGAGTTAGAATAAAAGGTAAGAATAAAAACACAGCATTAATTTACTCTTTACTAAATCCATTAGCTGAGTAAGTTACTGAAACCTAGAGGGCATATATATCCAAACTGCTCTCTTGGTACCATCTCTTCCTGCTAAACACAAGATCAACACAGTGTTTTCTGTTTTTTTTCTCTATAGTTGAGCCATAAAACAGTTTTAACAGCATGTTATTAATGCAAACAAATGACTTTTCATGTCATGCATTTGGCAACTGGGGTCTTCCAGAGGTCTGTACAGCAAAGACTAAGCAGAGTACAAATACTGTGAAACCATGAAGAAATATTATTGAACAGAAGCCATCTCCTGAACTGTCATATACCAATATCATAGCTGTTATCTCAAATTAGGCCACCAACATCCTTCTTGGGAAAACCTCAGTCTCAATAACTATTCAGATTCCTCTCCTATTTCTAAAAATTACTCTTGACCAGGCATTGAAGAGAAACAATAGGCCACCAGTTGCACAACTGGAATTCTTGTAATTAAATAGATCAAAACCTCTCCACAGTTATGGTTATGATTTGCAAAAGCAAAAGAAAAAGAGAACAATAAATTACAGCAATCTGATGGCAAAGCTTAGTTAGAAAGGCTAAAATAGTTATTCACAGAAGATTGTCCTTCTTATTGTTTATAAAAAGTTAGCTTAGCTTTGGATGCCTGTGGGTTTTTTACAGATGTTGGAGCAGGGGAAAACATTTGTTTTTATTTGCAAAGGATTTCTTGACACAGCAGAATGAATCCTTGTGTTAGAATAGTTTTACTGTCCTTGATGCAAAAGTTACTTTTTCATAAATATTGGTGCAAGAGAAATGCACAGGGGGAAAAACCAAAAACCTCTGGGGAATATTGATGCAAATATTCTGCATCATATGGCATTGCTATATCCTGACTTCACTGAAATCAAGGATAAATCTGTGACGAGTTTCAGCATATTAAATATACAAATATAAAATATTTTAACTCTATGTATAGCATGAACAAAAGCCACATTCCTGTGGTGCCTGTGAACACGTCTTTTACAGAGAGACCAAGCTGTTCCATAGGTATCCAACAACAAACTTCCTTCCTAAGCCTAAAATGCCTCATTAAGGAATGTGAATTCAAGGACTGGGAATGATCATGAAGATAGGATCAATGGTTACCCAGCATTTCCTTAAGCAGAAATACCACCTCCCCCTAAAATGACTGCAAATATAATTTTTTCCCAAAAAATATTTTAAGGATTAAAAGGTGAAAGAGGATCTACTGGGCTTCCAGGATTTCCAGGCCAAAAAGGTCTTGATGGCAGAGATGGGGAGCTAGGACTGCCGGGGGAAAAAGGAGCTGAGGTATGTTTGACTTCCTCAGACTTTTTCCATTTCAATTAACAGATTATCTTATGAAAGGTTATGAAAGTTTTTATCCATTAAAAATTAGTTTGTTGTAAGTACTACTGTTTATTTTGGTATCCTATTGTAATCTCTGCATATACTGTGTGCCAATATTATGGAGTCAGGAAACAAAAACTACACAAACCCCCTTGTTCCTATTGCCTTTGAATATTTAAAAATGCTAATGTCATCCATGGAGTCTTTCCATTGTGAAAGAGTTTCTCCAGATAATTCCCTAACGTGCTTTTTCATCATCAAAGAGGAGAGACATTAGCTCTTGTTACTTCTTACCGAGAATTTTTATTTCAGGGTGATTCTGGAGTAGCAGTTCCGGGTGACAAAGGATTCCCTGGGCTCCCAGGACCTCCTGGGGTAAAAGGCCAGATGGGACTGCCTGGTTTGGGGCTTCCTGGGTCTCCAGGAGCCAGAGGTAGCCCTGGAGACTTTGGTGAGATCGGTAGTGTTGGGCCACCTGGTCCAAAAGGCCAGAAAGGTAATTCTGAATGTTTATGCTAGAATGAAATAACAAAATGCACATTTGGATGTTTGGTGGCATCCACTATGGTTTAATATATATTATATATTATACTAATGTATTATTCTATACAATTATCTATATGTATACATATAGTGCTATTCATTTAGAGTGAAAATAATATTAATTTATAGGAAAACACAATTTATACTTAAAGCTTGGCCTGGTTTTTAGTAATAAAAATGTTTAGCAAAAAACATCTACACTGATAGCTGTAGATAGAATTAAAATGAAAATATGATTTCTGGCTTGCAATAGAGAATATTGTAAAACAAATTGCCATGACAATTAAAAAAAACTTTGTCTTTAAAATACAACTGTATTATAGCAATTTGAAATATTACCCATGTTCCATAGGAATTATAAAAAAAAAAAATTAAGATTCCCCATCAAAACTTCAGTAAAATGGAAATAACAATGTGCATAAACAGTCACTGCATGTTTGCACATGCAGTTAGGTAGTTCCCCAGAAATATTACAGTAAGTGTTCAGACTCCAGTTAATCTAAAATCAAATAGGCCAGTTTCTTCTCCCTCTTGCTTCAGGTGAAACTGTCTGCATTACGTCACCATATCCTGGAAATCCAGGTCCCCCGGGTTTTAAAGGTGTTCAAGGTATGTTTATGCATAGGAGAATTTTTGATTTATGCTGAAATGGAATTTTAAGTTGCTAATTAAAAAAAAAGAAGCTATCCTAAAAAGCCACAGTATTCTAGTTTTTCAACAAAACACATGTTTCAAAATGTAAAACTGCAAATACACAGGAATGTACTCTCTAACAGAATCAAGGGCCAGACAGCTGCAGTTTGCACCATCAGAAGGTGTGCAGGCAGTCTCCATGGAAATAATTAAATCAAGGTGGCTTCAAACTCTGTCCTGCCTCAATGAAAAGACATGAGAGAGTCTGTAAAATATGGCTGGAGTTGGGAAAGGCCTAGAGTATGTACATCTGGATACCAAGAGAAAGAGACGTGCAAGGCAAAGATATGCTGCAAGTCTGTAATTTCTAAAACTGTATTGCTCGTGGCAACTTAAAATTGAGCCCTAAAGTCTCAATACTTATCACCATTACTTCAACTTATCCAATTTAAATTCCAAGAACTCACCCAGGAACTGGCAAAGTGTTGCTTGTGATTGCCTCCAAGACATTTGAAATATCCAAGCATATTAAGAAGAAATGGAGATAGTGGAATTTCAAGCTGTGTCATATGGTATCACACAGCTCCCTGACATCAGTGTTGTGGGTGGGAGCAAAACTTTATACAGACATGACAGAACAGGGATGAGTGTACTGAGGTCACCCGCACCATTCCAGAAGCAGGACAGAGCACAGGAGAGTATAAGAACTTGAGCTGACACCTGTCATTCACTAGGTTAATACTGTTCATGGCCTGTAACATTAAAATGTTGTAGGAAATACGTTTTTCCTAGCTGACACTGGTGATTTGAAGTCTACTGTTAATGGAATAGGGAACATGTTCCTTTAGAAAAACAGCAATCATGCATTTGTTTATGGCTTGGGCAATGGCTCTTGCCCAAAGTGTTATAAGCAGAGGAAATCAGCTGGTTTTCAAGGTATATGAATTTGCATGGAATAAAGATAAAACCCTTAGATCACACATTTTAGTGCTCTGACAGCCTTTTTATGTATTTCCTTTTTATTTTCAGGACAGAAGGGTTTAAAAGGACTCCCTGGGCATCCTGGACCAAATGGCTTTGATGGGCAAAAAGGCCATCAAGGAAGGCCAGGAGCAGGAATCCCTGGGCCAGAAGGTGAATTGTGCTTTTCCTAATTTGGGAGAGCTGCTGGTCAAGTTGTAATGCATACATGCAGGGAGAAGTAAGGTAGGGTAGGGTAGGGTAAAGTAGAATTGAATTGGAATGAACAGTTCAGTGTCCAGAGAGAACTGGACAAAAGTGACAGTACTAAAGAAAGATGCTGCCCAAAGAAAACCCCTGTCACTTCCCCCAGGAATTATCTCCTTCAATCCTCATGTATCATTAGCTATAAATAAGAAACATGAAATTTAATTAATGATGTTATTTTTCTTTGCAAGGTGACAATTTACATCTGGCTAAATTTGGACTACAATATTCCACAGTTTGGGGGGGGGAACAAAACAAAAAACCCTGAACACCTCCTGAATTAAGCTTTATTTGAATTTTAAAATCATATCAACAGGCTTTCGAGGCACAGCTGGTGATCCTGGTGATGAAGGTGAAAGAGGATCTACAACTGATGGCAAAAATGGCCTTCCAGGTCCACCTGGCATAGATGGTCAGAAAGGTCTTCCAGGTGACACCACCTATGGCCCTCCAGGAATCCCAGGCAACAGGGGACTGCCAGGACCCCCTGGTGCACAGGGAGCAAGGGGTAATCCAGGCATTCCTGGACTTCAAGGTATGGGCCAGCTTCTACATGTTCAAAGGGCAAAGTCTGAGCAAAGGTGCTCCAGGTTCAGAGAAAACTTCCTCTCACTGAGATCCATAACGGTGACTGTTAATAGTACTCCCCATTTTCACATTTACATTTTGCTGTTTGCTGCAGTGATGTCTCCACAGCACCATGTCCTTCCCACCCCATAGAAGATATTGCCACTTCCTTTTGCAGGTGTTCCTTTTCCTTGCCCCTAAGCAGATACACCCATCCTTCAGTGCAGGGAACACCTACAGAACTGAGCCAGTGCACATGGTACAGGCCAGTGACCTACTCCCATTCTGCTTCTACACATCAGAAACTGTCCTCTGTACAGATGAGGGTTGAATTTGTGTTTGTTCCTTAAAGAAAGAAGTTCTCCACAACAGCCAATTCTAAATTGCAGAAAAGCATCAGTTTTCACAAACTATTCAAAAACTAGAGGATAAGTAAGATACTATAGTAACCAAACAGGTACATTTCAAAATTAAAACTAGGAATTTTGAGGACAGTGAGTAATGGAACTAACAATTTTTTTTTTCCAGGACAGCCTGGCACCCCAGGATTTCCAGGTGCCAAAGGTTTTAGAGGCCCACAAGGTGATGTAGGAGCACCAGGCTGTCCAGGCTTCCCTGGCTCACCGTGTGTCCCAGGCTTACCAGGACCACCCGGACTCAGAGGTGTCATGGGCCTGCCAGGACCTCAAGGTACACAACAGCCAGCAGGCTGCCTCACAGCTCTAAGCTTTGCACATATTTTCTGCCAGATTTCATCATATGAGTTTTGTGGCTGGCATGACAAATGTTGCCATGGGGGCTGCTCATTACTGGGGGTGTACATTATGTTTTGCACATTTCTTTAAGCTCAAGGAATGTAGACTGTGCATCTCAGGTGTATCCCATGCTGTTCCTTAACTGGCCAAATCACAGTAAGTTCACCCTAAGTAACCAACAAAGAGTTGTCTCATCTGTTGTCCTGAGTAACTTAACTGAGCTCCTGTTGCTACTGTGATGCTTTTAGCTTCCTTATTCTTCAATGGAAATGTTATTTTGGAAGAGGTAGGAGACACATCTATCAAAAGTATTTACAAATTAGTAGGGATTTTTCATAGTGCTCTTCTATTGTCTGTCACTAAAGAAATACAAGAAAACAAACATTCCAATTGAAAAATCTAGGTAGGGTGAAGACTCCAACATAGTAAAAAAAAAAAGGTTTCAACTTATTTTGCCATGTTTGATGATCTTCAAATTTATACCAAATCTACTACTTTCTGCTTTTTATATACAATTGCTTAACTTTTGCCTGCATTTACATACCTAGACTAAAGCTCTCTTTCTCAGGTTTACCAGGCTTTAAAGGTCAGAGGGGAGACAGGGGCCTGGCTGGGCCACCTGGAATCAAAGGCCTCAAAGGATCTCTGGGCTCACAAGGTCTCCCAGGTCCTCCAGGCTCACGAGGTCCCCCAGGACTTCCAGGCAATAAAGGACTCACTGGCTTCCCAGGAGAAACAGGTATGTTAAATATTCTGCAGATCACCTCACCTGTAAGTTCTCTTTAGAGGGAGCCCTTTTTACTACTGTTAAGGTTTGGAAGTACTTTGCACCTACCTCCCTTTCCAGCTTCAAGGATATGACTGCAGCAGGGTAGAGTCAGTAACCATAGAACCATCCCTTGTTCTTTCACATATGATAAAAAAAAGGGATGAATGTAGTTTGATGCATCATGGTGCATCCTGGTGCTTTAGTTATTTTACAACACTGATATATATCTATGTATTATTTCCTGACTATTTGTAATAGGTTGTAATATGCTATAATAAGAGGAATATGTTTAGGCTTAACAGAATCTTTTGGGTGGCAGTTCTGAGGGGCAAATGAGTTCAAGAAGGCTGAACATTCTTCAAGAAGGAAATTTTTAAGGCATGGGAACAGGCCATCCCATGCACCAAAAGATGAGCAGCTGGGCTGAACAGAGTTTTATCTGAATTCAGGAAAAAAGGGAAAACGTATGAAGTTTGGAAAAAAGGACAGGCAACTCAGGAGGACAAGGGCATCTTAGGGTTATGGGGGGAGAAAATCAAAAGGCCAAAACTACAACCAGAACTCAATCTGGCTACTGCTGTAAAAGACAATAAAAATCTTCTCTAAATACATTAGCAGCAAAAGGAGGAGTAAGGAGAATCTCCATCCTTTATTGGATGGGAGGAGGGGAAACATAGTGATAAAGGATGAGGAAAAGACTGAGGTACTTAATGCCTTCTTTGCGTCAGTCTTTAACGGCAAGTCCAATTGTTCTCTGGGACCAGCCTCCTGAGCTGGGGGACAGGGACAGGGAGCAGAGCAAAGCCCCCATAATCCAGCAGCGACATGCAAGATCTGGTGGTGTGTTGGGGATAACTGCTTTAGGAGTAAGGGTAGCCTAAGTCTCCAGGGGGTGGCTGCAGGTAGTGGGAGGCAATTTGTTTCAGTGGAATCTGGATTTCAAAAGAAGTTTGACCTTGGCATGAAACCATCCTCCAACTAATGGTTCTGCTGATTTCCTAAGAAGTCCTTCTAAACATCCTTTATAACATTCCTTAGAATATGACAGCAGCAGTATAAGCAGACTTAACATGTAAATAAAGCATTTCATATTACCAGGAAGCAAAGGCATTCAAGGACCCCAGGGATTCCCAGGACTCCCAGGAATACAAGGCCTAATGGGAATCTTTGGTGTAAAAGGTGAAGAAGGAAAAATGGGTCTACCTGGGCCTAGTGGAGAATGTGGAGATATGGGAATAAAAGGTTTGTAAAAATCCACTTCACTCTGTAGTTATATTGCTGCTATGTTTAGTTTTGTTACTACTGTGTTAAAAATCTGTTTAATTTTTATAGGAAAGAGAATAATGCAATCACAGGAATGCAATAACAAGATGCAATCACAGGAAGCTCAAAATTGCTGTCTCTCACAATATCACAATCTTTCCTAATTCTTCTGATTTAGTATCACCTGGGTTATGACTGAATTAACAAAAAAGCAAGGGAAGGATTGCAAATCCTGTCAGCAGTGAGCGTGCTGAGAAAACTGAGAACCAGATTAGTATTTGAAGGCTTTCTCTATTAGGAAAGTCACCACTCAAACTGATTTTCAGGACATGTCACTCGTGAGGACATATTCACATGGCATATGTTACTTTAAAGGTGAAAGGGGGCCTCCAGGAGACAGCGGCTGCATTAACCTCCGTCTTGAGAAAGGACAAATGGGGGACCCAGGGTTTCCTGGTGAGCATGGATTGAGAGGTGAAAGAGGTAAGTTCATAAAAGCCCTGCATACACACACATTCCTCTGACATAAATCACTGGTGGTTTTCACAGTGTGGACTCAGGACTGCAGTAACATCCAGCCACCATACCATGTTTACAGATTCGTAAACTGGCTGTAATAGTTTCCTTGGGTTATCACTAAGGCAATACACCATATTGAAAATCAGTGTCAAACACTGGCTTGACTTGATTGGTCATTATCTTGTTCTGCACTCAACTTCAGGTGAAAAAGGCAATACTGGTTTCAGAGGTACACGAGGATTTCCAGGGAAGAATGGTGTTCCAGGATTGCCAGGTGACCAAGGTGACACTGGAGTGATGGGGTTTCCAGGATCACGGGGTTTACCTGGACCAAAGGGCTTTCAAGGAATCACAGGTTCTCAAGGAGCACCAGGTGACCAGGTAAACAGAGAGGCAGTAAAGTGTCCTGGACTTTGCAGTTATCTCCTGCCTCTAAGAAATACGATGAAAGGTGCTTGTACTGTACTCACCCATTAGATGCTCCCCCTGAGAGGAGACAGCCGGTGTAGTAGGAGCTGTGAATTCCCTAATGAAACACCTCTGCGCCTTGGTCACATTTAGCAGGACCTGTGGTGGGAGTTAGGAAAGGACTTCTCCTAGCTCCCTGTTCTGATGTAGTGCTTTGCCACGTGGTTGAAGTCCAGGCTCCACTACACTAAATAGGGGAGCAAAAACCAGATGCACAATGAAGTCTTTAACATTATTCTTAAGAACAGATTGACAAACCACTTACCACAGAGATCATAACATAGCAGCAGCACAATTCTGCGGTTAGTTTGTAGCTGCTTCTTCATATCCTACTGTGTGAAGTGAGCAAGGCAACAGAGGAGACAAAGCAAGTCATCATTACCCCAGGCAGAACCCAGGCAAGCAGTGTTGCTCAAGAACAAATACACAAAACCATACAAACATTTCATGCAAGGTATAATTCTTCACTTCTTGTATGAAGGGTAGGTAGACAGTGAGATTACATGAAGAAAATGGCACAGTTATTTTCTTGGTAAAGGGACATACTTTTGCTTGGTTTGTTTAATTAAATTTCTTTGCTGATTAAAGATCATTATTCAGAAGGAAAAATAGAGAAACATACATTTTTATTGTGACATCACAATATTTCTGGTTAATGTTTATAGTAAATTTTAGGTAACGTAGAACAATATTGGATATATATTTTAGGGTACTCTTTAAATCAAATTATTCAAGCCATCTGTGGGGAAATTTAAGCTGTTTGAGCCAAGAATAAGCTATAAAAATAAGAGAGAATACTCAATATTGTTAGGAATTCAAAGTTATTAGCAAGTCTAACCTATAGTTTCTTGTTGTTGGCCAGTGTTAGACAGGTAAGAAAGACAAGATTTTTTTTGTTGAGCTTAAGATATAGTTTTGCTAAGAGAACCAAATGCTCCTGCAGATCATTCCTGCTACACATATCCTATGTTAAACATTTTTTTTTTGTTGTTTTTAAAAAATAAAATCAGGGTGATGTTGGCTTACCAGGAAACCCTGGATATCCAGGACTGACTGGCTCCAAAGGAAGTAAAGGTAAAGAGTTTATACAAACACGCTGTGAAAAAAACTCAATATTGTTAGGATATATGTGGTATAGATGGTGAAGATTCACTAGAAAATTATGTTGACTTCTGTCCTGTTTTCCCATAAAATGTGAATGTAAGGAGAAATGAGTCTCACTTACCTGAAGACAAAAGTTGCATTTCAATATATTCTTTAACAGCTTGTTCCTTTCAAAGTAGGTATTGCTAATTTAGAAGATGAATTCCTGTCAAATTTCATGGAAGTTAAAAATTCCATCAAAACCATGTACAAATCCATTCTTATGGATATGGAAGATCTGTCAAATCAAATAAGAGAAAATGCAATCAAAGTGAATTGTCATAATTTGCATGTGCCAAAGCAAATCACATTTTGTGTTCTCTTAGCCCCTTCTATAGCCGTTTATATCCATTAATGACTTACCTGATCTTACAAAAGTGTCCAGCATAGGTTTTGTGGATGGAAAGGATGCTTGTACAAAATGGCATTCATTGTACCTCAACAGGCAAGAGAGGTGACCCAACTCCTCTGCTTGGTAGACACGGTCAGAAAGGGCCTCTAGGAGATCCAGGATTGCCAGGTACCTCTGTTTGATTGAAGACAAAATTTGACTTAAAAATTTATTTTCTCTAAGTTTTGTTAGCAGAGGGAGCTCTGCTCCCTGTACATTTTGAGCCATTCAGTAGCAATTGCTCTGTTTTTCCTTTAAGGACTTCGTGGACTTCCAGGGGAGAAGGGTTTACCAGGTATCCAAGGACAGCCTGGAAGACCAGGATCCAAGGGCGACCCTGGATATCCAGGGCTACCTGGATTACCAGGTAATGCCAAAGTTTAAAAACCAGCAACATAGAATAGCTCAAAAGAGATATGCAACAGGAGAAGGCACTTGAGGCATCTCTGAGGAGGCTGGAGAAATCAGAGATCATACGAAGGGGGGCACTGAAAGTTATTTCTGTAGCTATAGCAGCAATTGTCTGCTCAGTCTCAGACAGCAAGAGCCATCAGTACTTCCTACATCCCCAAACATCTGCAGGTACTGCTGTTAACACAGCTGTGTGCTGCATAGTATGGGGAAAAGATGAACAGTTTAATAGAATTACATATTCACAGGGGTTTCTTTCACTCTCAGGAGCTACAGGTCCTCAAGGATTGCCAGGAGAACCTGGAGAAAAAGGGAAACCTGGAATTTTGGGACATCCAGGATTGCAAGGATTACCTGGATCTCAAGGCAGAAAAGGTAAGCAGCATATACAGTGCCATTCTAGCGGTAATGTGACAGTAGCAGACATAAATACCTTTTCAGTAGCGAAAATGGAAAAGGCCTGTGACTGTGATTTGGACTCTGTGGTCTCTTAAACTGCCAGAAGACCTAAGCCAGTTCCCATTACCTTTGAGAAGTAACATAAATGCTACTTTGGAAAATTGGGCTACAATCTAAAACGAGAAAGGAAGAAGGTAGAAACAGAGTCTGGCTTAGCTGATGTAACCAATAGCATAACTTTAGGAAAGAAATGGAGTTTGCAGTAATTCAGTTGTTTCACTTTCATTTCAGTTATACTGTGTTCTACATTTTCACCATGGAGTGCCACTGTTACTCTGTAAACCCAGCAGGCTGCTATGACAGCTTTGTTTTTCAAATTTGTTTTAACAAATTGTGATAACTCAAGTTGTGTTTTATTGTTGTTTTTTCTTGTTGCTTGTCTGATTTTGGAGTATTTAGCATGGAAGTGTTTCCTCCAAATCCTAATTCACACTTCTTGCAATGATTGTTGTGTTTAGATTGAGTGTCAGTTCATCTATACAATTGTTTTTGTTGGAGAACATTATTATTAAGTTCTACTATGTTCAGAATTGAAATTGTCAGTTATTAATTCTCCATAAAAAAGTTATCAACTCTGTATCCTGTGTCTCTTAGTTTGCCTCATAACCAGTTCTCAAACAGGAAGAAGATTAGTGACTCATATACAGAAACCACCAGTAAAGTAACACTTGGGGGTATAAGAAAGGGTTAGAGAGGACAATAGATCCACTTTTTCAAATTCAGCTTAAGGACAAATTGAGAAGGTTTCTTCCAAATTACTGAAAATTCAAATGAAAAATGGAAACAATTTCTGATTGCTTGCAGTAAATAAGCAGTGCTGATTTAAACTGTCATGACAGATTCCCTGCTGGTACATAATGTGCAAGAGAACGTTTTAGTGTTGCAAGCAGTATTTGCTGTAACAAAGGCAGAGATCTGCAGTGGCAGGGATGTCTGAAAGGGGTCAAAAAAGAAAAAAAGCATTCTTCTGCTGAAAACTTCTTCATAATTGATAGGCTCTTTCCTTCTTGCCATAAGACACTTTTTTACTATACTGTGCAGAAGTTATCCCAAGTCCTGCACAGGAACAAAACATTATCACACGTCCTGCAGAGGGAAAAGTTCAGTCCCAAATGGCAATTCATTAGAGACCAAGTTGCCTGCTAAGCTGAGGATTCTATGTATTGCCAGCATAGCTGAAAAGAAGGTTAATACCTCTGAAAATATACCCAGTAATGAAAACTGACTGGTATTTGTATTCCAATTCACCTGGATATATTGATCTTGGTGCTGTTTCCAACAAGTGCTGGTACAAGCATTAGAAAAGAAATGGTTAATTCACAGCTAAGTAAACGGCCTCGTTAGTCCCACTGGTTCTCAGTTACATTAAAGGTCTTGTGCCTGAAGTTTTATATTTTAAAGAACTTCTAGATTAAAAAAAATAAGTTAAACATCATTTATTAAAGCATAACCCCATTTTCTTTATTACAGTTGTCTTACTAGTTAAGGGCTTAGCCTGGCAAGCCTTACTTGTGTGAGTAATCCTTGATGGAGCAAGTAATAGACATCATCAGGAGGACTTGTGTGAGTAGGAGCTGAATTAGGCTGTACAACACAGAAACAGTGGTTCATGCTCAGGTCAGCCAATTCAGCTGTACCTAGAAATATGGGACCATAGCAATCCAAAAATCTAGAATTACAAGTGCTGATATTATAATGGATTGCTGGCAAATGTGTCAAAAATTCCCTGGAAAGCAAGTAAAACCAAGCCATCAATCTTGCCAGAATGAGCCAAAGATCAAAAAAGTTTTAAATGGTGACCTGGGGGCCGAAATTAGTTAGGAGTTCTTAATAATTTTAAAATACCACTGTTAAATTCCCCAAAAGCAACTCTTATATAAATTTTTAAATGGGAACATGTCCAAAGCACAAGAAGGCTACAGAAAACAGGAATGAAAGTCAGAATGTAATGAAAAGTAAAGAACAGTTAATTAAGGTCATAGAAGATATTACAGGTTGGATTACTTGTATCCCATATTATAAAGTGGATTACACAGAGAGTATATTACCAATGTTTTGCAAGTTTTCAAAAAATTTTCTGGATTTAAAATTTTTCCAGACTGGCATTTGCTACACGCTGGATTTTTTTTCCAATTCATCCTTTGTTAAATTTTAACAAAAATAATTCAACAGTTTCTGAGATCAAAGCTATATGATTATAATTTTTGGTAGAGAACTAGAGAACTCTAGGGTTTTTTTATTTTTTTCATTCTCAGATGACTTATCTTGGAACAAGGGACACTTAAATTTGGCAGGTGAAGCAATTGATGAAGGGTATTTGTGTTGCTGTTCCTACAGCAATTTGCCCTTGCCAAATTTGACCAGTTTATAAACTTTAATAACGTATCCATTCTTATGCTTAAGTAGAGCAATAAATTCTCCCAAGATGCCTGCTCTGGATACATGGCAGATTGGTTAGCTGTGGGACATGCTGGGATCGAGCACAGGCACCCAACAGAGAACCAACATCTTCTGTGCCAGGAAGGAGCCAGAGGAAAAGAGACATACACAGATAATTCAGACTTGTGAGAAAAACCCACTTCAAGTGGACTGGGACTCCTGCAGGGCAGGGAGAGGAATTGATGGGGAAGGAAAGGAGGCAGAGATGAGCAGCAGATGTGGAACAGAGACAGGAACAAGCACTGACAGTATCATTAAGCTCCTCGATGATCAGTGTCCCTCTCTGGAGCAAGAAGCATCCCAAGTCTGTTTCTGTCTCTGAAACCTCTTTAAAACCTGTCACAAATAACCCATCAGTTTTGCCAGACCTGTTGCTATCACCAGGTGACAGACTGCTTTGTTTTCACATTTGATAGTTTATCTGTACAATCTAGGAACTAAAAAGCACTGATGACACGGAGATATTTTTACCCTCAACTGCAAACAACAAACACAACCTTAGATCAGTTCAATTTTTTAAAAACGGGATTTAAAAGTGCCATCTACAGTTTGATTTATTGTATTCTAGCAATTTTCAAAAAAGCACAAATTATAAAGCAAAAGTTATGTCTGACTACCACAAACAGCCAGTGCTAGTAGTGAACATCACTAGCGACAGAACTGCTCTACATACTAACATGCGTCACCAGAGGTTTCAGTTATAGATTTGTTGTCTTCAAAGATTTTGTGCTGTTCAGTTCAAAGAGCTTTTGTAATAGAGTGATGCAAAAAAGCATAGTTTCCTGTGTGAAATCTGCAGGACCAGAGAAAAGCCAGGTGGAAATTTAGCCTCTTCTTGCTGCAGCTGGGTTAAATTGCACTTCTATTTTTAACAGAAGCTGTAAAGAAGTTCCAGCTTTACAGCTATCTTAGGTAGTGTCTGCATCCCCATCAGTGGCCATGAAGTGGTAGCACAGTGAACTTTGGAGTAGCAACCACATGTAGTAGTAGCAGTCCAGCCACAGACACTAATCTATAGATTAGCCCATAATCTGCCAGCTGCAGGATGGAAGTACCTAAAGGATTAAAAGTTGTGCTTTCTGATTGCTTTGATGTGAAACTGTATTATGACTGTGATTTTTAAACTTTTCACATTTGCCTTTCCAAAAAGACTGCACTGCAATATGATCTCATCTGCAGCTGCCAGCAATCAAATTCCTCTTGATCCAGTATGTGCTGTCAGATAAAAAAAAAAGGGCTTGATTTTTAATTGTGACTCTAAAGGATTGTTGTGGTACCCAGTCATACCTGTGTAACACCTCTCAGGTCTTCCTGGACTGCCTGGACTGGATGGCTTGAATGGACTAAAAGGTCAAAAAGGTTCTGCAGGAGCTCCAGGTAAAGTTGAGAAATAACTGGAACAGAAAATCTTATACATGACTGAATGTGCAAGGAAAGGTGCATATTATTTTGATGTTTGCCTTGCCCAGAAGATATCACTAAGGCTCAGACTAAACTTTCAAACAGAATCTGAAGTGTGCTTAATGGCACACCTGCAGTTATTTGTGGGGAAAACTTTCAAACCTCTATTACTCACATAGTTTTGTTGGAACATCTCAAGGCTATTTATAAAATTAAAAAGTTCAGTACAGATGATTCGAAGGAGAGCCAAGTCTCTTTTTTTTTAAATATGCAAAAGATAAAACTAACAAATTAAAAGGAGACTTGTGAAATCCCAGCTCCATTTAAAGTCCACGGGAGTTGTGCCTCAAACTTAACAGGAATGTAGATTTCACTCATGCTGATGCGTTCTCAACTTTCAAAAGGTGCTTTTGAAGCACTATTAATAAACAATGCTTACAATCTATCTAAAGATTACAAATATATGCTAAATTAAATTTAGAACCATGCAATCAATTTCAAGTTACAGACAATAATGACACCATATAAAATAACCCCTGAAGAAGAGCATTCAAGCAAAAAGATTACATTCTTTGAAAGTGATGAATTAGGGCCAGATTCAACAAAACTCTATCCAGCTTCCAAGAGAGAACCAGAAAAACAGCACTAGGCAACCCTTGCAAGGAGGAACATCTGCAACTGGTATGTCTGTTCTGCACATCTGTATTTGTACTTGCTGTAAGCTTTATGTACATAATTGTTTTCTTATAAAGGTCAGAGTGAGACAGGGCCCCCAGGATACTCAGGAGAAATTGGACCAAAAGGAGACAGAGGTGAACCTGGATGGCCTGGTATTTCTATTCCGGGCCCCCCTGGAGAAAGGGGATTCCCAGGATTTCCAGGTAAGAAAAGGTTTTCTCCAAAGTGTTGCTTTGCAGTGTTGAAATTAAGCTCGTACTTAATTTCTTTTTCTAAAGGCTCTTACTCTGGTTAATATGAACATTACTCAGAAGATCCTTTCCATAAAACCACTTCTGTTGTAACATGCTGATGTCTCCTGAGTAGAGATACAGAGACTCCAGAATTTCTGGTTTATGTTATAGGAAAGAGTGAAAATAGAAAATTATGGACTTGAATATACTCAGGGAACTGCTGGGTAGGGTTGCCACTTGGGAAGAAATTCCTGAAGAAAAAGAGTACAGAAGATCTGGCAGTCCCAGAACTATAGTAAATCTATCAACTGTTCTGATCTAAGTGCAAGATAGAACTGCTTCACATGACTGCAATGGTTAGAGCTTGGTGATATAGGAACTGCACAGAAATGGGAAAAAGCAAATGTTTGAGGAAGGGCCACTGAGAAAGTGAAGAGACTGGAGAGAGGGGGAGAGGAGGAATTGCTTTGGCTCCAGAAGAGGAGGCCCAGGGGGAGTTAATTAATGCGTGTAAATACCTGATGGGAACGACCTGGAGACAGGAGACAGTTCCTTCATCGTGATATCCAGTAACAGGACAAGGGGGAATGGGCATAAACTGACATACAGAACATTCTACTTAAATATAAGGAAAAGCTTTATTTTCCCTGTGAAGGGAATTGAACATGGGAACAAGTTGCCTGGAGAAGTTGTGAAGTGTCTGTCATTGGAGATACTCAAACCCCAGCTGGACAGAGCCTGAGGCAACCTGCTCTAGCTGATCCTGCTTTGAGAGCAGGGTAAGTCTAGGAAGTCTCCAGAGGCCCACTCAAGCCTCAGCAATTTTTTGATTAGAAGTGACATCAGCTTTACACTGCCAGACCTTGCCACAGTCACATAACACATGGAAGAAAAATAGCAGGAGGTGAAATCTGGTGAGGTGAATTATTCTAAGATGAAGACACAAATAATTTTTCTTAGTTTGGTTACTAGTTTGTGAACTGGGGGAGTCAACGGAATGGTGCTGTTCAGGAAAAAAGAGAAAGTTTAATTCTGAGATGCATTAACACTGTTTGACATAGGACAGGCGAGGTCTCCAATAATTGTTATCAGCTTTGACAAGTAAGAGAAAACTCACCAGAAAGTAAAGGGAAGGATAGGGTCAAAAGCAAGACTGAAGAAACTAGATTTGGTTTCTGGTAGAAAAGAGAAGGCAACAGAATGCAATCCACATGTTAACAAGCTGCAACTGTTCAAAAGTGTTGTGCAGAGGATGGTAACCTGCAACTCTGCCTGTCACAAGTAAGGGCATAAATGTTTTATTGTGTAAAAATCCAGATTAAATATAAGGGAAAAATACGCATTTAAGGCTAGCAAATTTATGTTGTTCACTGAGGTTTTTAGGAATCAGCATAACTCCCTTTTGCTAGGAAAAATCTGTGAATACACATCCTGCCCCAGGCAGAATCATTTCATAGTCCCCACTCACCTTACATTGTTACCCTTTCTCCTGGAATTCAGGAAAATGTGGCTATCCGTGGCAACGTGGCAACATGTGATGATGTATTCTCCAGGTTACATAGATTTTATGGGAAGAATTAAAAATTTTAAAAGATAATTAGTATTTTCACCCTGACAAGATGGCCTCATTAGCCTGGGGAATGGTATGTTTGGTATACAAGCGTGACCATACATTACCTCCACGACTTCTCATATCAGCATTCTTTTACTTTCTAACTTCTGTCAGTAATTGAAAAAAAATCCTTTTTTTTTTTTTTTAAAATGTGATTCCTTAGGTAGAAGAGGACCTGTTGGACCCACTGGACCTATGGGAAGATCTCCTGATAGTGCCTCCCCTGGTCCTCCAGGCGATCAAGGATTACCTGGTTTAGATGGCATCAGAGGTATTAAAACTAAAAATGCCAACTTTTATAATGTAAAAAAAACTTGTTGCAGTTCCCCTGCAACTACTAGGGATAACAGGGTTACTGTCTGTGAAACAATTTATAGAAGTGCATAGGGAATAAACAAACCCATCACTACCTCAGTGAATACACAGAGAAGTGAACACTAGGTAGACAACCAACCAAGGACAAAACGCAGATCTCCAGATTAAGCAACAATAAATCTGTAATAAATCTGCAACATATAAATATAGAGAAACAGTGTTTCAATGAATCTACCAGTAATTTGCTGCCTCTTGTGCTTGCACAGAAGTTAAATAACTTTGGGAACTATTCCTGTCATTGTCTTCCTTGCACAAATGCTAACACTAGTATTTCCAGAAACATGCAGGGGCTGTCCTACATCCTAGAGAAAAAAAAACACTCTAGAGTAAAATAAAAAAGCCCCACAAGCAGAACATGGCTATTTTTAGATGTCTGTACTTTGTGCATACATTAAGAATAAAGTTCTTTTCCATAGGCGAACCTGGAAATCCTGGTCCTCCTGGAGAGACTATCTTTGTGCGAGGAGATCCAGGTGATACTGGCATTCGAGGGGCACCAGGTAATCCTGGGCCACGAGGACAACAAGGAGCCAGAGGCCCTCCAGGGAGCCAAGGAAGAGAAGGCCCAAAGGGTATGGTCAGAGATGTTTTTAAGTTCTGTGTACATTTATGCACAGCCCCTGTTACTGAGCCTTGTGCCCAGGGGGTGGCCATAGGAGATGGAGCTGGGCAGAAGGGGTGGAGGCTGGACATTTCACAGCTCTTCCTGGTTAGCTACAGACATGATGGGACTGGGGTAGAAGGTGAGAGTAGAGACAGATTCACATGGACTGCTTCACAACAACTTGTTGGAAGACACCTCTGCCACTCTGAGAATAAGGCAGTAAAACATTTGAGTTTGCCGGATAAGCCAACTGTGAGCCCTCTTCAGGGGTCTTGAGAAACTATGGAAAATGCAGATGTGTTTGAACTAACAGTCTCACATCTGCCCCATATCAACAGCTTGGAGCTTTCAACAGATTTTTTAGTGTGGAAACAGGAATCTACATACTCTGCTTCTTTCACACACTGTAGAGAAATCCCATCTACATCAATCACTTCCAATCTCGACAAAAAGAAAAGTCATAAATTATAAGTCAGATCCAGACCAGAGAAAGAAGAAGAAATGTGTATTTCTTTCTGTTGCACAACAGAACTGAGGATTCCCAAGCAGTTTTTGTTACTCAAGCATCCAGACTGCATTTTATTTTTGTTTGGTTTTATTTCCAGGTCCTATGGGGGTCCATGGCCCACAGGGTCCACCTGGTGCTTTAGGACAACCAGGAGATCAAGGTTTTCCAGGAAGACCTGGGCCGAGAGGTCCCACAGGTACTTATGAACCTACTGCTCAGTGCCATTCAACTGTAACTATGATCCTTCAATTCATATATAATCATACTAATGTTAACTTGCATGCAAATAATTTAAACAATCTCAGAAAAAAGATCCCCGCAGTTGCCAACTTAAATGATTTCTCATTTCATTAAAAATTTCTGAACTATTTGTTTCTAATGTCACCTCATGTAAGTGATTTCAGTTCTCATTCCATTCTTTACTCTAATTTACATGCCTGAAACTTGCTTCCACCTGCACCTCAATGGCCACAATCTGCTTTCCATTTTTCAAATCCTTCAGGTTTCATAGGTAAGTTCACGACTTTTGATTATTGTTCTTTTCATGGGAGCTCCCTTGTATATTGAAACATTCAGCTCTTATTAGAAGGTATCCTTGGTGTTGTTTCTAGGAATAGTAGGTACTGCTAGCAGGACATATTTCACATAAACAGCACCAACAATGTCATGAGAATGCTCTGCTAAGAACTCTCATGCTAGGATGTCAATTAGACTTGTGAAACACTTGTTTCTAGCTGTTATTTAGGGGTTTTTTTGGTTTTCACACAAGATGCTTTCTAACCAAAATCATACCAAAAGCTTGAATCCTAAAACTGGATTACTACAAACACTGAACTCTCCATCTGACTAAAGGTTGATCCAAAATGCAAACTGGCAAAAGCTGCCAGTAACTGTCAATACATAGTATGTGAATATTCTTTTTTTTTTTATTATGTATTATAATTACTTCAAATGGCTGTTATGGGCTAGCCTTTTTGGCCTGCCTATTGATGGCTTTGCAGAAACAAAACAGGCAAAATACTGCAAAGTTGTCCATGTGCTAAGGTGCTTGCACTGAAGCTGGGTAGGCAGACTTCAGGCTTTAACTCAAATCAGTTTGGGGCACATTAAGACTGAAGCTGACTACCAAATATGTGAAATGTAGACTCATTGAATTGTTTAAGTTGGAAAAGACCTTCAAGATATCAAATACCACCATTAACCCAGCACTGCCAAGGCCACCCCTACACCATGTCCCCAAGTGCCACATTTACATGTCTTTTCAATGCCTCCAGGGATGGTGACACCACCACTTCCCTGGGCGGCCTTGTTCCAGGGCTTGACAACCCTTCCCCTGAAGATGTATTTCCTAATGTCCAATATAAGTCTTCTTTGATGAAACTTAAAGCCATTTCCTCTTGTTACCTGGGAGAAGAGACTCTCTACAAGCTCCTTTCAAGTAACTGTAATAGAGCAGTAAGTTCTCTCCTGACCCTCCTCCAGACTAAATACCCTCAGTTCCCTCAGCTGCTCCTCCCCAGATTTGTGCTCCAGACCCTTTCCAGCTCCATTGCCTCTCTCTGGATACACTCCAGCACCTCAATGTCTTTCTGGCAGTGAGAAGCCCAAAACTGAATACAGGATTTAAGGTACAGCCTCACCAGTGCTGAGCACAGGGGAATGGTCACTACCCTGGTCCTGCTGGCCACAAGCCAGGATGCCACTGGCCTTCTTGCCCACCTGGGCAAAGATCACAGACCAGCTAACATACATTTGCTAACACTGGCTTGCCACACTGTTAATACTGTGCTAAAAGACTAAGGGTAAAATTAAAACACTAGGACTCAGTAATTCAAGATTTTAAAATACTTAAAGCATGATCTTGAATACCCAGATCAGCTAACATTTATGTTCACTTTTTGTATGGGAGCTATTAGCCAGTCTTGCAACTCACTTTCCCATTACACATTCCAGGTGACCCTGGTGAACCAGGAAAAGTAGATGATTCATGCCCTACAATCCCAGGGCCTCCTGGGGAAGCAGGGCAAAGAGGAGAGGATGGCTCTGCAGGATTACCAGGGCCAACAGGCCACCCTGGACCCCAAGGTAAGCTCATGTTTCGAAAGCTTGGATGCTCTTCTCAGCCATTTAGACAACAAGTTAAAAAGAGTCAGAGTGTCAGAATTACTTTTCTGTGTTTTACCCTCTCTCTTCTCCTTAAACACTTACAGTCTCCAGAAACACATAGTGGGCTGGTTAACACTGAGGACGATGGATAAATGTAGCCGAACCAGGCTGTTTGAGCCTGCCTGCACTACATTCACGTTTCCTTAGGCCAGGCAGGGCAAAATCATAAGACACTGTTGAGAAGAAAGTTTTTCAAGTGGTATTTTTCCTTTTCCCCTCCAAGGTATAAAGCAATGCCTCAAACCATCCCTGTGGTTTAGACTTATTTGGAGGATTTTTAAAATACACATGCTTTAAAATCTAGCAATAATAAATCCCGAAGCTCTGCTAACCAAAGTCTTAAAAGGACACTGAAGTCAGAGAAGTGGCTACAATAGAGGACTTTATCTGTTAGAACATGAAAAAGTTACCACCAAAGCAAACTGACCAAAGGAATCTTAAAAGGAAGTGATAAAAGACTGAAACATTCTTCTGACAGATGAAAAGAAAACAAGGGTGATGCTGGTACTGGTGATCCCGAAAGAGAGTCCACCTTCATAGAAACATAGCGTTGGCTGTATTGCAGAGGGTCTTCAGTGGTGACTTCATGGTGGAATCCCTTGTGTGCTTTTAGGCATTTCCTACTTGGGAAACCAAAGTTTGTTGTGCTGGCTGCTCTGGACATCCAGTGTGTTCAGAGGAAAAAACTCATGATTGTCACCCAGGAGATTCCCTGCAGTAGTCATTGCCATCATGAAAGGAAACAATGCAGTTTTCAGTTAACTCCCTAGTTTTAGGTATCTTAGTTGATTTGCCAGCTAAATGGGGTTACCCAGCTGTGTTTCCATTATATACATCATTAAGGGTTTCTGTAAAACCAGGTTATACAGTGATACACATATTTGCACTGGTTTTATGAAAGAAATACAGAAATAGTAATGCTTTTTCCTTCATTAAGATAGGAGAATCCAATTTTTTCCTGGCTTGGAAGACAAACTGAAAGTTTTACTAAAAGCAATAGATTTTATTAAAACTCCTTAATGTGCTTAAGCTTTGCAAGAATAACTCTGCAACCAACGTAGAAAAGCTGTTAATTTTTTTGACTGGTTCAGGCTTTCTTAGTAAAAAGGAATAAAGGGAAGTTTGAATGCCGTGAGACAACCTTGAATTACTCAGTCTGCAGGTTAAATAGCAAAGGCTGCAAGGAATGAAACACCATTACTGAGAGGCAACTGTGGTGAGTGCTAGAGAAACACCCTTGTCTGGAAACTGGTTTTCATCAAAAGGGGAAAACCACTTCTATGTGCAACAATACCTGATAAGTGTTACTTTGTTCAATTCAGATAATGTTTTAAGTAGCCAGTGAACAGGCCCGTCATTATCTGCACACTACATGAGATATATCATTTACTGTCACACCTTCCCTGCTAATGTATAAAGTGCATGGACAGTGAGAAATACAAAAAGGTCAGGCCATCAGGAGCCTAAAAATGTCCAGTTCTGCAGTACCTCCCTGCTCTCTAAGTACTCCAATACACCCATTTCTTCAAAGGGAGTTCACTATGTGTTGTAAGACTTTGCTGAATGGGGTGCTCAAAGCTGACAGCTTGGCTTGCCTCAGGAGGACTTACAGCTCATTCCATGGTACAGATCCTGATGGCTATTCTGCACGAGGCTTGCATGTTTATTAGGGAGTGCTTTGATTTCAAATCATACAAGATCTCTGGAGAGGATGGAAAACCTTATCAGGAGCTGTAGTCCCCAAGTCATGCCTGTGAGCTACTGCTGTGGTCACAGGGTGAATAAGTGGTGAAGAGAATTCCCAGCAGAAGCAGTTCTGCACCTCCCTGTCCTGGTGTCCATTTCGCTGACTGGGCCTTTGTGTTTGGACAATGCAGAACCTTACATGCAGCCCTATGAAGGAAAAGCATGTACTTTGTATTTATCTAGGCATAAAAGGTGAAGAAGGATCATGTGGCCTGCCGGGTCAAGATGGCTTACCTGGGGCGCCTGGCCCACCAGGTGACCAAGGGAGCCGAGGAGAGCAAGGATATGCTGGGCCACAAGGTAAGAACAGAGCATGACTTTGTGGGGGGGGGNGAGGGGAGATGTGTGAGATGATGCACCAACTCACTTTTCTCTCTGCTCCCCCAATTCCCACATGGATACGTCCACCTCTAACCTCAGATTCCATGACACCTCTTGCCCCTTCTCAGTTCATGCACTGACAGTGACATTTGTGAATGATTTCATAACAAGACCCGTTGGAAGAAAATTTATCTCAGCATCTATTATTAAGCAGAAAGGCGATTAAGCACCCATGCTCAGACAGAATATATCAATAAACATGCATCTCTGAGCCAGGGCTAATGGGGCAACTGTCTGGCAGTAATTAAAGTTGTATTTTACCTGTGACTACTCTCTAATAAATTAAGGGTTTAATACATATGTGAGCAAGGGGCATCGACTGTTACTGCAAGGATTCAAATTCAGTCCAAACATTCTGTTCATCCTAGTGAATAAGTCTGGGAAATCATTGCCCACTTCAGTTCATTTCTTAATCCATACAGCACAAGACAGAGACACAATAGAAAAGCCAAGTGCCAAGCATTCAGTGGCAATCTAGTTCATTTCTCCCCCAAAAGAATGATAACAGAAGTCTACTTGTGTCTTTATTGCCCATGACAGCCTTGAAGTTGTAGTATATTCAGTTGGAAACTTCTTACTGAACATTTAACACACAGCTGGTGTGAACTTTTACTGTATTTTATACAAGTAAATTTCTGTTACCTTTCTCCAAGGTCCACCTGGCCAGACTGGTATCCCAGGACAACCAGGCCCCCAAATTAGATCTGCAAGTGGGTTCTTGCTCGTCCTTCACAGTCAGTCAGACAGAGAACCACTCTGCCCACAGGGGATGCCAAAGTTATGGACTGGCTATAGTCTGCTCTACCTGGAAGGACAAGAGAAAGCCCATAATCAAGATCTTGGTATGTATTGTACATAACTGCTCTCCAGCTAAGAGATAATATGGTGTTATCTATACAACGAAAGACAAGTCACATGGAGCAAGCTATAGAACTGTTAGTTACTTATTTTCTACAGACTCAAAACCAATTTCACTGATGATAATGAACTTGGTTATGCTGCCCTATTGTCACCCATGTAAAATGGCTTTCTACTGCTCTGCAATTGAATGCAGAAGTATTTCAGAGTAATTTTGACTTGAAGATGGAGCAATGAGTGGTTTATTGCCACTTATCCCAGCTCATTTTAGGCTGTCTTTGAAGTCACTGGGCAGATTTTCCTAGGTAAGAAATCTTATTTGGCCACTCTGAAATAACTCCCTGGAGGATCTGCTCCTTTTTTACTGTAGACACAGCTTGGGAAAGAGCTGGTTAAGTTGGGTAAGTACAGTTGGGCAGTGTAAGTAAGCTTTGGAAGTAAATTACGCATCCTGTGTACAGCAGAATCCTGTGCTTTTCAGAGTCTGAAGATAATATTTTTTGGAAAAGCCAAAGCCAAATTCCTTCCAGAGACAGCTCCTTTTGGTGCCTTGGGTTATTTCTTCCCTGCCTTATACAATTCTGACTAAAATTAGATGTCTAAATAAGCTGCCTGACTTGCAGCCTGAGGAACTGATCGGTGGTAATTTGCACTGAAAAAGTTTCCTAAATTCTTATTGACTTGTTACACAAGAGTCAGAAAAGTCTCTGAGGAGGAAAGATCAAGGACCTACTAAGCTGAACAAAAAAGAAGTGTTTAAAAGAGCAATAAAAAGAGCTATTTTTAGAATAGCAGTGATGTTTTAGAATGTTTTCACTATTGTGTGTTTGGCATTCCCCAGGAGAGCCAGTTGCTAACAGAATGCCTCATAACAGCAGTGAAAATAATACTCAAAGAAAACTGAGCCCTTGTCTCCTGTGTGATTTTGCAGGCATTTTTCCTACTCAGGCTGCTCCAGATCCTTCATCGGTGCTGAAATGGAATATTATCAGTGATAAACAAAACTGGCTTCTGTACAGAAATGTCACATGTCTTTAATGAAGGTGTTTGGGTGTGGTAGCATTACAGAAATAAGACTTCACACACCAAGTTCAAGGCAGAACTTTGTGCAGTGATGATTGCTAACTCAACAGGCCATCATGAAACTGTTGTAAATTCAATTCTGGAAAAAGCTCACCACAGAAGTATTGCACTGGTCACTTCTTGATTCCCACTGATGTCTGCCTGATGAGAATTTTGCAGGATTGGCTCTCCAAAATCCCTCAATCCTTTTATTTCACTTTAAGAGTCTGTGAAACCTTTCTGGAAGGCAGTAGGATAGCTGCTGAGATTTCAACTTAATGGACTGCTAGGAATGGCTTGTCATACTTCACAAAAATGTTTCTATTTATCAGCATTGTCATTTGGTTTCTCACTGCTCCTAATGAGTTTGTAAATAGCTGATCTCCTTTTAAACCAGCCGCCACCTCTTGCCTAATTTATATTTCAGTGTTGGCACAGCTAAGAAATTTGTTATCATAACTGTTTCTCATGGTGACAAAACTACATCATGTTTAAATATTAGATTGACACAATTAAATAGTACTGGTCAAAGGAAGATACTTACTGCTAATAGGTCTCTGCATTTCATGTAGACATTTTGGAAAAGGCTTGGAAGGTTTAACATCTGTGGATTACCTAAACCCTGCTAAAATATGTCATTTTGTAGCAACATTGGCCAGAACACAATTTTCAACTTACCTAGGAAGTGAAATAATTGGCATGACTTGCTGTTATTTTCAGGTCTGGCAGGATCCTGCCTGCCTGTGTTTAGTACCATGCCATTTGCCTACTGCAACATCAACCAGGTGTGTTACTACGCCAGCCGCAATGACAAGTCCTACTGGCTGTCCAGCGCGGCTCCGCTGCCGATGGCGCCGCTGTCCGAGGAGGAGATCAGGCCCTACATCAGCAGATGTGCTGTGTGCGAGGCCCCTGCGCAGGCAGTGGCACTGCACAGCCAGGACCAGTCCATTCCTCCCTGCCCACTCAACTGGAGGAGCCTTTGGATAGGATACTCTTTTCTGATGGTAAGAAAGTGGGTGCATGATTATATAGATACATTTCTTTCATCCAGCTTTGGTATTCTAAAGGTTCAAGGATTTTTAGCTCAGAAAAGTAAATTATTCAATATCTAGCAAACATTAAAGAGGAAAATTCACAAGAAACAAGACAAAGGTTAGTTCCAAATTGCAGAACTTGGCTGTAGCTACATATACTATACTCACAGACTTAAGATACACATTTCTTAAAATTACAAAGATTTTGTAATCCTTGTCTATAATAAACAATGGGATTTTCATGTACAAAGGCTTAGTCTTCAGAATTAGAACTCCAGGTCTTTTTAATGCCATTCCCAAGTTACATTTGCAGCAGTCTGGATAACAGCAAAGTTCCGCATCAACCCAGACTACTCCTTCCTTCAGTGTGATAAATACCTGAAAGTGAAGTGAGCCAGCTCTAGACTTTGAGATTCATTTATTACAGAGCAAATTAAGATTTTCTCCAGCAAAAAAATCTTACTCCAATATAAGATTATAAAAAATGCCACAGTTAAAAGCAAGTAGGGAAAAAAACAGATGAACATCATTTACCTATTTTTCATGCACAGTTACCAACTTGTCTCTTTGCTCTTTCCAGCACACTGGATCTGGTGACCAGGGTGGTGGACAGTCCCTTATGTCACCTGGAAGCTGCCTGGAAGACTTCAGATCAGCACCATTCATTGAGTGCCAGGGCCAGCGGGGAACGTGTCAGTTCTTTGCTAATGAATACAGTTTCTGGCTGACCACCGTGATGCCTGAGCTGCAGTTTGCATCAGCCCCCCTGTCAGGAACTCTTAAAGAAGGACAAGAACAGAGGAAAAAAATCAGTAGATGCCAGGTATGCCTGAAGCATGGCTAAAAAGCAAACCAAAAGCAGGCAGCTATAGAGAGGCTTACAGGAGGATGAGCAACATGCTAAAGGTTTAAACAGCAGCTCATGTTTGAATCTGTGTCAAAGTGTGCAGCATTGTTCTTTGTTGGAAAAATGAGACAAAGATGAGGGATCTGCTGAGTCTCATCCACCCATGTACACATGTCCACAGGCAGTAAAATCTTGCGTAAAATAATTAATTAAGAAAAGATGAAACTCTGTCCCACTGGAGTCCACTGCTGTAAAGTACAGGGAACAAGGTGAGCTTGGAGGATTGAGTCAAGCTGGGAAGACCAAGGACACCACACCTGTTGTGCAAGAGAATGGATTTCCTGTTAGAAATGGCATTTACAGCAGGAAGAATATGTGCATTTATATGGCATATTATAAATATTTATCCATACTGATAGAAATGCGCAAACATATAAATGTCAAAGCCCCGTAGCTGAATTTCCCAAGCTAAAGAAACTTTGCACTTGCTGTTTCCGAGGGAAGGGAAAAATGTAATTGTTAAAAAATAATCTAATAATAAAAACAATGAAGATCAAAGACTTTTACCACTGCAGTACTGAACCAGACTCCGAAGGAACTGTTAATTGGGCTTTCATAAGCAACAAAAAGCTGCAAATCCATTTAACAGCAGATTATATAAGAAAATAAAATTAGCTGAGATAACAAATCCTTAAAAACCTGTATTTATATTTACAATTAATTTCTAAGAGCAGTTACATTAAATTATTATCTCTAATCCAGGTTTCCAAAGAAACAAAGCAATTTCTAATATTAATTGAAAAGAAACAGTGACATGGTGATAAAATGGGTGAACTTACCTGAGTGATGAATACAAGAAGTGTTAGGACAATAAATCATGTTCATTTTTTGCTTCTTTGTTTGTAAATACACCATGAAAAAAAAGAACCATCACCATTAAGATCCTTATGGAATGACAGGTCTGAAGATAATTTTTTAAAGTACTGATTGTAAAAATGTTCATATCCTAAAGCACTAATCGCCTTTTGAAAAAATGAAAACACATTTTTACCTCCTTCATTCATCCGTAAAACCAATGGTTCTATATCATGGGGAAACATCTGAAAACAAAGACTGCAAGAGGAGAAGCCATCATGTGCAGAAGGGCCACAAATGCTCCTTTTACCACTTAAATAAGCTACATTTTACTAGAATGGAATCAAATGCTTTTTCTAGCACTTTTTATTTCAATTTGTGTTCACTGAGGTGCCCCTAGCAAAAGGATTTTCAAGGAAACTGCAATCCTTATCCAAGGGTCCTAATTCAAAGCAAACTCCCTCTGAAGCCATCACGAGTACAACAGGCTGATCAGCCAATTTAAAATCTGGATACACAAACTCAAAGAGCAGGAAAGACAGACATGCCAGGCTCAGCCAGAGGAAAATAAAACAGTCAGAAGATAAGTCCAGTCGAGTGTAAATACATCTGACTGTGCAACTTCCTCCTGACACAACCAACCAAACCTCTCCAATGTGCTGTGCTTATATGGTGGTCAACTGAATCTGCCCTTTCACCTGGGCAAGGGTCAGGAGCCCTCCTGGGGCATGCGCCATTGCCACCTGTGCCAGGGAACATCTCCCTCTGGTCCTGTGCCCACTGGGACCGGGCACACCTCGGGTCACTCCTGGGTGATCCCGACTGCACCTGGCAGATCTGACACTGGAGCCGGAGCCAATCCCTGCCATTGACCTGTATGCAGGAATTCCATCCCCTCCTGATTCAGGCAGCATCCTACAAGCAGGGGAGAGCAACTCTCCAGTCTGACATAAACCCCAAAGTCCCGGCTCTGTGAGGTGCTGAGCAGCTCAGGAGCTTCCTGTGGGAAGAAAGCAGTGGGTGGAGAGGAGCACCAGTGCTTAGGCCACCTGTTCTCCAAGGTGCAAGCTGTGCTTCCAAAAAGGCCCCAGCTAAAGCCCCATGGGGCTGGGAGCTGCAGCTGCTGCTCATAGTCACAGGAACAAACAGCCAGTGGCTCAGGTGATGGCCCCATTTCCTGAGTGCATTTAGCTGATTCCACACTGAGGTCTCATTTATGAGCTTCACCTGACAGTGCTCACCAGCTCCTGTGTCACTCATCTGCAGCCTCTTTTCAGTGAGAAACTCTGGAGACGGGCTATGGCTTTCCTGGAAAACAAAGTGGGCTTTTGGTATAAACTGCACTGAGGTGAACAATAATCAAAATCTTATATGCTATGTTACTGCAAACTGGGTCATAGGGACAAGGTGAAAACAAGGGAATAAAAAGGGTTTTTGGAATTCCATCTGCGTTCACATAACTCGAACAAATGCACACAAAAATCTTTAACACATCAGCAAAAAACCTCACCAATAATTTAAATAGGCCATTTCACAGCATTTGTCCATGTTGCTCTTTTGTTTGCTTTAAAAACATCACACAAACCCCCATATTTGTATATAATTTTGATGCAGAGTTTTTGCAGCTGTGCCAGATCCATTTTATTATGGTCTGTAAGAACATATATAGGAAATGTATTTTTAAGCTACTACTGATAGGTCAGATATTCCATAAGTGTGTAAATTCCTGTTCCATGCTCAGCTAACTCCATAAGGCATTTGTCAGAAATATTGTACTAATTCAAAATTAAATTGCAGATAAATTGCTTAATATTATACAGCAAGTAAAACAGATCAAAGTATAAATCAGCAGATGCTTTAACTCTGCAATCATTTGACCTGTGACTAAAAGCAGAAGAATAATTGGTAAATTATTCATAGGGAACCTGTTTATGAAATTAAGTGTGAAAAGGCATAGCTGAAACTGTAAAGAGTAAAAACACTCCTAAAAGTAATGGCCTTGTGCTGGCCCCTGAAGTCCAAATTACCCTTACTATGGCATTCCAGAGTTTGGATCTTGTGCAGGCCCAGCCAAGAAGTGAATTTTATCCTCAACAGCAGGCAGGATATTAAGAGCAACACAGAAAATGATGCTGGCTGCACTTCAAGGTCACTGAAAGTGGAGCCATTTGGGGTGAACTGCCCTGGAATTAAATTCAGAACCAGTGATTTCCAATGAAATTTACTTGCCCACCACCCTGGCAAACCATGGCCAGGACATAGAGAAGGTCCTGGTTCTAACTCATGGCAAATCCTCAGGGCAGGTGGCAGATTCTTGTCCCTCACATCTCTGCACATCAGGATTTCTAGAGGGTAACAAGTGGAAGGACAACACTACGTGGCCTGAAACCTGATCTGCTCAAGAAGAGCAGAAGACCACAAGAAATGTGGCCACTTTTGCTTCATTTGATGTTTTTCATGACAAGGAAGATGCACAAGCCAATACTGAAAATGTCTCTTGAATGTCATCTATTGGTATATACAGAGCATGTCAAAAGGGAGAGACTAAAGCAAAACTTAAAAGAGGTATCACTCATTTTGTTATTACGGTGCTATGCTGTAAAAATGGTATTTTTAGAATACTTCAAATTAATCTGTGCACAACAGAGCTTCTGGATTGGGAGTCCACAATCCACATATATAGGAAAGGTATCAGAATGAGAGGACAGCAAAGATGCTTCAGCTCCAGACAGAGGTGGTGCTTGGCTAGAGCCTGTGAGCTGACACAGCCTCCTACAGAAGCAGTGCAGGGGCCATGGCCAGGCCTTGCTGCCCCAGGTCCCTGCTTGTCACGCGCTGTGAGCGGTCAAGGGTGGGGAGCTGGCCCTGGCTGGCAGCCACACATCTGCCCAGCTGCTTCACCTGCCAGCAGGACAGGAAAGAAAACAGGAGGAGAAGGAGCAAGAAAACTTATTTGTTTGAATATAGATGGGGAAATCACTTACTGTTGAGGGCTAAACAGATTCACTTCAGGCAATTCAATTTATTATTTTGGGGAAAAAGTTTACAAATCTTAACATACCTTTCCTCCAAGTTTCCCAGGGTTAACTCACTCCAGGCCCTGCTCTTCTCCCTCGTTACCACAGCAAGTGCCAGTCAGTCCCTTCAGTGAAGCAGGGGGCAGCCAGAAGCTTCTTGGGACAGGTGGTGTTGCAGGTACAAAGTGGCTTCTCTGTGCTGCACCTTCCTTCTCACTCTCTTCCTGTGCTCTGACATTGTTCTTCTGTAGGCTGCAGCCCTTTTGTGAGGGTACCTGCACTGGCATGGGTCATTCCCAGAATCACATTATTATGTGCAACAAGTTTAAGCAAAACTGGTCCAGGGATTCTTCCAGGGTAAATTCTTAACCAAAAAAACTCTTTCCTAGTTTGGCTGGTTCATGAGTACCAGAGAAAAACAGAAGTAGTATCAAAATGGTCAAACCCCAGAATTCCTACAGTCCATACATTTTTTCCATGTATTTAAGGCAAAGTAAGCAAACCTTTTATCCAATAACCCATACAGCTCACTTGTTTGAAAAGGATCCCCCTAAACCTTTAAAACATGCTCTGGAACATGTGCTCTGCACCACACCTGCTCTGGGCACACAAGGCCATCCTGCAGGGACTGTGCCAGCACTCCAGCACAGCGTGTGGGGCCACACCAGCAGCCCTCATCAATGCTCTGACCTGTACCATCATCCAGATCCAGAACACAAACCACAGCCATCTGGGAGTTTGTCTCTGTTATTCCACATGGCCACCTCAGACTGATGTCCCAGACTGACTCCCAGCCCTTCCAGGGCCTACAAGCAGTCCTTAAGTAACTTGTAACTGCACTCAGCAGCCATCCACAGACAAATGCTGCACAGATGAGGACTTCTGTTCTAAGGCTTGACTTGCATTAGAACTATCTGAGCAACAGAAAACAACCATGGGGAGGAGCTGTAACAGGGAACAATTGTTTGGAAGAAGAAGGATCTCTCCAAAGCCAGCTGTGAGAAGCAGCAGTCAGGCAAGGACAGAGCCCATCAGTCTTCAAAACAATAAAAAATTCAGTCAGCTCTGGTAAGAACTTTCCAGCAGGTGAAGCAATTGCTTCATCAAACTGGGGATCTATTTCATGACTGGATCTGGTTTCAGAAATCAGCATTTAAAACTGACCAAACAACAAAAACAGCTGCTGAAATTCTGCCCACCTGAACCATCTGGAAAACTAGCCAGGTGGAGAAAAAAATCCCCATCAGCACTCCCAACAGATGCTGCTCCATATTCATATTTAACAGCTTTCCCCTTTTCTAGTCACTTCATCCAGATGTTCCAGAAGGTACTGGAAGTTCAGTTAGCGGTGACATTTTATAAGTGCAAAGTAAAAACAACTCCATATTTATTATTCTGGAGTGAACCTGTCCAACAAACACAGTTCCTCCATGTAAGGCAGCTCACACACCTCACAGCACGGCTCACCTTGTGCTTGACCGCACACTGCCACACTGCTTCACAAAAGAAGACAGGCTTGAGCTTCATGGGATTTGAAACTCCACGTATTTAAACATTTTCCACAGATTCACTGAATTAGAAACGCAGAACATGTGAGACAAAATCTCAACAAAGTCCTAATGGGAAACCCGCAGTAAAGTACTGCCCCTACAGACTCTCCGTTGTGTCCCTGTGTGTTACTGCTGGTTGGTTTATAGCAAGATTTGGAATGAAGCACTCAAGTCCCAAACTGACATCAGGTTCACCTTGGCAAAACAAAGTTTCAGTACACAGGAAAACAAGAACTTTTCCAGAATTTAGTCTTCCATGCACATGACAAACACTACTCCAAAGGGGTGCTTTCATTGAAGTGGAGATTAAACTTTCTCACAGGCAGAAATTAATCTAATTCGGATGCAAAGTAAACAAATTAAAAATGGCTACTCTGAGGCAGTTGTAGCTGTGGTCTGTTTGACTCTGCACATCTGCATTTTAAAACTACAAAACAAACTAGTATTTTAGAATGTTATAATTCTATTGTGCTTAAATATTTAAGATGTATGTAAAGAAGTGAAATAGATGCAATAAATGGTACCAGATGTTACAGATGTTTTGGCCACAAACAGGTTGTATCTCTGCATAAATGATGTCACAACAGCCTTCTCAGCTGCAGAACTTCATACATAAATACTTCATAATTTTTAAGTCAGCAAAGAGGTCATTCCATACTCACTAATACTGAATGGATTTAGAGGCCGTTCTTTCAATTGCTCCATGTGTAAGGAAGGAAAACAGGGATTCACAGAAGTGGCTGCACACCAATCTCTCTTAAATGATCCCTGGAAAGAACGGTTTGGTGAAGGACGAGACCTAATCCAACATTCTGCACCAAGGCAAGCACATTTACTGCTGACCTGCCCAACAGCCCTGAAGGGGTACTTGTTTAACCTGCTCCAAAGAAACAGAAGAAGGAAATTCTGGAATATCTCTAGCTTATTTGCAAAGTTCACTATCTACATGTTTAGAAATCTTTTGCTTGCACTCCTTTTGCTGCAAATTAAGCCAATTTCTGCTGGAAAGTAGACAAGAGAGCTGAGCTTACTGCTGTTTTCATGTAGCAGAAGAATGCTGTCATACGTATCCTTCATCTGCTCTTTCACTAACCCAATTGCTTCACCTATCCCAGAAGATCAAATAAACAAAAGTGCCCAAACCATATTAGAGTTGTGTGAAAAACTGAGTTTCTCCAGTTTTCCCAGCTCCTGAAAGAGTTAATGGACACCAGAATTTATTGTAAGACTTTTTAGAAAGCTTGACACTCCTTCAGAAGCAGCTCCTACGACTGAAAGCTCAGAAGTGTTAATATTTTCTTGCCTTCTGAAATCTGGTAACAAGTAAGAAATAACGATTTTTTAAATATAGGGAACAATGAGAAGCTTATAATAAACCCATGCAATGATTCTGTCCTTCATGTCTGCACACTCCAGAAGCCACAGCACAAACACCAGGATCTGCTCACCAGCTGTTGTGTGGAGGCATGATCCACATTCAGTCCCTCAGTGCTGAACCAAAAGGGGCACAATTCCCCAGCCAAGGAGTCAGAGGGGAAAATGAGAGCAATCCCATTCCCATCCCCTCCCAGCAGCAGGGAGGGCAGCTGGACCCAAACTCCTCAAACTGTTCACTCCTGCTGTCACTCTGCCATGCTGGGCCAACTCCACACTCACATCTCTGAAGTGCAGCCCTGGAGAGAAGCAGCAGCTTCTCTGTTATTATATAACAGCATATATACACTTGACACATAGGGGTATCATAATTAAACAGAGCAAGGGATGGCCAGAGAAAGTTACTTTAGTCCTGCAAGCAAAAAAAAGGCAAAACTGCTGGCCTAAAGTGGCCAGTCCCTTCACTATCTCCTACTACACCCTATATGCCTGTATAAATACTGTTTTCTTGGTATTTTAAGGGGAATTTTTTCTCCTTTAGGAGAAGTGCTGCTGCCAGGGAAAAACAGCACACTGACACAAAACCACAGAATTTGCCTCTGCTTAAAGACAAGATGAAAGAGGGAAAAGAATTTTAAAACCTAAACACAGTTCTTTCATCACATCTTAATTCTGGGCTGTGAGAAACCCTTATTTATTAACAGTAATATGTTAGGTCATTCAACCATTAAATTTCAAGAATGTGCCCGTTAACAAGTCTGCTGATTAGGATTAATTAGGGAGTGAAATTTCTTACATGGTACCTGATTACAGAGTTTAGAGGAAGTACAAAAAACTCACAAGAAACCACAGCTCCTACAACAAAGGAATCAAACGGCAGATGCTGAAATATTTTATACAAAGCTACGTTTGCTTCAAGAGCCCTTACTTGAGGCAGTCAGGCAGTGACCAGGGCCAGAGAATAAACAAGGTCCAACACCCACCTGGGTAACTGCCCTTAATTTTTGTCCCTGAAGAGACAAAGTGCAACAGAGCACACTGGGAATTCATCTGCCACATCTGCCCTCAGCAGTGCTCTGAAAACTAATTGATGGGGGCTTTCATGGCAAAAATCCTGCTGAGGACTCACAGAACAGTTTGGCTTGGAAGGGGCCTTTAAAGGCAATCCAGTCCAATGCAATGAGCAGGTGTTAGTAAGGCTTGCAAATACTGTACGTAGCAGAACTTTTCATTAATCCAGCTCCAAAACTTCCCCTCAATTAAAAAGAAACAAAGTTAGTCCCAATACAATCAATCTACCTCTTTGGTATCACAAGTCTTCATTTCTAGCAACATAGCAGCAGCAGCTCTGTCATTTAAAATATACACATTATTAATTACTATAATTAAAACCAAACAGCTTTAAATGTTAAAAAAATATTTATTTCAATTCTGTATACCAAAAAAGTCAAAACAATGGAACATTTATTAGTACTGACAATTTTTGTGAATATTTAATGGCATGTATGTCTAAGCTCACTTTACAAAACCAAGTGCTTATAGAATTGTAATCGGGTTTTTGATTTTCCTTAAGTATCTTTTTTTACCTGACTAGTAGCACATCCTGTGCTTTTAAGTAAGTAAAATACCAGAGCTTAACACACACAGTATGTTACACTGCAAATTTTGACCAGAGCATTAAAGCATTTCTGAGGAACCAATGCCACATCTTTCTCATTTACATCCAATTATTACCTGCTGAGAAAAATATGCAGGTTTTTGAGACTTATTTTCAGTGAACATAAAAAAGTTGGCCTTCTATGAAAGTGTCTGCTGTTTTATTCTATGGCTGTTACATATATAAAAAACCAACCAAGCCCAAGAATACAACATAAATCAGCATTTTGTCTGTACCTGGAGTCCCACTGCGGTTGTGCTTGTTGTGTCCCAAAACCTGAAGTCTGCATCCTAATATTGTGCTTTTCCCAGCAAACAAGAGCTTCCTCTACAAACATTAGCTACAAACAGAAAGGGTAGGTACTATTTATTTAAAGAACACAGTAAAAAATTTCCCTTCAGGATATTTTTCTGTATGAAATATACAGCAGTGTTTTTTATATTCAAAAAATAATCTCATAGAAAAATAGACTTCATAAAGCACAGGCTGGTGAAACTCTTAAACTGTTCATCCTAATCCTCTACTACATCAGTGCTGATGAGCAGATTCCAACAGGTCTGTGTCAAAAGCCAATAACCAAATTATTCTTCTGCAATCACACCTCTCTGCAATAGTTTAGAGGAACATGTCCAAATTCTTTCATTCTGAGGATAAAATGCCTGGACAAAGAATGATTTTCAGGGCAACACTGGAACCAAACCCCTCGAGGTTGGTCAGTTAACATTAAGAGGCAGCAGTGCCACATGCAGGACAGCCTTGTGTAGAGGGTGTGCCCAGAGGGACAACTGAGCTCTCAGGTCTCCTCTCAATCCCTTTAGTTGGGTAAAGAAAGTCTCAAAAATGAAGAATTCAAGGTAGCCTGTGTTTAGGCATGATCTCCACAACTCCACAAACTCTCAGGTCTGAGATTGGTCTTCAAACAAGATAAATATTGAGAAATAGTGGAATTTTTAAAGCTGCATTAACAGCATATACAGCCTTCTTAGAAAGGGAAATAGATGCTTTAAAAAAGTATATTACTAAATAAATATATGCTTTGTATGGCATAGCCACAGACCTTTACACAAAACTCCTAACAAATTATTTCAGCTCTGTAAAGGGCAGCAGTTTTTGATTTAAACCATAAACATTAAGAAAGGCTTTAGGAAAACTTAAGTAGTTACAACTCAGTTTTATCACATCCAAGCTCTAGATCATATTGTGTGAGGAAGACTGCAACATTGAAGTTTGTATTAAATAATTCCTTGGTAAAGACAGCACAGGAAGGACAGCTGCAACTATTTGTCTGGTCAAAAACTTAAGCCTAGATTCACGTGACCCAGCCACTGTCATCAGAGCAATCTTTTCAAGTGTCCACATGGCAATCCCAAAAAATGAGCTGGTCATCACAGATAACTGAGTAAGGTTTGTAAGGAAAAACCTCCATAGTTTTCAAGTTACACAGAAAATGTAACATTTCAGCTGCAATGGATGAAGAAAACCTGTTGTCTGAGAACACGAGCAGTCAAGAAGGCAAGGAGTTCTTAAAACTATACAAAATAATTTAAGGAAAAAAAAAAGACGGTTTGGTAAAACCATCAGTCTTCTTCCCTTTAAGGTGCATTAAGATGGAGACAGCCAAAGATCACATTTTGATTCTTATCTCACATTCCTTATTCAAGTTCCAACTTTGAGTCTGAACTCACAAAATCCTATGCAGTTTTGCAACAAGTAGTAAAAATCATAGAAGAAAGATTATA
Source organism: Irena cyanogastra (assembly GCA_013397155.1). Lineage (NCBI taxonomy): Eukaryota > Metazoa > Chordata > Aves > Passeriformes > Irenidae > Irena > Irena cyanogastra. Next base: position 883,297 of record VWZV01011696.1, read on the forward strand.
AATTATTCTGTAAATTACAGATTACAAATAAATCTGTAAATTTTTTGGTAAGTCTGAATAGCACTTTACATCAACATCTGCCAACTTCATCGTCTGTCAAACCTACGAAGCCTTCGCCTTCTCATGTCCTCTTCTGAGTTCTCAGGTGGGAACCAAAACCCATAGGGTCGCTGCTCATTATTGTGGGCTCCTCTACCAAAATCTACAAGACACAATGAAAAACAACTGTTATTTTGGTCTGTAATAGGAGAAAAATGCACATATATCCTGTAAGCCAAAGCGTCACAACACAAAGGAGACAGGGAATTGAATGCTTTCAATTCTGATGGTTTCAGGGCAATTACGACGTCCAGAAACTGCTCTTAAAGACAGTCAAATAAAAAGAAAAACCAAAACCAGAAAACCCCCCAAACAATAAAGCTACCACCACCCAAAAAACCACCCCAACCCAACAACAAAACCAAACCAAACAACAAACCACAACAAAAAGAACATTAACAAGTATTAACCCGTTAAGAATAACAAGTATTAACAAGTATTCACATTTTTCATGATCCCTACTTTACACAGTAAACTCCAGAATGTTAAACTATTTCAGTGTCCTCAGCAGTTCTGCTTCTGGTAAAAGCAGCTTTTGTGTTTGCTGTTAGTCCTGAGTCCAACATGTGCAGACCCACAGCAGATGCACACACAGCTCCAACCCCCAAGCTAGCAGCAGTTTCTCAGGTGGCAGCCCAACCACTCCAACCGTAACCAAAATAATCTGAGCAGCAGGAGCACACCCAGCCCCACAGGTCTGGGCCCTGGCACCCAGAGAGGAGCCAGCACAGGCCATTCCAGCAGCTCTCCAGAATTCACATCGAGGCATCCAGCAAAGAAACAATGCAAGGCTTGGTTACACACACCAGCTCAGCTGAGGGTCTCTGTGAAACAAAATCACAGTCTGCCTTCTGAGCAGAATGACAGTGTTAAGGGACAAGCGAATTAACTTTAAAGGTAATAAAACCTTTGTAATATTCAGCATTTCTTAAGCTTTCATCTGCCCCACATAGGGTCAAAACTGCATTGTAATGCTGTAGTTTAATAATTGATTTTTAAATCACCATAAACTACTTGCATTTTTTAAAAAAATCTTTTCAGTAGTGAAAAGATGAAAAATGCTCTTTTATATATTGACTCAAAAATAAAAGGCTAGACAATATATTTTGAAAAGCTTTAGGATGAAGAAAAGATCTCATTTTACATAAAACAATATGGTGAACAGCAAAGTCTGGATGTTTTAAATACATGTATTTGTATCTGTACGTAGATATTTAAATTATCCTGTTACCTAAAATAGTTCCCTGACACCTTTTTTCTTTTAATTACTGCAGAAATATTAATGAATTAACACCTTTATCTTATCCAAATGTTTATAAGCCACAGTGTTCAGAAATGGTAATTAGGCCACTGCAACTAGTGAAACACCACCTGACTTCTGTGCAAGAAACCAACACAGGCTTTTCAACACATCAGCAAAAACAAATTAAAGACTAATGGAATCTAAGACAGCATTTAAAGGATATGGAAAACCTCAACAACACTGGATGACAGACAAAACCAAAGGACATAGTACAACAAACACAGAACAAAACATTAACCCTTCCCTGGCATATTTTACAACTTTACTGTGAACTAGAACCACATTCTGTGAATACAGAAGACTGAGACTCCTGCATCTATCCTGTCACTGAAAACTGACACTCCTGTGTAGGAGATTCTTTTGTTACTTAAGTTCACAACGAAAGCACTTTGGAGCAAGAGAAAAATCTCTGTAATTACAACAGAAGTAACTAAACCTGTATTAATGCAATGCCACAGAAGTGTTACATCAAACATTGTCACTTGATTTTTCCTCTTCTCTGAAGTTATGACCTTAGTTTTAGGTTAGATAATAGGATTTGCCAGACAGCTTCTCTAAGATTCAAGAGGAATATATCAAGCTACCTAACTGTGAAAGTCACACTAGTAGAAATATGCAATAGGTCTGATAAGAGGAGTGTAGCAAATAAATAGCAGAGCTATCACAAAGCAGTATGTTGGTATTTCTTTTTCATGCCAGCTTTAGTGGTGTTAAAGAAGAATCTAGAACATTTCAGCTGAACAACTTACCGTTTTCAGTATCACCATCTGTCCTGGCACTACTGAATATGGTATCCATACAAAACCAAACTATACAAACTCTTAAAAACCCATACAAAGAACAGACACTTCTCATTTCTAAAAAAACTCTTAATTCTGGAGAGACTTTGCTATAGAAGATAATCACAGACAGCAGTGATCTCTTTCGAACCCAGCAAGGACCATACAGCTAACCAAAACAGAGAGCTCTGATCTGGATATTTGATCAAATGTTATAACAACTTCCAACACTTGCTTGGTTTTCATTTATACCAGTTTTATATAAATTATCTCTTCCATAAATAGTATAGCCCTGCTAACTATGTTATAACAGCAGACTATAATTAAAGTTTACTAATCAGCACTTAGGTGTGCTACAGATCATATACAGTGTGCAATGCTGAACACGTGACTTGCCTTGCTTTTTAATGCAAAAATACCATTGTTTAAAGTGTTCTATTTGAGAAAATGGGAGTTCTCCTAGTTTATAAACATCCAAATACTTTTTTTCCCACAGAATCAATGACGTTGGAAAAGACCTTCGAGATCTCCGAGTCCAACCTATGACCCAACACCACCTTGACAGGCAGACACTGGCACTGAGTGCCACATCCAGCCTTTTCTTAAACACCTTCAGGGATGGTGACTCCACAACCTCCCTGGAGAGCTCACTCTAAGGTATTTTTGATGCATTTGGAGCAGCAAACTGGAGGGCAGCAAGAAGCCAGAGTCAACAGCCCAGTGCTGCTTGACTAATTTCATCTCTTCCAGCCAATGAGTAGTCAAGTCTTCAGGTCTAATCAAACTCTCTTATGATTTACTGAGTTGTACAGAGAATTTTAAGGAAAGGCAGTGCAGGCATTTTTCCTCCTTTCATATTTTAGCAGGACTAGGAGAATTCCAGAAAGAGCTGAGACACACAAAACACAGCAACCTTTTCACAGTTTTGTGTTTCACTAGAAGTCAGACAGAAACTACAAATGAATAAAAAATATAAAATGCCAAAACTGCTTTTATTCTTTCCTGCCCTCCCTTCTGCAAAATGCAGACATGCTAACCAGTCTGAGAGCTCTGGCTTTTAGTACTTATCACCGCCCCACTTTTTCCTACTCAGCTCCAAGTAGACGACATTCATTAGCCTTTGCTATTGTTTCTAACACAGCCCTTTCAGTTTCTGTCAATGTATGAAAAGAATCTTGTCATGCTATGAAGCAAACTATTCTTCCTGGTGCTGATGCCAATATGTCTCACCTCCAGACTTGAACATAAACTGGTGAAGAAGAGTAATGGAAGTAACTACTGTTTCTGTGCTATGCTTTGGAACAGCTGACAAAAGAAAAATCAAATTAGCAGGAAAGTAGCTGAGGGTAATGAATTTAGAAGGAAAGTAACATACAATGAATCCAGACACAGCTGGATTGTTACAAGAGCAAGCCAGAACAATCTTGAACAGTCTCAGTCTCTCTCCTGTTTTTAAAAGGAGATGGTAAAATTGAGAAATACACAAAACCATTCCCTCTCTGAAAGTCTGATAATTTATTTTGGTTAGGAGAGGAGATGGCTAAAGACTTAATCTTTAATCCCTTCATACTTAAGGATTTTTATATTTATTTTAGTCATTCCTCAAAATCTCATCTTTCCTGTACCAGTATCACCTAAATAAACTCTTTTTAAAGTAACAAATTGTTAAAAGCACACTGGTAACATTTTTAGAAAGCATCAATCACTGCCTCATCAGCCAAAATCTTACTGCACACTCAGATCATCCATTTGCTACAAATCATCAATGCTACAATGCAGAGGTAAGAGGACAGAGACCACGGCTGGACTTGATGCTCTTCTGCAAAGAATTAAGGAGATTACAGCTACCTCCAGCTACCATTTAGCTGGATACTGCAAATACTACAGGAGAGATGGCATAAAATAATCTCACTGCATTTCCCAACCATTTAACAATTCTTCAGATGTTAATTCACCTAAAACAAGGCTAAACTCATTATTAACTGAAAATGGTTAATACATGAAATTAATTATGTCTTTCTTTCCCAAGTATTGAAAGGAATTTACTAACCAACTCAAAAAACCCTACATAAACATGCTACTTGACCAGTCCCTAGGCTAAGACAGACTGACAGCTATTCCTCTCCTGAGTAGTAAGAAAGCTATGAATAATTTCAGATAGAAGAAGAATTTCAGGTGGGCTGTATATTTACCATAATATAGTAGAAGCATTTTGTTGAGCTGCAAATAGCAAGGTATGCTTTTCCTTAGAAAATGATTGATTTATTCAGTCAGACATAAAAAAACCAGTTCAGAACATCATTTTTAAATGGCCCCAATGAAAAAAAAGTAAACTATGTACATAATCTACAGAATTAATCCAATAATAAACCAAAGTTAAAACAGTAAATTATGGGTAAATCTAAATTAGGAATATTCACTGACCTTAGTTTACCAGTAAAAATTCCCAGACTAAGTTTGTTAACATTTGCAAGAATCTTACAACATAAAAAACCACTTTGCTTTCCCGTTACTGCATTTCTGCTTGCGTAACAAAGACCCACAGCAACAAAGGAACTCTGAACAATATCCCTTTCCCAATGCCAAGCCTGAGACACCCAGATGGATGGATGGAGATACCAAAGCATGCTGGAGCCACTCCCCAGCAGCTCCCACTTTCTCCAAGGGTAAGGGATGCTTTTGTGCAGCCCACACACAGCTCCTGCTAATGATGCCCACAGCTGGGAAGCAGAAACGCTGTTCTCCAGCAAGGTGACCCTGCCAAACCCACTGCGAAAGAAACAACTTTTGTTTCTTTATGAACAAGTTCAAGTTACTGAGGGAAAAAAAAATATTTCCAGAGACCACTGAAGTCAGATAGAAGACTCTCATTTGTATCACTGGGTCTTGGATCAAAATACCAAGAGATCTCTACCTCCATATGCTAAACATGCTTTTAAAGTGGTGTAATGTGTATATGAATGCAATCCATCTCTAGCTACATCCAAGATTTAACTATTTTCAGCTTTTTCCTCCTATTTTAATTGTCTTCAGCAGTTGAAACAATTGCAAGAAAGAAACCATCCAAAAGAATTGGCAGTACCTGCAAGTGTATTTGCATATTTAGGAACTACCAGAAAAAAAATACTCAGCATTCTATATTCATTTCAGCACGAAAATCTGAATAAATTCTTATCTCAAAATCCGTTGTAGCAATAGCAAGAACCTATGTCACCAGCTATGTCAACGACAACTTACTGTTTAAAGAGCAAAAGAAGCCAACCCTTTAGGCTTCCTTAGCACTTCCAAAAAATCCCTGCAGAACTGGTCTTTACCCCACAGCATTTCAGAGATGCTAACTGGTTGTGGTACTGGTTTGAAAGAGAAACCCATGGTGAAAGGCTCAGTGGTTCATTTAACTCTTTTGGTGAACTTTGATCACCATTGTAAAGAGAATCAGGAGTTTTTTGGTTCTAATTTTCAGCAAATCTCTCATCCTACATCAACCACTGTATTTATGAAGAGACAGATGGAAGAGAATTCATTAAATATTTCTAAAATAATTCTGACTATGCTTCTTGTTGCAAGGGGTGTGCTTATTACACTGGTACCAAAACTTTCTGTGTGGAAATGATAAAAATTCGTTGATTCATTTTCCCAGAAATTTGCTTAAGAAAGTGCTGGTGATCAGGTCATAGAGCACAGCTGCAGTTTTAGAAAGGTATTTAGAACAGGAGGTCTGCTCAATGGGTTTTCCAAGAGGTGTGGTGGGTACCATAGCATGAATTTCAAAAAAAAAAAAAACAACTAAAAGGAAATCCATCACAAAAGTTGCATCTAATTCTCAAAGCCTAAATCCTAGCATATGATTTCATGAAATGTGTTTTAATCTGAAACAATGCACTGCATATTTGATCATATAATCTGCTTTAAGGTATTTCTACAGAAAACCATCATATTCAAGTGCAATGACTGGCATTTCCGTAATTGCAGAAAGAACAAATAACACTGGAAATAAAATATACAGCATTTCTCCAGTTTCCTCACATAAATTCCATTCTTATATTACAATCTTCCACGGGCTGGAAAATTTCAAAGACTCCAATAAAACGTCTTGTCTCAGTAGCAACAAACAGACGTGGGAACCCTTCCAGGGAACAGGTAAGCCAGATGCCCAAGTACTTCCTAACTGCTCCAAATGACTCTGACTAACTGATGCCTGGCCATCTAAAAGCTCTTGAGTGGAGAGGTATTTATTGGTTTAGTTTTAAACCAAAAGCAATGAAATGCATAGACATTTCATGATAAAATGTAAGAGAAATGTCTATACCTGATACTTGTAGGTATTTCTCTTCAATCACAAACTATAAAGATTATCACCTCCATGTTTAAAAAGCTTAGTCTTTTGGGGAGAAACACCAGCTGGCAAAGGATTCTTAACATCATAGACATTGCAAGTCAGACACTTAGAAGTTCAACTCACAAAAAATCCCAACACCCACCACAACAAAAATCCAAACCCACATACCACACTAATCAAGATATTCTGAGCAGAACAGCAAGCACACAATAGATCAGAGACTTGGTTATACTGGGGTTACATTAAGGGTGGCTGGTAATACCAGTGACAAAAAGGTCAGCCATATACTTGAACTTCATAGTAAAAGGAGTTTAAATATCAAAGGCTATGACCTTTTTAAATCCAAAATGATTTTCCTAAGTAAAGGAAGAACTATTGCAATTTGAAACCAATATAAAATTATGAGAATAACAATAAAAATCCGAAAAACTCCTAAACCGAACTAAACCAACAAACTCTGGAGAGAAAACCCATTAATGTTGTTCAAAAGGTTTCTTGTTTGAAGCAACAACATAACTACAACCGAGGATGGAAAAAATATAAGTAGCAGCTCCTTTCAGCAAAGAGATCTAAATCGCTGAAATAGTTTGGTAGTCTTAAAATTGATGCCTCCATAGATCTCAAACAAGCTTAGCAATTTTTTTTCTTGCACTCGACTCTAATTACTATTATTATAGTAGAAATTTTCAGGATATTGTATAAAATCAGATCTGCAGTTCAGGAATGCCTAAATGTGGAATAAACAGAAAAGGTCTATCTTTAGGGTGGGTTATGCATGAATTTAGAGAACAGTATCCACTAAGCCTAAATTCAATGCATGTCTTTATACAAATTAGTTTCCAGTTGTGGACAACAGCTGATACCAGGAAATTCTGTATTATGTCATTAATTTTTTTATTAACTTAGCAGGATACTATCACATCCATTTATAGGAATGGATCAACATTCTATATCCCTAATGGCATATTTTGAGGCCTAGAAGCCATAATAAATGTACTTGTCCAAATAAGCATGAAAAAAATATTATTAATCAATTGAAATTATTGGAGTACTCTCTTGTCCAAGTTACAGAACAGCTGCGATGCTTTAAATGTCACAGTTGGGGAAAAAATTAACAAGAGAGCCCTGAATTGATTGTGGTACCTGCTATTACAACCTATTTCAAATTATTTTATGTAATTTTTTGTCATGTTAAGTACCTGTTTCATCATCCACATAACTGCAAGAATCTCTGAATGTTCATGCTTTAGGGAAAATGTATCGTGTTCAAAGGACAGTGCTCATTCAAGCTAATTATTTTTCAAACCAACTGACAGGGAAGAATATCCTAATTGCCCATTAGCACAGTAAATTTAATCTCTTCCTTTGTGTCCCTAAAACAGGTGTGATCAGTGACATGCTCTGTATTATGTCCTTTGTGAAATAAGACATCTGCCTATAGGCAAATAGAACCTTTACACAGCATGTTTAAGGAAGAATTTTAAGAGCTCAAATCCTAGGTCTCGCTTGTCCAAACTAAAGTGTTCCAGCAGGAAAGAGAAAGAGGTGCAAAATAAAGCAAGATCCTTATATATTTGATCACACCAAATTATACTGGAGACAATATATGATGATATCTTTTCCTGCTTCACTTGCTTGTGAGGCTTAAAAAAAGTAACCAGCACTGAAACCACGCACTACCAGAGTGTTAAGAAATGCTGCTTTTGGCAGGGAAGTTTAAAGTGAAATTTGGTTTGCCACAGCAATCTACTATTGAAATTCATTCTTGTGTTTCATCAAAGGACATTGTCCAAAAAACACATTCCTTCTTATAGCACAAAACTTATCTTTGTTCAAAAACACAAGCAGATAAAAAAACATCTTACCTGGAGTGTTGGAGATTATTTAAGGCTACAAACAAAAGTGGCAGATGTTTCAAAGTGATACATGTAAGCTTTTAAAGTGCATACTGTCTACTTATTTATATTATCATCTTATCACTGTTATTCATATTCTGTTTTCTTGATAGTTTCAAAAAACTCCACAAAAATGGCTCATTCTTTCAAGTAACATCTCAAAATGCTTAATATTAAAAGCTTTGAAGGATTTCTTTCTCAAACTCAATGTTAAAAATTATGCAAAATATCATCTTAAAAAGATGGTAAAATAGACGATATCCCTCACAATAAAGCTCATTTTATATCCATTCCTTCCCAAAACTACAGGATATGTCCAAAAATAAGTCATGAGGAATACATCTTGTTTTCCCTCCTAAGCCTCTTTCAGTATGAATCGTAACTTAAGAGATAAAAATGCAATAAAATTCCTACCTCTTTCATTAAGACTGTTTAGCACGGCCCTTTCAAGCTGTTCTTCTTCAGTGAGCCCACCTGTATAATCAAAGTAGCTCCTTGGAGTTCTGTACTGATAATTCGGATAATAGCCATAATACTCTGTAAAATGAATCAAAAAATAAAATAAATTGCTGCTACTCAGCAAGTGTGAAATCAGATATTATCTTCTTGCTATCTTTCTTCCACAAATTGTTTTAATTTGGGAAAGAAAAAAATTATTAGGGTTCAATTACTTATACAATATATGCCATGAATTAACTTCTAATTTACAAAGCCACAGCATGGTAACAGGAGGAAAAAAACAACAGAAAAAAGATGGACCAAAGATCTTACTTCTAACAGTTACAAAAAATTAAGTGTCATAGAATTGCTATTATTAAGAAGTTCCACACAGAAATTGGAAGACAGTTTTCATTATCTCCTTTTAACACTTAGTTGTTAATATTTGGACAGCTTACTGCTATCACTAGAACACAAACCAGGTACTGTTCAGGTTTTTTCTCCCCACCTCTCTTCCCCTTTCCCCCAGGGCCCATAAAACAATGTCATCATAAATTCCAGTCATCTTTGGACCTAGAGAAGTCACAGGAAAAGATTCCTGCAGAGCTGTACACAGCTCATGTTGTGCTCTGGCACAGCTAAACCTGCCCTGCAGAAAGCCAGCACAGCACAGATCTCATCAGTGTCCCACTCACTGCTGACAAACCTTTCTGGCCTTTGCAAAGCTGGCCAAAACCAAGCACAGGCCATCATCCACCCAAACACATGGGATTCAAAAGGAAAAAATTGCTTGGCTAGAGAATTGAGCAAGACTCTCCTCCTGTTAACAACACGATCTGATCTTGCCTGAGCACAGAAAACCTAAGCTGAGAAAAATTATGGAAAAAGTCCCTCTTTTCAACTGAGGAAAACTATGGAGACAAGTCCCATTTTTCTATCCCATTTCTGTATTTTCAAAATACAAAGCTTTTGTGATGTGTTCATTTCCAGACAGCTGAACAAGGGATTTTGAAGAACCAAAGTACAGAAAGGTTGCCAATTTGTTCCAACTGAGAGAAAATTATACAAAGGTTTTTCAAAATGAGGAAAGGGGAAATATTTTTGTATTAAATAAGTACAGCAGGCCATTTCCTTTTTCTTCAGATTATTAGCATCAATTACAGTCTCATGTTCTCTCATTGGTTCTATCAATTCCAAGTGAAACTTGTAAAGTTTCTGTGGTTAATAACAAATACAGTTGACAAAGTGAGGCCAAATAAATAATTTCTATTTAAAAATTATTTTGCTAAAGAAAAATATCCCAAGCTCTAGAACCTTTAGACAAATAAAACCAGCAATACTCTGTCTTGAAAGCTATACAGGAAAAGCAGGAAAAACTGAACAGCGTAACTGCACAAAGTTCTATATAGAATTGTATCTATTCCTCTGTATTTGCAAATATCCCTACGTTGATTTTATATACACATGTACACATACACAATATACACACATATTCTGTCTTTTTCCAATTCTTCCTTGTCTTGGAGCACAACTGACACTGGAAGATTTTCCCTACACCTGCAGTGAAATCTGACTGAGGGACAGCATTTAGCTGTTATGTCTGTACACTCTGGAGGCAATCTTCTTATACTCCCCGCATTCTCCTCTGCTTTATGTTAATCTGAATGAACATTTTCTCAGCTATAAATTTATTTTCTGGAGGCTTCAAAACTACATGCATTGTAAAAATCCTGCTACTAAAAGCACAAAATTATCTGATGAAAGCAAAAGGATGCTGTATTTTAGGTTTGTTCCATTGCTAGTTTTTTCCACATTTTATGTTTCACACTGCCAAAGCAAGTTGAAAGTGCTCAGAAAGCTGTAATCTTCGATTTTAAGATGAGACACAGTTTGGTAACATTGACATGTTCAAGGTGTTCTATTAATCAAAACAAATGTCCTAATACTTTATTCATGAACTGCACTTAGAGAAAACCTAATTCAGTTACTAAAAATTAAATGTGTTAAAATTACACTTTAAACCTTTTTTTCTTTTAAAGCTGTTTCCTTGTGCTGTTTCATAAAATCTGTTCTGACCATAGCTTCATCTATTTTTCTACTTAAATTGATACTTAAAGGCACATAGTAATAAATCAGCAATGCCAGAAAGTGAGAAACTAATCAAGATATGCATCATTAGCTTATGACACTAGAGAGAGTTTTGTTCACTCACAGATGGCCAAATTTATTCCATATATCATACACCAAGCAAAAGGTTAAATCTTCCATTAAGACTTCTGCAAATAGGATGAAAGACAATTACGAAGTATATGAACATGGAATGAACATAAATATATATTTTCTTAACTGCACTTGTAAGTAATTTTAGACAAATGGATTTAGTAGAAACTAAAAATCAAATGCTTATATCTAAAGGCATACTTGGATGACAGGATAATTCAGGTTAACTCTCTGCATCTCCCCTTTGTCCAAAAGAACTCAAGGTAACAGCATTTGGGGACTGCCCAAAACACACAAAAAAAGCCCAGACTTCCTTGTTGTCAGCATACTACAGCTTTTTTCTCCCTCCCCACCACGGCAGATCTACTACATGAAATCTCTTCCATTTTCCCTACTTGAAAAGAGCTGGAAAAGAAAACAGAAAGGGCTATTCAGAATCACCCTGCTGCTCCTTCACAAGGGTGGTCTTGTACACCACCCCTCCCAAGCTCCCAGCAGCTGGTGTTTGTACAGGGGCTGTAATAGATCACGGAGTTTAAATGTCAAGTACAAGTTCTTATCTTCATTAGCTAGTAAAGGACTTTTTCCAATATAAATCTTTTGAGTTTCCAGCCAGCCTGCTATTCTGGGATACTGGAGGAAGGTTCAGTGCCTGTGAGCAGCTGGGCTGGGCAGCACCTGTAAATGAATGAGCACCTTTACCTGGGCTGGGATTGCCAGCCATGGGGCAGGCAACTTGTGCTTGCTGCACATGCTGTGTTCACCTCTCCTTTCACTTCACAGTAGTAATTGTTTTATTTCTTTACTGGCCTTTAGATCAAATGTTTTGTGACTTGAGAGTAAATTAGAGTAATGAAAATCCTGGGTCAACGTACTTTTAAGTTGGAACAATCCCTGTTACTGGTGCTGAAGAAAGCAGGCTAAGATCTTTTGTTTAGGAATTACAAAACAGATGTTCCAAAAATACTTAAGGGCCCAGAATCCTGCTTGTGGGAACTATTTAATATAATAATAAAATTGGAGATAGATCATGGAAGACAAAGTCTTCAGGGAGAATAAAAGTAGCTATAAACTTGGCTCAAAGTAAGCACATCTCAATTATAAAAGACTACACAAAATACAAAACTCTTCCTGACAAAACATCAGAGAACAGTAAGAATCATCAAACATGTGAAATAGTTTCCTTATAAGCAACCAGCTTATAAGAGACTCCAGCTTTCTGAGTGGAAGGGAAAAGATGACAATTGTGAGTACAAGACTGAAGCCTAAAAAACCAAGTACATAAAGGAAGTACATAAAGAATGAAGGTTTAGTCTCCATCTCCAAAGAAGAATTAATGTGCATCAAATGAAATTAGCAGTTAGCAGATTCAAGCCAAACCAAAAAATGAAAGACTCTAAACCAGGAAACAAACTGTGAGTCTTTTCTGACGATGTAGGTGTTAGAAGTGCTCATGTTGATTCAAAGAGCTTCTGACAAATTGACGGAAGAAGGATCTACCACACACTATTAAAGACAAAATTCTCCCATAAAACTTTCTGCTGAGAACATCTTTAAGCCACAAGTCACTGCACACTGGCAGAAATTTGAGAGAGTTATCACCATGCATTTATCCTGTTCTTCCAGCAGATGCCTAGGGAAGAGCATAAATCACTGCAGGAGGTAAGAGATGCCAGGATACGCATCCCTTAGCTCAGATCCAACACCCAGAGCCCTTCTCCCAGCCTCTCCAGGCCCTCACAGACAAGGACTCTACACATTATTTCTGTACACTCCACATGCAATGATTCAATCTTCTGCAGGAGAAGTGAATCAAATGTGCTGTACTCAGTGTGCCAGCATTGCAACCATCCATCTATAAACTGAAGATGGCCTAAATTCAGTCTGCTGAGGAGGGGCTTTTTGCACATAAATTACTTCATTTACAGAGAGTGTTCAAAGGAAGATCCTTGTAAGAAGGGAAAAACCACCCTAGAATGGAACAGATAAATTTGCCAGATGAGGGCATATTTACTGACATCCAAAAGGCTGCTTTCAGTAGACACAATTTCCCCACCATTACACCTTGTGCAAAAGGGATGATTATTTCCCTGAGGTAGCTTTTTAGCAACATGACCTTAATTTGAGACTTAAGCCTCTTGTATAAAATCCAGCCACACACTTGCCTGAAGAGGAAAGGTGAGACATGCCCAGAGAAGTATATTTTGTATACTAGGTATGTTTCCATTTACATAGCTCTCCTATAAGTTTTCTAATCATTAGCGGAACTATTTTTAAAGCTGGAATAAGTTTTTGGTTAAGTGGATGAGAGTACTTACCTGAATAGTAGTCCCTTGGCCTGTCAGGCTCAGTGAAGAAAGAAATGCCAGCTAAATAAAAAAATAAAACATATAATGTTAGAATAATCACATTTTCTTTATAAAATACAAAATTCAAATTTAAAGTACCCTTTCTTTAAGAGTTTGTTTCCTAAGATACAGGCAGAAAATCAGTCATGGGTATCTGTGGATTGTTTTGGCATCAGTGAGAGAATATACTATTAAAAGCTTGTATGTTGTTCCAGATTTTATAGTAGAGTGCCATGTTCAAGCAACATATCCATGTAGACTAGGAAAAAAGCGAACCAACCTATAATGTTCTCCCAGAACACATAACGAACAATTTCTCTACTGAGAGTATTCATTAGTAATAATGTTTAATGCATAGAAAACAGAGGACTGGAGCAACACTGCATTATTCCTGCGCTGTTACACAGGAGAAAGAAAATGCCCATGTACTGAACACTGCTTCCAGTAGTTGCCAGTCACACAGAACCTGCACAGCAGCCCAGCCTCCAGGGCAAGTTTCACTAACAGTACTGTGGGGTATCATTGAACCACAGAGAAATTAATTGGAAGGGACCTCAGGAGGTGCCCAGTCCAACCCCAAACTAGAGCAGGGCTAGCGAGGAGATCAGAGCAGGTTACCCAGGCAGGGCTGCGTCTTGCCAAGTCCGAGGCTGGAGACCCTGAAGCTGGCCTGGCAGCTTAGCTGATGCCTGCCTGCTCCATAGTCATCAGGCAGCTCCCCTGTGGCACAGAATCACGCAAGGTTAACCTTTAACTAACAGGACACCTGATGTCTGCTCCCTCCTGCAAGGCAGGAAAGCTGATGCTTTGGTGTCCTTTTTTCCCTTCCAGCTGCTGAACACGTATGACCTACAGACTACCCCCAAACTGTGATCAAAGCCCCAGTGAGAGCACACACATTTGAACATATAATTCTTCACTATACAAACACTGTATCCATGTGCAATTTGATGGATCAGTCATGAATAAAGTACTCCATCTATCAAGTAGTCAGACATAAAAAGCCAAATATTCTGCCAACCAACCCCAGCACAGCTGTTGCGTTAGGGCTTAGACTCCTAAATAAAACACTGACATTTATGGGAGTGTTAATTTAAAAGTCTGAGGGGCTGTATTTAAAACAATTGTTACGACTAAAGATGTCTAAAGCTATAATCTTTTTTAGAAAATAATTATTACTGCAATATGAAAAGCTGTAATAACACATTGTTGGAAAGCTTGAGAAATCCAGCAACTATTTCTTAAGCATCCCACCACCTTTTTCAAACCAGAGACTTCCATTAGAATCAACACATGAGAAATCAAGACGGAAACATTTTGTTCTGACATATGTTTATGGCTTCACCACACTCCACTTGAAGTGACACTTTCATTGAAAGATTATACTCTAAATAAATACTTATAAAGAAGAGTAAAAGGTATTCCTCTAAGTAAAAATATCTGAAAGTCACATTTATTCGTAACTGTTCTTATCCATATTTAAGAAAAAAAATTGCATATTTTCTTCTGTACCCACTTTAATAAAATGAGCATATACTTAATTGTCTAAAAACCTGCTGGAATGGGCTGAATTTCTATATGCAAGGCTTACTGAATTTTAAAAATAAAAGTGTTCCTTATGCAGCTTTCGTAAATTCACAAAATTATATACCTGCACAGGCTTGCATGATCTTTTTCAGAGGTCCCATAGTGTACATCAATCCAACAAGAATTCCTGACAGATGCCCAGCGAAAGAAGTCCTAGGAAACAAATAAATCTTGTGAGTAACATAAAGGAAGACTTTTTTTTTGTAGGGATACAAAAAGGAGAGTGAAGAATTTTTTGTAAAAAAGTCTCTGAGACTTCCCTGAGGAAGTCCCTGAGTGAGACCAAACACAGAGACATTACCTGCCTGCAAGGATATAATGTCAAGTTTTCTTTCTTTGTAACTACCTTAAAATTGAGAGTTACACAGTTATAGAAAAGTATTTAACAAATATTCTGAAAAAGCTAATCGGAGAGATCATTTTAGTTGCTATGGAATATGATTCCCTAAAAGCATTTAAAGACTTACCAAAAGAGTAAACTGGTTTTAAGCTTTAGAAAAGTAAATTACATTGTAATGTCTGGGTAAATCTTACCAAAACCATGTACATTTCTGAGTGAAAGCACAAACACAATACTTTCTACTGAACTATCCATGCAATCCGACAATTAGTCTGAAAGAAGCATGAATGCAGATCCTGCAATCTTTGTAATACACTGCCTTCAAAATGGAAAGAACAATTGAAATGCTGAGATCCAAGTTCTTTTCTATGCATACCAGCAATTTCTTTAAAAAAATATCATTACCATTTGTATACAGAATGAAGAGGCTCTGGAGTCTTCTGAGAAATCAAACCAGAAGCACATGTTTACAATAAATAAGGAGATTTGCTCAAGTTATTGACATGACTATGGGGTACTCTATAAACTCAAAAATCAATTTTCAGCATTCAAGTTAAGAGTTAAACTCTTCCATGTTTAGACATAGATTAAGAGAAAATCTTCTGAATTCAAGCAAATGTAAACACTAGTTGCAAATTTTCCACCTCTATTAGCAAGTTACAGATGCCAATACACTAAACATTAAAATTTCCTTGTATGTGCAACTAGAAATAACTCATTTTTACTGGTTGTCAAAAAAATTAAATAATATGAGCTAAAATGAGCTTTTTTGTCCGTTATAAAGTAGAAATAAAACCTCTGTTTAATGTACCAAGTGTAATGTTTGCATCAATTTTACATTCAGGTCAGTGATCCACAGGAGTTATACAGGTGATGGCACAAGCACTCAAGCCAAGACAACTTCCAGGCATCAGTGGTAAGAGGAGACAAGAAAATGCACATGTCACTAGAGGGAGGTAAAGATCAAATCTAAATTCACTCTTTTGCTTCCTACTTAACCACAAACTTGTATCCTGCTGTGGAGAGCTGCAGTTCTCTCTCATCAGTAACCAACAAGTCTCTAGAGACTAACACATAAAAGCTGATGGGAACATTTATAGATAAAAGGTAGTTACCAAAATAAAGTATCTATAAGGAACTAATTTTCCAAACAGATTTTCTGGAAGAGACTTTCCAAATTTAGGAAAAATGCATGCCTGACTTGGAAAATGCCTGACCTCAGAAAATTAAAAATACTTAAAAATCACCTATTCTAGAAATCACCAATTGGTTTACCTAAGATTTAAGATATCTGGTCAATTCTGGAAGAGGCACAGATTAAACAGAAAGTACCTATTCACCTGTCTGTTCTTCCATTACACAAATAATCCCAAAGACTGCTAAGTAAAGTCTACATCTCAATATCCTTTATGGAAGGTGAAGATTAGAATGATACTGAATGCACTTTAGAATTTTTAAAAAAAAAAAACATTAATGAGAAAGAAAATAAGATGTCAGTAAACTCCTAAATCATATCCCAGCACACCAGTCAAGGTTTTCAAAACACTCAGTACTACTTTTGGATCTTTCACTGGTTATGGATTCTCAGGTGAACCTGCTACATCACTCCAATAAAGCAGGTCCAAATTTACCGCATGGCTTTCTGACTGGGCAGAATTCTGCCCCAATTACTGACCTCTTATCTATTCAAAACTAAATTATGCAATTTGGTTTAAAGAAGGAACCAGTTAAACATAGACTTCAAATACTATAACCTGCTCTGAGCACACAAATGAGCATGTAAGAGCAATGCTGTGAGAGCCACAATTGCTATGGTTCACTGCAAGGCAGTTACTAATTAAACATGCTGTGTTCTAGGATATGAATTTCTGGAGATCAGTGCTTGTTTTCTGTAGCCCCCATTATCATTTAAGTGCCGTGAAGTTGCCCTCTGTAGAGGTCATGACGAGGCAGCAATTTAGCATTCCATAAAATTATGAAATATTTTTTGGTATTATTTCTGGACTTCCTATCCACTCTCTACCCAAAGATATTTCTACAGTAACGCAACTGAAAAAGAACAGCACACAATATCTGAAATCATGTTTTTCCTCTACCATAAACAGTATGATATGGTTTTAGTTCATATATAACGCTCTTCCACTATTCTTTAATTAAAAACAGTATTGTTAAACATATCACCAAATAAAACCTATGTTAAGCTAAAACAACAGTTTATGTTTTTCAGAAAAATGCTTTTAATGCTCTGAAAGCTTTACTTTTATATGTGTATCAATGCCATGCAGCTCACAAATAAAATTGCATTTGGGCAGAGCACTTTTCTGTCTTTAATCTTCACTGCAGTCAATTGAGCAGCCAGGCAAAAAGCTATAAAAGCAGTGCTTAACTTAAGCAATATCTGAATTCTCCTTCTGTGCTAGGAAATGTTCTATCAGCCATAGCATAGTACCTGACAAGGAATATCTCAGTATTGCTGAGCTCGTTTTTACTATCTTTCTGAAAAGAGGGAAATCATACATAAACTGTGATTTGATAGTTCATAGGTTTTGTGTCTGTACTTTGCATATATTCAGCAATGTGATTCACAGTTACAAAATATTACATAGGAAAATTACTGATTTGCAAACAGGACTACAAAAATCAACTGCCAAAGAAGAGCAAAGGCCCTGTTTCGGAGGTAGGGGCAGATGAATTGTGCTGGCACAGAGCACACAGGGAAACTGAGGGAGATGATCAGCAGCACTGCAGGACAGTGACACTGACAGTGACAAAATTGGCAGAATACTGGATGATAGTTTGATCATAGATCAGAGGAGTGACTAAGCCAGAGTGGTCTAGGACAGAAATGGCAACCAAACAGTGGAATGCCACTTAGCTAATGAAGCCCTTGGCATTACGGTGCCAAGGAGGAGTAGTTTAGTTACTTGGTGGAGTAATTTAGTTACCTCATTGAAAAGGCACAGCCCTTTTCCTTGTCCATCAACTTTTGTTATCTTCCCTCAAATACTCAATTATACCTTCTGGGAACAGTATTTCAGGTTTTTAATCTGTGATGTACTCAAAATAAAGGGTTTTAAGGAAAAAGCAGACTGCAGCCCCAACACTGCACTGGGATACCAACTAACACTACTCACACTTCATGAGACACTTTGAACTACTTCAGATAGCTCAAATCTCTTCTCCTTTCTTTGAAATATTAAATGCACTTACCCTGGGGAGATTAAATGAATAGCCACCAGCTCCACCCAACAAGCGTATTTACTGGATATCGGCAATCCAAGGACACTGCTCACTCTTCCTGGATTGTAATGGTTGTTCAGAACTTTCAAAGCAAACAAGACTCCTGCAAACAAGAAGAAATCACATGAAGAGAGAAATACTTGTGCACAAATAAAAAAGAAATGCAAACAATTTGAAGTACCATGCAATTTCAAAGCACCACGAAGCATATTGCTGCATGCCAGAACAGTTCTGTTCTTTCAGTGATACTTTTCAGTGACTTAAAAAAAGAGATACAAAAACTGTGTATTTGTATGACAGCCAAATCTAAGCTGCTTTTTAATGTGCCTGCTGACTGTAGCTACTCAGGTATTCAAAACAAAAAACCATAACTTAAAATAGGAATTCTAATTGAAATAATTAACAAAATTAGCGAACTCAAAAAAAATGTTCTGTGACTCAAAAAAAGTCACTACTGAAAACAAGACAAACAAATAGGTGTAAAACTCAAGGTAGGTTCAAATTCTGAATTAATGGAAAATCATCTTGCACATACTCCAGAAACACTTGTTTCTGGAAAAAAAAAAAGTAGATAAATCACCTCTAATCACATTAAGTAATATTAATTTCTAACTGATTGCAACTGTTGTATCATGCAACAGACAGCCAATATGAAGGAATGAATTCAGAGGACTTATTGGAAGTGTTTATGAAAAAGTCCCTCTCAAGAGAAAGCTCACAGTGGTCTGAAAAAAACCCTGAAAAATTAACAAGTAAAAGTTTTGACATGGACACATTGAGGCTGGCACAGGCAGCGCCAAACCATTTAGGGAAAGGGGCTGCACTCAGGGCCTCTACAGCCACCAGAAGGGTCAATACCAGAACTGGGCATGTCTTGTTACCAAAGGGGGGTGACCAGAAAATATCTGGAGGTCCAGAGAAGCAACTCCCAGGATGTTCCAGCAGTACCCACTGGAATATGCCAAGAAAACTTCAGAAGTGTTGAAGCAACTCTTAAAGGCTGAAAAAGAGGCTTGCCTTCTAAGGCTAGGTCCCAATGAGAGCAAGGAAACCCCCTACTTATCTAGAAATGCAGGGCTACTTTTCCACTTGACTGCAGGTTTTTTTAAATAGAAAGAGTTTGACTTGAAAATGATCTGCTAAAGGAGGAGACAAGACCATTACTGAAAGGAAGATAACCAAAATCAGGTGTTTGGATGTTGCTAGCAGAAGGAAGCCTAGGGGAGCCTCTCCAAAGACAGGCACAAGTAATTTTAAATTGATAGGCTTCTCCAGAACCCACCTAAGGAGCATTATTGAAATGCTTATACCACACCTGAAAATTAAGAGTTCAGACTTCAATTAACCAGCGACATTAAACAGAAAACACAATTCTCTCAGGATGAGGATATTTTCATGTTCCCAGGTAAAGTCCCTGCTGGTCACAAGAACATGAACAGAATTACTTTATGTTCATGCCCATAGTATATGCTTTAAACTAAGAAATAGCATAAGCATACTGATATGACAATCATACATATATTCAGATATACACCTATCCTCTTTCTGCAATTAACAGTTATTGCTATATAGCAACTATACATACTAATTTTACATATCTAAATTGCACCAACACTGTGTCTTACCTGAAAAACCTACAGCACAATTCATTTCATAGGAAGGATCATCCAGAATTACCACAAGCAGGAGTTCCAGCACCATGTAAACTACCCCAATCAGCACTGAAAATACTGCAATTATGTAGGCAAACCATATGCTCTTCAGCTTTCTTTCCAGCATTATGCCCTTCCAAAGCATGGAAATCATGTTATAATACAAATGCCAATCATCCGCATGGTGGAAAGGAGCAAGCAGCAAACGCTGCCAGTTCCTTCTGTGGACAGCTTCATTTACACTGAGACACACTTCAGTCAGCGGCCTCAAAGGATTCAGAAAGAGAAAAACATTCAGTACAAGTACCCCAAGGGTAACAGAAGGAATGTTCTGGAGTCCAACTTGAGAAATTTGATAAAGCAGCAAAAGCAGTCCAGCACTGACTCCTCTTTGCCTTCGTTCCATAGTTGCTTCTTATTCAAAGAAACGTGAAGATGACTCTGATTTCCAGTGTTTTGTTCGATTTCAAAACCACACAGGTTTTGGAAATTCTGAAAGAAAAAAGATAACTTGTTACATACATATTGTGGTGTTTAGAAGCTCATCACTGTTTTTTGTCAGTTTTTAAACAAAAAATTCATTGAGGTAATCACCTGAGACCTTTTATATATCAGAACAAAAATTCAAGTGAGGAAAAAAACCTAGAATTTGTAAACTGACACAAAACACATAAAAGAGATTTATACAGGTAATCCAGACAAGCATTGAGAGAAAAAGCAGTCTGCAACCTCTGTTTCACATCCCTGGACAGGCTGTACTTAATCCATTAAAATACTTGGGTATTCTAGACAGATTTTCATTAATTCTGATTCAGTAAGAATAATTAAGATTTCAAGAAGGAAAACAGTTTAAAATTCTTCTCTAGAGTCTCAGTTTCCAGGATTCCTACCTTTGCCACATATTTAAATTTTTTTAATGACCGTTTTTCCAACTTTTACAAATATTCAAAACAAGCTAAGCTTGAAAACTAAAAGTTACAATTTTTAAAAAAGGAACAGAGACACAGCTAAGTACTCCTAGATGAAATCTGAAAATTGTTATTGCTTTCCTAGGGATGAGAATAAAGAGTTTCGTTTAGAAGTAAGCAATGGAGAAAAGAAAACTACAGGGGGAAAGCATATACATATCTAGCATATAAAATTTTAAGAGTTGTAACAAAATTTTCATCTTTGCCTTATTTATGCCCGAAAAGCCCAGGGGTTTAGAGGGCTACAGAAACAGATCTGGCTAGAAACAAGAGTTACTGTGACAGGAACTGACAAGAGAGGAGGGAGGAAGCTGTGCTGGATAACACAGCACAGGGAGATGTGAAGTTTCCAGAGCATGGAACCAGAGAGTGTGTCTGTGGAAAATAGGAAGAGACCCAGGATTTCAAGCTGGCTCCGAGGGCTACCCCAGCTTGGCAAGTCCTGCTTTTACCTCTGAAAACTCTGCAAGGTGCCCAACAACAGCACAGCCTCTCCTCCCCTCCAAGTTCTTTGCAAAACTACTGAAGATACACAACACATTATTCCACCTGTAAGTATCAGTTATGTAGAACCAGCAAAATACAATTACTCTTCAAAACTCTGCCACCAGGTTTCAAATGAAACCACCTGAAATAATGAGATATATATATACAAAATTCTCATTTCAACACCCTATTAATCTTTTTTACTATACACAAAATAGTTTTCATTTTTAATTTAAATGCCTTTGCAATTCATACGAAATTATTCCTCTTCAATATTTTCATTACATAAACAAACAACAATCTAATTCTTCTAGAGGACAGGAAGGAAAAAATGGCACATTTATGAAAGACAGCTCAAGTCACAAAATTTAACATTCCCCATTATGTCTGTTAGGATTTACGAAGTTTCACATTTCTACAGACCATTGCTATGCCTGGAAACACTTTACTAAATATGCTTATTCAGAGTATTCTTAATAATTTGATTGGGTTGCATTGCACAAAGTCAGTGAGCACATGGAAAAGAAGGAAAGCACCTCTGGATGATGTTATCCTGTAACAGCAAAAGGACCTGGGAGACCTGTACAGGGTGGAACATCGAAGACAACCGGGTAGAGGCCAGACTACCTTCTCTGCTTATCCTGAAGTTCCATGCTAGTTCACACACAGAATTAATTAATGCCACTTCTTATAATTAAGTATTTTTTTAGTCTCTGTATTTCTCTTTAAATCACATTTTTGCTTATTATAGCAATTTAAGAGAAGAAAAAACCAAATTGGTCGTGTTTTTTTAATCCTGAAAACAACTGCAGTAAACCAGCATGCATGTAAAATGTACGCGTTACATTACAGTGAAAGTTACTATGTTTTTCCCACACAATTATCTTGGAGATGCTACACAAGGCCTGAGCCTTGTCCAAAACAGAGTGAAAACAACAGAAATGTGCTTTATACCGGGCCTCTTGAACATGAATTTCCTACGCTGGTGCCTTCTAAAACCAGTTTCTAATAATGACAATTTAACTGAGAGACCACAGCTGTAGCCCTCACAAAGCTCAAATGAACCACTTGTTAAACTGCAAATTGGTCATTGCAGATAACTACATCGTCAGTCTTTGACGTTAAAGTCAACATTACAAAAAAAAAAAATAGTTAGTCTGAAGTTTAATCAATGTCATTCTCTTTTTCCACACTAGCTCTGAGATCAGGTACTCCAACATCCCCCAATATTCTTATAGTCTTCTGTCCAGACCTCTGGGTCTTTTCTCGTACCACGTACAAAGACACATCTTTTTCATCACAAAACAGTTGACACAAAAACTGTTAGAATTTACAAGTGAATATCCTTTAAATGCAGGTTATGAGGAAACATCAAAATCATGCCATACCATGTTGAAATTGTCAAATAGTCTTGTGTTTTAAAGTTTCCATCTCTGCTTCTGATACCCTTAAGTTCCCAATTTAAGTACTTTCAACACCCATGCACCTAAGAAAAGAAACCCTCTTCCAGCACATAGCCAGACAATAATCATGGAACAGGACTGGGAATGTTTTCCATCATGATCACAGCAGTGATAGTTATCATAAACCATTCCCATTACTGGGAGCAACCAAAAATGTCAGCCAAAGCACATTATGTGTTTGAGTTGAAGGGAAAAAGATACAAGAAAGAGAACAGTAGTTATTTGACAGCCTTCTTAATGCACCTCCCTTAAAACATATAGAGCTTTCAACTGTTTGAACATTCCTCCTCAGCCTCTACTCTGTTTATTAAAAGTCTAATGAGGCTTGAAACAATGAATCACTTTTTATCTTTTTCTTTTTTTGAAAACATGCCACCTACTTCAAAATGTACCAATTTCCAGAACAGACTTGAAACAGACATTTGTCCTGCGTCCAGGCTGCCACGTGTCTGCATTTTTGTCACCTACTCAAGATAAATGTCTGAACTAAATATTCTTGGAATTTGTTTGTTTGTTTCATACTAAGCAAGTAAAAAGCATTTAAACTTATTTTTACTGTGACAAACCCCCTCACTCGCTTGGCAACCATAAAACACTACAACTTCACATTACTAAAAAAAAGGCAATAAAGTAAATATTTTAGTAAATAGCAGTTAAAATGAAATGTTCTGGCTTTTCCTATAGCTGTAATTTGAATTTGAAGAAAATTATCTCTCTGTACCCTTGCTCCCCCTAAAACAGACATAACTACCCTGAAATTCTGATTTATGTTTAATTCAGCCTACAAGTTCAGATTAGAGCTAGACCAATGTCAAAAGCACTTGAAACATAAAAGGGTGAGTATCAGATCCAAAGCATGAAGCATTCCACAATAAAGATAAACCTCAGCAGGCCCACACCACTTGTCTGTGAAGATACAGTCTCAGGATACAAAGGCTTCTCCAGGTAAAGCAGAAACAATGTTTTGAGGGCAAAAGAGGAGGGCAAAGGAAGCAGGAGCCAACTGTAAACACTTTTACTGTGGCCCTCAACTTTGGAAAGAGGTGGGGAAAAGGCCTAACAGAAAAAAACAACCAATGCAAGGAAAAACAAACTAAAAAAACTGAAACATAATGAATCATCCTGTTTATAGTTAATAAGTATGCAAAGAGAAGGTCAGCCACAAGCTGTCAGCTACAATAAGCTTTGAAATTCCCAGTCAACTACATAGTTCATAGCAAATACAAGGTTCTGACTTAATTATAAAATTAATTACTTCATAAAGAACAACTTCTGGATTCATCAGACGTGCCTTTAAAAGGCTTTCCTTCACAAAGGAACACTGAATGATGAACTGAAAAGACAGCATTTCAGAATTTGGTGAGAGAAGTCACACATCTGTAATAAAAATGTTTTAAAACAATTTAAACTTCCTTATTGAGACAATTCAAAGTTAAATATCAACATCCAATGAATTTATAAATGGCTGTATCACAGTCTTTGATCATTATCCAACATTTTAAATTTCATTCAAAGTTTTCTGTGAGAATAAAGAAGTTCCTCTGCTTCTTATATCTGCTTCAGCACAAAAACTGAAAATCTTTTATACATTTTTAATCCTCTTAGGTACCACTAAAATAGGAAGTCCTTAACAAAATAAGCTTTTAAATTAAAAACTTCAAATTGAAAATTGTGTTCTGAAGGGTGTAACAATTACTGTTCACAATGAAATATACACATGTTAAACAACATATGCCAAGAATCATTTTAGCCACCTTATCCCAAAATAAATGAGACAGCTTTCACAGGGAAGAACCCAAGGGACTAGGTCAAATCTCTCTCATAACAGACAATAATTAGTAACTGCCTTTCAAAACACCAGGATACATCTACACTAATTGAAGTTGGAGAAGTGAAATAGTCATAAATATTTAATATCACTGTATTTGTAAAGGTAAGATGATGTCACAGCTCAAAACAAAAATTCATCAAAACAACAGTGAACTTCAGATTAGGCCACAGCTGAGTTTTAACTTCACAGATGTTTAACTCAGGGTCAGGGATGTGGGGTTTGTTGGTTTTTTCCCCACTCGACTGCAATTGTTACACGTCTACAATGTTAAAACTGCATAATCATACTAGAAGAGCATCCTCCTTTATAGGAAGAATTTTTTAATATTATGAAAAATGAAACCATCAAAGATTGTCTGACTCCACTACAAAAGCATGAAGCACAACAGCTCTTACAATTTTGGTATTCCTTGGTAGCACTGAGGGAAAACTTGTCTGCAGTGTTTAAGATAAAGGAAGAACAAGAATTTCATTTTTTTGAAGAAATTCATTTTAAACAATACTGGTTAAATTAACAATTCAGAAACATATGCTTTCTAGTATTAGCGCTATACTACTGTTGTCAACACCTCTAATCTATGTCAATAAAAAACCATTCCATGAAGAACATCACTGTGCTATTTCAGGAAACCAAACCAGCTCAGGTATTGTTAATTACATTTTACAGACACCTGAATCACTTAAACTCGGTGTTTTAACAACTGTAAGAAGGCTTACCAAATGCAGACAAGATACACTTGCCATTGCTTCTTCTTTGATACAGCTGCAAGTTATTTGCAGTTTTTGGGGATAGGTTTGTTTCGTAGTATTAACAAAGAAAGGGACACAGTTCTGGCCAGTTATTGATTTTTTTGAGAAGTTGTTTATAGAATTTGTAAAAAACACCACGGCAGAAGATGGGGTAAAGGAAAGCAACACCGCCAAACTGCGGAGGCTGTGAGGAGCAGAGCCCATGTGCAGGTGTGGCTGCGGACAAGCCCCGCGGGCTCCCGACACTCGGCTCCTCCTGCGCACCGAGAGCGCTCCCGGGAACCGAGTCCCACAGGCACGACGGTGCCTGCGTGTATAAAGATAATGGCTGTGAAACCGTGAAGTATCAGGGATTCGACTTCTCAGGCCGCCTCACTGCCGTGATTCCCACCACCACTCCTTGCAGCGGCGGGAACGAGCGAAGCGCGGCGGAGGGAACTTGCCACAGAGCGCAGCTTGAAGGCAGCTTACCCAGCCCAGACGCCGCTTGTCGGGGCTCGCACCGGGCACCCCCGCTCAGCAGGGCGGCGCTCCCCGGGTGTGGGCCGCGCCCCTCACGGCCAGGGGGGCCGCTCTCCGCCGGGAGGCGGCGGCAAAAGCAAGACAGAAGGAGGGCAGGAGAGCAGAATAGAAGAGCACGGCAGGAGGAGCCGCGCAGGGACGGGGAGGAGGTGGCGACGGCGGCTCCAGCATCCCCCCGCCCACGCACTCACGTTCTCCGGCGGCGGCAGCACCCGGAACCTCGCGCCGCCCCACGTGACCCGCGGCCGCCACTCCGCGGCGAGGGGGGCGGCCNCATAATCAGGTTTCCTTTGAAAGCGTTTTATTGCACATGCAAAACAGTAACTAGTTCTGTAAGTTTAATAGTTCGAGGACTTTTTTTTTCCCAAGTGTTAAAAGCAATTAGATGAAGACATTGCAGAATCACAGAGTCAACAAGGTTGGAAAAGACCTCTGAGATCATCAAGTCCAACCTACGACTAAACACTACTGTTTTAAACAGACCATGGCACTCAGTGCCACAGCCAGTCTTTTGTTAAACACCTCCAGGGGCAGTGACTCCATCTCCCTGGGCAGCCCATTCCAATGTCTAGTCACCCTTTCGGTGAAGAATTTCATCCTAATGTCTAACCTAAACCTCCCCTGGTGCAGCTACAGACTGTGTTAGTTTCACTTTTGTAGAGTACTAGTCACTGGTGTCACTGTATTATTCCCCAAATATGACACAGATATCCAGACTGTGAGCTTTGTTATTAATATTTAGTAGGGAATACACTGAGCAAATTATAAATGCCTGAAGTAATAGATTCTCATCTAAATTTTGGCAAGCTGACGGTGCAAATATGTGACTAGAAATGAATAATACAAAACCCATAGCCAAAGCTACATGTAAACGGCCTGATTTTGCTGTCATTTATGTGGCACTCAGGTTTCATAGAACATTTTGGCAACTCGTACAAGTATGTCATAGAATTTA
The DNA here is from genome assembly GCA_013397155.1 of Irena cyanogastra. Taxonomy (NCBI): domain Eukaryota; kingdom Metazoa; phylum Chordata; class Aves; order Passeriformes; family Irenidae; genus Irena; species Irena cyanogastra. The sequence goes on from VWZV01011696.1 coordinate 910,511, forward strand.
TAAGAAAATTGCATTCTGCCCTTCCAAAAACAGCACACAGCTCAGCAGACTGGCAGGCATGAAAGGGGCTGAATTCCTAGAAATAGGGTGGAGATCAAGTTAAAGGAGCAGGCTTTGCCAAAACAAGCAACTTCAGCATAGTCATCGCTTCCAAGAACGAACAGAAGCCAAAAGAGGCGGGCAAAGCTCAGTGAGTGCCACCATTTCGACACATTACCTTAAGCTCCTTACTTTTGGCACATTTAGATCTGTTACCTCAATTAATGCTAATCATAATAATTCATAGAGATCACAGGATGTGGGAGTTAAAAGTGCCTGAACTGATAGATTTTTTTATCATACACCAGGTTTTCTGCAATTGGCACCATTTCCTGTAACAGCATACTCCATTTTCAGGCAACCATAACTTCAATCCATAGTTCTTAAAGATGCCATATTTATTGCCTCAATACAGGCCCAGATCTTATTACTGGATGTGCAAGTCCTGAGATTGTGGTTCCTTTCTGAGACCTAGATGATTACAGTTCCCTTCATGGGTCAATCTGAGCAATTGTATATTACTATTCTCTCTTTCAGATCCTTAATGATGTGGCAGGGATAACAAAAGTCACAGGAACAATGGGAGGCTAAGGAAATGAATAATATGTTTGAATGCTATAATTAATGGGCCACATATGTAGCTAGGTTTAAAAAAAAATCCCACCATTGTTCTTATACTCTTTTCCCAAGTGTGGGACTTTATACCCATTAGAATCTTAAAAATTGGGTTTTTTTCCTTGTTCTACACAAATTTTACTAATTTCCCACCACATCTTCTGGGTTTATTTATACTTACATAAATAGCTGGTTAGAAGAAAAAAAAACACCTGCTGCTTTCTTTCTTTAATCTCACGCCACCATTTACCGCATGGATTTCTTTTACTTTTTTGTCTGAATGTTAATTTTTCTTACCAGTAAAATTGAATGAAATGACAAACACTGTTCACATATTGCAACTTTTTTTTAATACAAATTCTACATTTGATATATGTGTGCCATGCAAGCTATTACTCAGCTTTCCTCAACATGAAAGATGTTCTTGAGTAAGAACAACTGAAGGGCTGACATAAAAGGTTGTTTGAATTAATTTAAGGAAATATCCCTTTCCATTTAAGTAACTATTAACAGTATAAGTTCTGTTTCCTGGTTATGTCTGGCCTGTTTAGAAGGAGAATTCAACACTTGGAAGGAAAATAAAGAAGAAAAAAACAAAACCATCATTTTCATAACGTGTACTCCTGGTACAGGAGTGACGCATACGGTCAGCCCTGCTTACGCCTTACTGCTAACTATATAATCCATGTAAATATTTATCATACGGCTATTATCAGTGTAAACATACAGCTTAGTCATATGTTGACCCAAAATGAAAAAGTGACATTGAGATCTGTGCTTAATAGCACAAGGTTTAAACATGTTTTAGAAGCAATAGAGCAAATCTCAGAATACTCACTTTGTCTGAGGTTATACAGAGGCTTTTCAACATGTAACAGTCGCAAAGAAACATTCTGCTATGAATGGATTCATGGATGCAAATTAAATCCATATCTGAAGGTTATTTTTCTAATTAATGCTGGGAATCTGATAGCAGCACATTTGAAACACTGTTTATGTTAATCTTGAAGGAACTAGTTAGGACTAGTCTTCAAATGTAAGAAGAATGCTGGAGTGTAGTTATGGTAAAGGAACTGTGGCTTTCCTAGACTGTCAGTACGTGACAGTGTTTACAAAAAGCAGAAGCAGAGAAAAGCGGTAACCCAGAATTTGATACACTGAATATTATAAGTCTGTCAGAAAATTAACAAAATACAGATGATCAAAGGACCAGTTTAATCATGTTATTAGTTTATATACACTGCTACCATTCTGGTTCTGAAAGCAACATAATGCCTTGGAAACTGTGGAGACAAGCCCTTTTGAGAGAGACAGATGGAAATAAGATCTGATAGTGAATGTTTTGTATGAATTCAGGGCTTACTCTTCCAGAGTCTTTGATCTGACATTAACTCTGCTTTTACTACGTAGTCCACCTTTACTAACTTCTTCTTTGCTGGCAGGTTATTTTCTCCAGTTCAGCTGCCAGCATCACTAACACAGTAACTTTATAATACAATATGGACAAATGGAGGGAGAAATAGAGATGCTTTCTCTGCACCTTACAGAGATAAAACAGAATATATCCTGGAGGTTCTTGATTTGTTAATATAGACTCCCAGCTGACATAGATGAAACAACTGGATGGAAACTAAAGGAGTGTCTTGGTCTTAATGTGGGCTGGAAGAAAGAGACCAACATCAAAAAGGTTTCCCAACACTTACAGCCTAAGGCATCTGATCAGATGATCAGTCACCTCCTGCTTATCTGGGTACTTCCATGCTACAGTGAGACACTTCAGTTAAGCCAAAGCATTTTGAAAAAGGCTCAAAAGTCTGAGCTGCTGTGTGTAACCAGAAGAGAAGGGTATAGACCAAAGGCAGTGTTAAGGAAATGAATGTGTGAACTATACCAAGAAGATGGTACCAGGCAATCCTTCTATGCAACTGAAGGGCTTTCTAAAAAAGGTGTCAAAAGCAATGAGAATAGGATGTGACATCACTGATGAAAACAAACTATAATGTAAAAAGTTATTTGGTATGAAGTAACAAAAGAGTAACTTGCTGTCATCTAAAACTGATTTTAAAACCTGTATATGCAAATATTATCTTCTTTTTGCTTAACAGGAATAACAGTCAAAAAGTTGTTAGTTGCAATAATGCTGTAGGCAGAAAATATTCTCTTGAATATAGTTGTTTGGGTTTTTGTCAGTGGCAGCATAATTTACATCTCAACATCCACAGTTTATAAAAATCATGAAGTTAAAGTATATTCTGCTGCTGGCAGGGAATTTTTCTTAATACTCTAGCTGTGAAAATTTTGTGATTATTTCCCATTTCTATAAAGCATTCACATAATGTTTTCCATTACAGAAACATAGGTTTTGATCCAGTTTTAAATGAAATTTGAACTACTTTTTAAGAAGGATGTGTCAATATTCTGGTGACATTTGTGTGCTCCATTGGCCTGCAGGATGCCAGGACAGTGGAAGCAATGTCCTTCCCAAAGGAGAGGAAATGTCGATTTGCTGTTCTCCCAGGTTCCCAGCTCTCAAAGTTGAGCTAATCCAGAGGCAATACCAGAGGGCTTTATCTGGCACTCCTTGTAAAGAAGGATTTGTCAAAGATAGTACAGTAATTTCACCAGAAATTACATTTAAGCCCCTTCTTGGAAGTCTTTTCTTGCTCTGTATTTTCTTCCGGATATATGAGTAGAATTCATGCTCTGCATGTTTTTGTCTTTTATACTAACCTTGGTCCTACATCATGTATGCTCACTAGCCTGACTCCTGTTCCCTGCAGAGAGGCTAAGAGGCAGAGGCAGAGGTGAGAAAGCATTTGAAAGAGGGGCTGATACCAGCAGAAGACCACTTCAAAAATTTTACTTCACAATTTGATCTTTTTATGTCTGTTTTCATTTGAAGAGGGAATCTTTATTTCCCTTGGAAGTTTGAATCCCAGAAGGTGCGAGGAGATCTAGTATGCCGTAATATTCATAATATCCATAATATTGAAATTACCATTATTATTTGTTTGGGGTTTTTGTTTGTTCATTTTGTTGGTTTCAACTTCCTAAAGCTGTCTTTAAAATATTTTTATCAACAAAACTACACCTAATGAAGGCATCTGTCACAGCTCAGAGTGCATTGATCGGCCTTGATTAGGTTTTAATAGTCCCTGACCAGCCTCATCTGGGTATCCCCAGCCACACCCCGTCCTCGTGGGCCCAGAGCCCCATTTAAGGTCAGCCTGAGGCCTTATGGCCTTCTCTATGCAGGCCTGGACCAGGGTGGGTCTCTAGCTGCCCCCCAGCCTTGCCTTGGCCATGGGCCCTTAGTTGATGGTTCTGTCTCCAAACAGCTCCATCCAGGTGCAGTGCCTGGTTTTGACTTCCTACCTGTGTCTTTGCCCTGCCTTGTCCTCATGGGCTGCCTTGTGTTTTGGACTCTTGGCTGAACCAGCTGGTGTCCTGGGACCTTTCCTACCCCTTTATCAGGTACTTTGGGGCTGGGTCCCCTTCACAGAGGCTGTTCCAGAGTAAGGAAGGGGGGAGTATAAAATTCAAGGCAGTGAATCTGAAAGTGGCAATTCAAAGCTGGTAAGCTCTATTGAAGCATTATTTTCACCTTTTTCATTATTGGTTTTTACAATATTCAACAGAAATTACAAGATTGCTGTAGAAAGCAGTAAAGTAAATGAAGATAAAATTTGGTTTTTGAAGCACTTAAGCAGTTTTTAGCATAGAAAGTAATGTTTGCATTATAATCAAACTACATAAAATAATTGAATGTCACCAAACCTGAGAGCTCATATTTTGTAGCTGAGAGTTACTCAGGTTCAGCTCAGAAGAAATTTCGCTCTAACCTGATAAAGTAGAATTTTCTGGCAGGTACAATGAATTGTATTTGATCAGCTAGTATAGATGGGAAAAGCAGATAAACCTTCAGGAGCACAATGCTTTATTCAGATCTGAAATAGAAGCAGTGGTCTTCAAACTTTAATAAAATTGATGTGTATTTTTTTAACTGCCTTTAGAGCACTGGAAACTACTGATAGCAGCTGGTGGAAATAACTGGTGAGCCTGCTGGGGATGATGCTTTTTGCTGTGTATGTGTAGGTAATAAGCCTCAGTCTTTACCCTGGTTTCAAATAACAGCTTTCACCCCCATTTTTGTTGGTAGTGCTGCTGTGGCCATAATGACTGCCTGAGGACAAAGACAGATGTGCTGTTTCTTGTTGGACCAAGAAAAACAGGTGGAAGCCTTCCTTCAGACCTGGAGCAGCAGCAGAAGATGACTCCGTGCTGTCCTCCCGTGACTGCTTGTCGTGACACGCAGCAGAGAAATGCTCTGATGCGGTGCACTCACTGAGCAAACAGCTACAGCAGGTTGCCTTCTTACTACTCCGGTTTGTTTTTCACTCTGCTGAAGATGGTTGCCTGTCAGTCCTCTGCTGATAGTGCCCTCTAATCTTTAAAGAAAAAACCAATGAGGTGCTTGGGATCGGCTTGAGGCTGTATCCGGGGGCTGGGTGGGGCTGGAGGAGGCAGGATTCACATCGTGCTCTGCATGTGCTGAGAGCCAGCACAGCTCCCAGCTAGGACAAGTAACAGCCTCGGGCTGCCCTGTCCCACAAGCCATCTCCTCTGCAGGAATCACCCACTTCAAAGGCCACCCCTCGAAACAGAGCAGAGGTCAGGGCAGAGGGCTTGCGATTGGCAAGGAATGAGCACCGGCAAGGGCATAAAGATAGTGCTCAGCCATCTGCAGGGGTGTTTATGCAAACTTTCTAGGACTTGTTCAGGTTTCTGGGGATCTTCCAGCTTTCTAGGTAGAAGGGCAAGTTTTTCAACTATTAGTTAGATGAATCCTCCACTTCCCAGAGTTGAAGAATTCCCATGGGGATTGCCCTGGGGACCTCTTCCTCTTCTCCTAAAAACTTGTGAGAGTCTATTTGAAGCTTTTTCTTTCAGCAGCTCACTAATGTGTGTTTCTGCTACCTGTCACATTTATTTCAATTATTCATTCTGTGTTCAAATTTTGGTCCATGTCCAATGAGCTTGAGAAATATTTTTTTTAACTACTTTCCTTGTTCTCTTTACTGGCTTTCCATCTGTAATATAATGGTCTCTGGCAGCTTTCTGGCTTTTGGCACTGCAGAGTACCTAGATCAGTTACAACAAGGTGACTTGGTGTTCTGCGCAGCCGCTTGTGAGGATTTCAGCCAGGCCTTTGCTTGATTAATGAGCACTGGCCTATTCTTGAGATAAATTCATGCTGGATTTTGCCCAAGGGCTACAGAGTGGGCACTCCAGGGAGTTTAGTGGAAGAAATCTGTACTTGAAATGACTTTTCTTTGAGATCTGTTTACTTAATGATTGCTTGCATGAAGGTAATACCACTGATAAGGAGGAAAAGGCAGTCAAAATTGTCAAGAGAAGTACATTCATTAGATTTTTTTTCTCCTACTTGTATATTACAGCCAGTTCTCTCTTGGAGGAAAGATTATATGGCACACTCTATGCTGGTCCAAGTCCCTGAGGTAGGTGGGAGCTCACAGGGTGTTTGCTTGCATCTGCATGGTGCCTGTCAACAGTGCCATTTGTACATCGGGGCTTGGCAGAGAGCGGTAATCCCTCTCTTGCCCCTCCCAGAGCCACTTTCCTTCATCATGACTGGCATATCCCTGTTGATATCAATCACCAATCAGGTGACCATGTTTTAGTTGATTTCCTAAAAATCAGCGAGTGACAATTTTACTTGCCTGCTGCTCTCCCAGTAACTTAGGAATCAACTGAGTGGGCCAGAAGTGTGAGTTGCTTGTGGGCTGCAGCCCCACCACCTCCTGCAGCTGCCATCCATGATCAGCCTGCCTGGTGAGGGGAGCTGCACTGTGCCACTGATGGGAATGGCTGGGATGCGCTTGCCAGTCCTGGAGCTGAGCCCCAGTTCTGGAGACATGGCAGGATACCAATTAGTTCTAAAGGGCCTGGCCGGCACTGCTCATTTGTAGCTGTGCCCCCTCCACAGCTGGGGATGTGCAGCAGTGGGTTTGTGAGGAAACTCACGAGCTTTACCTGCCCCTGCTATGTACTGATTCTTTTCTAAACAACAGGTCAGATAGGGCTGGGTGGGAGACACCAGGGAGACTTGAAACCCTCAGGCTGAAAACGGGAAGTAGGGAACTTGAGGGGTAACCAAGTAGTGTGTAAGGAAGGTGCCAGGCAGCTGACAGTACTATGATTAAACCTGATATTCAGACCATTCAGGCAATTTCGGTTAATTTTTCTGCTATTCGTGACTTCGACATCTATAAGGAGTTGGACAACTGTTTTGATGCACCGTTGGAGGATGGATGTTGAAATACTTTGGAAAAAAATCTACCGAGAATATAAACTAGGCAATATTTGAGTGCTTCTGTTGCTGTATCAGAGAAGTGTTTCTCTGAAGGAATCATATGTGATTCTGCAAATCCCAGGTTCATTTGCAGAAGAAGAAATAAATGGATATGTGCACAAAAAGTCAATGTACTGAAATGAAAAAGTAACAGAAGACAAAACACAATATGTGTGTTTTTAGAGTATCTGTCAATCTAAAGTAATAAATAAGTAAACAGAACCTTTTTAATTCGTTCAAGTGAATCCCTTTCAGGGCTGAATTAACTAAAGCATATCCCTATGAAATAACCCTCATTATATAAATCAGTGTGCCAATGGATTACTGATTTTGTAGCCAAAAAGCCTCACCACCATAGGTGTGAAGTTTGCTGATCATCTAATAAATTGATAACTTTGAAGCCTAGTTGTGACAATTTAAATGTCATCACTATTAAACAAGTTGCCAAAATGCAAACAACCATCCTAAGTCATTAAAATGTAATTATAAAGGACAGCTGGGTCTGCTATCAATCTGGGCTGTGGGGACTCATAATGGGGAAAAATATGAAACTTTCACACAAACAGAATGAGATTGCGGCATGTGCCAGCCCCAGCCTGCTTGGGAAGCAGGGGAAACATGTAGTCAGTGCATGCACAGTTACTGGTGCTCGTGGAAGGCTTGCATTGCTGAGGTCGACGTAGGAGTCAGAGGCAGTGTGACATCCATCAAATGTCTTCCCCGTCTCTTTGCATATATCAGGAGTCCTTTTGCTTATTACCAGGGTCTGCCTTGCTAATGAGAGGCAGATAGACTGGGTGGCAGCTACAGTCTAGCAGAAATGCCAGTGAAGTGGGATTAAATTTGCTCTAGTGTGGCACGGCAGTGCAGGTGGTGTAATTGCTGTTTGGAAAACCAGGTGGACTCTAAGTGATTATGAAGGTTTGCTTTTTGGCTGAGAGGAATAAAGGAAAAATTGACTATAAGGCTTTGCAGGCATAGACCTGATATGTTTATGAAAGCTGTGTTTAGTTATACTGATAACAAACTTATTGAACTTTGTTTTTTATGTTTATTATTTTCTTGATACTTTGATAAGGCCATGATGTGGGCAATGAGCCCAGTCCCTGCTACGTGTGGTGTAGCTCTAAATTCCCATTGGTTTCAGCTCTGTCCCAGTAGGTTCTATCTTTAATTTGGCAATGCAGCGTGCAGTCGACGAGATTTACTGCTGATATGCACCATGGAAAGAGTGGAATGAGCTAGAACTGTGATACTGCTTCATTAAAGTAGTAACCCCAAAAGGAGGCCCTGCAGTCTTTTGGTGTTTTATTTATATGCATTATGGAGCTACAACAGCTGCTGGCTTCCATAATTAAGCCCCATTTTCCCTAAATGTGGTGGAAAGGGTAAAATAAGTGAGAAATGCTGATCACTGGTAAAATTTGAAAAGAAATCTTTTATGTTATGCATCTTGACGCAACTCAAGTATTGGATAGCTTCTTTTTTTGAAGCTTTTATAAATCTGAATATATTAAAAAATATGTATGAATGCTTGTGGATTATTTGAAATAGTGGAATTCTTTTTTCCTGTATGTTAGCCTATAGCACATTCTTCTCAAAATAGAGTTGCAAATAATTGCAAGGTGTGTTCTAACTGATTGGTGTTCCTAAAATATTTAGGTATCAAATTAATGTATCTTTTTTACACCTATGAAGTAAATTCCTGTGGTGCCTTGGGGCATTCACTGTACTGAAAAACTTTTCCTTTATTCTCACTGAGAAACGTCTGCTATTGAATATGGGTGTTCACAAACCATTCATTTCCTTCCTTTTGTGTACTTGGAAATGATCTAATAACTGAGTGTTCTGCTGTAATTATCTACCTTTCACTTTTGTAAATTGTAATTTCTGTTTGTTTTGAAATGAGAATCAGTTGGTATTGAGCTTAGAAAAACATTTAAGATTATGAACTGTTTCTAATGAACAGATTGTTTTCTGATGCAAATGGGAAGCCAAGTTGAGAGAGGTTTCTTTTTTATGCAGAAAGATGCAGCCTCTCAACAGGCTTTGTCCTTATTTTTTGGCAGAATTGGACTGTCCTACTCTAAAGCATAAACAAGCCTCAGCCTATCAACAACAGAAATGGGACACCAACCTGCCAAATACAGGGAAATGAATAAATGGAAGAACAATAAAAGTCCGTAAAGTAGGAAATCTCACGTGGTGTGAATGATTTCCTATATAGCGTAAGCAAGTTTTTTCTGCTGTTTCACACAGTTACACTAAGGATGAATAAGTTTTTGTCACCAATGCTGTTATGAAAAGCATGCAAATTTGAGAGATCACACTGGCTAATGGACAGAATGGTTATTTTGGAAGGAAAAATAAGCTTTCCTACAATTTTCATTCACTATCTCCCAGTGTGAGATACAATTTACTGCAGGTTTAGGAAATTAAATGTTAGTTTTCCATGTGTACTGAAGAGGTTTGGAAATCAACTTAGTAAAGGTGAAGATACATGGTATTTTTCAGTGCACATTGAGAGCTGGCAAGATGACATTGTAAAATATCCTTAGTAATAGGCAGTTAGAAAGTCTGCAGGGGATGAGGTCAAAGAAGGGTTAGCAGCTGACATCAAATCAGAAGCCAGATGTGCTGACCCTTAATCATAGGCTTTTGCAGGCTTTTTTGTACTGCAATTCAGTATAACATTATTGAATTCACCTTTAGATTAAGCTGGTCTGCTTTGGCATATACAAGCCCATATGCAAGTTAATGGCTGTGTCATCCACTTCATTATGCAAGCTTTGATAACAGACCAGTGAGGTGACCTCTGCAAGGAGTGCTACTTTTCAAGGTCCTTAACCATTTGTATTTTTGGTGAACAGAAAGTGGCACTCCCCATTTAGGTCATGTTGGATCATTAGTTTTGCATATACAAATTAAAAGCCGGAATAGTAAACTGCCACATCTTTTTTTCTTCTTGCAAAATTACTTAAAACTATTTAATTCAGCACTCTTATGGAAGTTCCCTCCTTCTATACCAGTGCAAAATTTTTGGCTTTGCAGAGGATGCATTCTTAAGAGACAGTAGATCCTGCAAAGGCATAGGTGTTAGTGGACTAAAACTAAACATGGTCAGAAATTTTTAAAGAACTAAAAAATAAAATTAAAGAAAATAACATTAAAGTCTGGGGATAAGGTTAAAAATATACCTGCAAACCGTAACTGTTCCATGTTGCTTTTATATGCTTCTGCAGTCTTAGCTTGTGAGATTATTCTGCAGGGTATTTTTGCATTAGAACTAGAGTGAAAGAGGGCTTCCCGTGGCGCAGTTCCTGCTAGTTTAACAAATACTTTTGGGTTGCTAATATAAGCTTAAAATAACACAATATTGATGTAATGTTATCTTTATTCAGAGGCTGTGCTTCTGACTTGCTCACTTACACAGTGCTTACTCAACAAACCACACAGTAATCAGTAGTATTAAGGTCAATGGCAACAGATCTGTCTCTCACTCTGTGCGCTAGAGACGACAACTGCTGAATATTGCACCAGTAAACTCATTGCTGATTCCCCTGAAGCTGCTTACCTTTCATGCAGCTGTGGGAAATGATTTAGCCAGGAGCTGGCTGGTGGGCTTATGCCCTTTGTAGTCCTCACTGTGCAACTTAAATCCTGAATAAGGCAAGTAGGCGAGAGAGGGCTTGTTTCTTACCTTGAATAATATCTGACCTTCCAGTGAGGTGTCTTCAGTGGGAATTGTGTGTTCCTTCAGTGGATGACCCTGATGGCATCCTTAATGACCTGCAAATTCACATAAAATGTTATCATCACAGCTATTAGCATAATATCCCAGTTCTCAGGTACTGAAACTGCAGAACTCAATGGTCTGATGTCTCCTGCTCACAAGGCAAGGGGAGGCACATGTACAGGCCAGACTTTTCCCATGCCTGTTTTCTGAATTTCCGAGCTCCTATTTCACTCTTACTTTTGTATTCTATCCTTTATTCCTATTAACTGTTGCTGTGGGAAGACAAAATTCAATTACTTTAGCACTTACACCTGAATTTGTGGTCCTTATTTCATGTGTATGAGGAGTTTCAAGCCAATAGGGTTGGGTGATTTTGTCTTCTCACAGGAGTTTCACCTATGAGTTTGATCACTTCCTTTCTGAGGAATGCAGCTGTTGAGGAAGTTTGTCATCACAGATTAAAAGAAAATGGCTCTTTAATGCTGCTTTCATAAAGACAGCTTCTAGTTGTCTGAGAAGCCTCCTCAACCTTTTGGTGAAGACTCTGCTCCTCTAAACAGATGTATTTCACTTGCAAGTCTTAAGTCTTCAAAGTATAAACTTAATTTATATAGGCTGTGCTTTCTCTTTGAGGCTTGATTTGCAAAGGTCATGGATATAAAATACAGGATTTATAAACCATGGGAAAGGCATGCATGTTGTGCCATTACTCTGCTGGGACAAGAAACACTGCATGAATCTCCAGCTGCACAGAAGGGGGAGACATTGCAATCTATTGGTTGTAATCCTCATGAAAAAGACACCAAAAAAAATAATGGCTGGTTAATTCTCTTTCTGAAGTGACTGATGCCAGGATCAGTCAGCAGGCTCAGCTGAGAAGGAGGGCCTGATGTACCTTTTCACACCTTGGTTTTGAAGTTCTGCCTGCTGCTAAAAGAAAGGCAGCTGGGGGAATTCCTGCCAAACCCAGAGCACTATGCTGGTTGGTAATGTTGTGCTCTGCTGCAGGACCTTAGTGAGTGTGTGTTTAGGACATTGTCATTTTACAAACTGGACCCAAGTTTGCTACAGAACTCTAATGAACCAGAAGAAATTAGGTATTCTACAGTAGCTTAATTAATGTTAAGACATTTGAAGTTAGTTAAATATGAAAGTGTTTCATAATGAGAATGAATTCCTCTGAGATACTATTTTTTATTACTTCTTCTACTGCATGGCCAGCTTTGGACTGGAGGTTAAGAACAAAAGCTGGATGCTTCTGCTAGAACTCTCCATCTAGAAATAATTACTGAGGGTAATGCTGTAACTTATCTTTCCATTCCAGATGTGACAACCCTTTCAGGTGATTAGGGGGAAGCAGACGTCTCCATTAAATTTTTTCAGGTTGTTCTGCAGACTCAGGAAGATATTTATACTCTCTTCATGTATTTAAGTTGATCTTTGTCATTCTGTGGCCTGAAACATCTGTTTTAAACAACAAAAGCAGGGATTATTAATCACTATCCTATAGGAAGGATTTAATTCAGTAACAAACTGCATAGCTATAGAATCATTCAATAACTGGAGCCTTGCTGATAGCACGGATAAATTGAAGTTTTCATTGTATTGAGATGTCAGTCTTGCATCTGTCATCACTGCTAAATAATTTTTAAAGGCTTAAAAAGCCCAAGAGGTATCCTGTCCCTGGATGAAATACCAAATTCATTTGTTCCTATCTCCTGGGTGCTATTTTTGGAAATAGCAGAAAAACCAGACAAATAATTCTAGTAACTATATTCATATTTATAGTTTAATCCTATGAAAGGGGGATAAGTAAGGCAATTTTAGCAATCTGTAGGAACCAGAATAGGCTTAGTAGCATGTTCACATTTTATTTTTGGTGAAAATATTAAAATTGGAAAGTTGTGTGATCCTTAAAGATTTCTCTCTGAGAGGCAGAGGAACTGCAAATGGGCACAGAAGGGGTGTCTGGAAGCAGTCTCTGGATCCTGACAGTAACAACAAGGAAACAAGAGTGCAAAGCATACCAAATAAGCCAAATTTTTTACTTCATGGTATTTACACTAGTTTTCTACTTGTAACATGAAACAATAAATACAGAAGTGATCCAAACAGCTAGATAAGTCTAACTGATGCAAACCTGGGGAGATCTTGGGTGTGAAAATAAGTGAAACTACTCCAAATTTACTACTTGAAATCTGGTCCTTGGACTAAGCCCTCAAAGAAAGGAACAAAGATAAGACTCCTGTAGCTTCATATGTAAAAATCTCTGTAGAATGAGGAAACCACAACTTTCTGTTCTACAGCTCAGCCCTTGAGTTTTGGGCCTTTAGCTCTGGATTTCTGCAAATACAGGATGAGAAGTTAAGAGTGTGGCCCTGCAGTGGGCTGAGCAGCACATCTCCTAATCACACTGAGGTAACATGAAGGGAAACCCTGAAAATCAAACAAATACAAGCTATCAATTCACTTTCTCTCTCCCCTTTAATAACCATCCTGAGTTTCCCAGATTTTACAACTGGGCTTTACTGGCTCTTTTCAGTCTACCTAAATCCACCAATTGATAAATGTTTTCTTCCTGTCTATATCAGAACAAATGCATATATTACTCACTGTGAGACCCTCCTGTCCACAGCTGGGCTCATGACTTGGGTAAAAACAGCTGCTTGCTGTGCTTTGAATGTGAACACCAGCATGTCAGTCTGTACAGGGAGACCATGGAAACAGGGTGGTTGTCAGGCTCTGTTTTTGTGGACTGTATGGCAAGGACAGCATTCTCTGAATCTGCTGGCTGCAAATAATCCCCAGTAATGCTTTGTAAAAAAATAATCTAATGCATGTAGGAGGAGAGGATGTATTTATGTAAATCAACTAAAACATCCAGAATTAATGTGTTAAAGTGGTTAGGAAAGCCAGCAGTGAATAATAGGTGTGGAGACCTCCTGTTTGTCAGCAGAGACTGGGAAATGGCTGAAGCTGCTGTAGCTCTGTGCATGCCAAGTAGGTAGAAAATAATTGTCAGCACTAGAAAATCACTTGATAGCAGTAACTCAAGTAATATGTTGTATTTAACTCAAATGTATGAATATCATTAATACTTGTGTGTGCTGGCATGTAAGTACACAGCAAAATAAATTATTTCATTAATGAATCACCGCATTTTCATGGGTGATCTTTCTGGAAACAAACTTTCTTTGTTCTGTATGAAGTTGAAAAGAATTAGATACCTGTAGTTCTTTTAAAGTCTGGCTTTTGATGTCCAAAGTTCACCAAAGTTGCTATTTTAAGACAAGGAAATTGTGGCAGATCATTTTTTAAATTTCAATTTATAGGAGCAGTCTGAAAGAGGTAGAAATCCTGCTATGCTTCTATTACCTGTAACATGCTGTGTGCAGTATTGGAGCAGCAAATAGTTTTTTCTAATATTAGCATACACATGAAGGAGACCAGATGTCATGTAGTCTCCATAATTTGGCTTAATTTTAGAGAGAAGTGGCTACAGTTGACAATGCTAACAGCTAGTCAGATTTTTAAATTTGTAGCTGTAGGTCTGCAAAGATGCAGGTGTTGGGGTGGGTACAGATCCTGGCTGAGCAGCAGAAGAGCCTGAGGACTCCCACACAGAAAGAGCAGAGCCCTTGATCCGTGTTTACTAACTTCAGAGGCTCTGTCAGTTGGACATGACATGGTCCATGTCTTCTACAGGAGCTATCAGAATTGAAAAAATTAAACTGCTGGGTGAATGTTTCATTTGTAATGTTTATTCTCAGTTAGTGGCTTTTGTCTCATTCTACTCAATGAGATTTTCCTTAATTCAACTAAAGCAGCTTTTCTATATAAACATATGTGCATACATTAGCTTTTTCTTTCTATATATATTCTTTTTGTTCTGCTGGAATAGTTTCACTGTAAACAGGAACAGTTTATTTTGGCCCTGGAATTAACAATAACTTGGATCTCCTCAGTTTACTAATGAAACAGAGTTTTAACTGATATTATAAAAAAAAATTAAAAATTAGCTGACTAACTGTTTTGTGGCCAGATCAACATTGTGCTGGAATTGAGACACTGTTTCCTATCTCTTTACCTCTCATATTTAAAAAGAAGATATTTCTCTATTAAGTTCACAAAAATCTCAACAGACAACTTTTGGAAGGAAGTTCCAGTATCTGTTAAATAGCAATTTTCAAAGTATTCACTAGAAACAAATTATCTAACAGCCCTGTGACAGATTTATTTAGGGATAAACACACATACTGGTTTGGTAAACAGCTTTTAGTTGCTTACATTCAAGTTGTTTGCTTTGCTCCTAAAAGACAAAAATTGGACCTTTTTTATGGTAGTCCTAAAGTAATTTCTAATTCAAACCACATCAGATGGAGGAAAGAAGATGAAAACCAAACCCCATTATTTTATCACAGTCTTTTTTTGAGCCTGGCACTTGTTAGACATATAATAAACCAAACTCTGAGTATTTCAGTAATTTAATCTATGTAAAATTCGACACTAATTGAGAGAAAAACCTAACAAACCCCATAACCAAATTGTTTCTTACAGGGCAAAACCACTGGCTTTCTGGGATCAGTGTCTTGCTCAATTCTAAGCTATCTGACATATTAAAAATAGACAAATAATGTTTTAAGAAGGCAGAAAAACTTAAGATTTCTTCACGTGCTGTTTTCTTCCTCATTGGCCTTTTTGCTATTACCATTACAAAATCCTCCATTGAAAAGAGCAGATACCCATTGGTTTCAGCCCCATCGATGCATGTTTATGGAAATATAATCCACATTGTTTGGCCTTCCTGATCTTTAAAACCTTAAACCCCATTGCTTAATACACAAACAGCTATTCTGTTCCTTGAATTAGTATTATTGAATGAGGTTAGTATTTCTAATCTGAGAAATCAGTGTTTTCTAACCAGCTCTTTGGAGTGACCAAGACATTCAAATGTTATGGGGCAGGTGGGCAGTTCTGAGTGACTGCTGCCCTTTGGGGTGCCCACAGCTCTGAAGGGTTTGCACAGGACCAGAGGGAAGCATCCCCAGTCCATGCAGGACTCCCTGCTTCTGCTGGTTTGCACCTTCAACTGAGTCTATAAAATATTTGCAGGAGGCAGGATCAGGCGTATTAAAGAATATTCTTGCTCATGACTTAGTAATTAAATGTGACCTTATTTAAGCAAATTAGTAATGATGTTCCAGGTAAGTAGCAGTTATTAACTTCCATTAGGCTGAAAACAATTTCTTCAGCGATGTCTCTAAAAATGACTGTTCTAATTTGGCATGTATTGTTTGAGTAGTAATTACTGTGGTAACATTTTAAATGCATAGGGTGCCTTTCATTTTAAATAGCAAACCTGCAGTAAGTAGAGTTAGAAGTTGAGAGAAATTAATGGATTTTGACTAGACTATTCAGAACAGGCTAGAAAAGGAAAAATTTGAATAGTATTAAAAAAAAGAAATGTAGTTTGGGTTGCTCTTTCATGCAGACAGAACTCAAAACAATTGATAGGATTTTTGTCTAAGATTTGCTAAATTTTCTTTTTGTCTGACATCAGTCAAGAAAATGTTGAGTCCTGAAAGTATGAAGAAAATTGAATAATATGAAAATGGGTTTTAAATTATTTTAGTGCCTTCCTTTGCATGTCCAAATGTATGAACTTGCAGGCATACTTACTCATCAGTGGGCATATATGAAAGTAAATATTTTTAGTGTTTTATACACACCGCCCTGCCATCCACCCTGCAAATCCTCCCAAATGCAGATAAAACCTTTTAGCAACTGAGGAGAACTAAAACATAAAGCACAGTAGTTAACATGCATAAGTGTGCTTATGCAAAATTTTTATATTTAAAATTTGAAGGGGGCTCGCTAAAAACCTCCATCTGATGACCTGCACTTGAATCAGCTGCAGGAGTGTTAATGTCAGAAACACATAATCACAGAATGATTATTGAAGAGCTCTGGGAATCAGGGGCACAGACCCAAATCTGACTCTGACATGAATCTGAGATGGACGTGTTTTTATACTCTTTCATTACGTAACTATATGTTAATCATATTATTCCATTGTATACATTGATTTTACCCAAGCATGAATCCTTATAATTATCATCAAGACCCCCCAAACATTACTTCTCATAATTCTTGTTGCAATTATGTAGTTTCTCATTATTCTTATTGTGATTAAACAATAATTCAATTACTAAACAATCATTATGTTTATCATATGATGATTACACAGGTGTAGTTTCACATGATCTAGTAAAAAAAAAGTCAACCTTCGTTCCCATGACCTACATCATTCTGGTTCCCTTTCCCAGGCCTACCCAGGCCCAACCTTTCCTTTCACCTCCCCTGAATCTATTCCCATGATTTTAGAAACATTTTTAACCCTATGCTATCAGGTGCACCTAGAAATCAAGGGAAAACAGGATGGTAGCCTGTCCCTGAGTACTTTACCATACACCTTCATCCCTGATGTAAGGCCTTCTCATGGGGGTAGTGGTTAAAAATGTTCAGCAGAAATCTGCAAAATGGAAGTGATGACAGAGGAGGACTGGTAACAACTACTTCCAGTTCAGGTGATTTGAAGAGGAGTCCAGTTTAGACCATCTTCTTGCTATGGAAGATATCCCAATTACCTTTTCTGGGAGATTTATTCCAATATGGAAAGGCATTTTGTGTGAAAGGTATAATGAAAACCAGTGTATAAATAGTGAAATTACTACCCAGTGCTGCTTGCATCACACACGAGCATATGGATATTCTCTGGGTCTTGTCCCAGAAACTATTGAGATATTATGGTTTAGGAGAGGTGTAGGATTCTAAGCAAGTCATTGAATCATTCTCTGTCCAACAGCCTTAAAAAAAAAAAATCATTGAAATTCTTACTGCAGTAACTGAATAGGATATTTGGCAGGTGCCTAAATGTTCTTGTTTAAATAATGCAGAATTAACATCACTATTTAAGAAACCCTGAATGTTTCTTAAATAGAATAGCCCAGGCTATGGATTCAAGCACAAAGTGTGAACAGTTATCAAAGAACCCTTACAGGAATAAATGAAATTAATCTTAAAAGCATAAGCATGTGTGCTGCATCATACCAAGGTCCATCTAGGGGCTCCTTGGTGACAAAGAGATGTACAGGAGTAAGATCCATGAAGAGTGGCACTTTCCTAAGCATACTCTCAGCTTCTCTATCTTCTGCAGTCCTGGAGCTGGCTGTCGTGTCTTTCTATTGCATGGACAGACTTTCCCAAGTAATTGTCCAATGATTTTTAAAGTCACAGCATCCTATGGCAATGATTTCACAGGTTCATTGACATTAAAGAAGTAACTTTATTTTGAACCTTCTAGTTTTAGTCCACATTCTTTATCTTTTCTATTGGAACAATCAATCCTTTTCACCTTCTCCATGCCAGAAATGATATTTCTAGGTATCTGTCACATCTCTTCTCAGACACTCTTTATCCAGTCTGAAAAATCTTGGTCTGCTAGCTCAGTTTGTGCTATCTTTAATCATGTACTGTTATCTTTTTTTCAATTCTTTATTATTGTTTTCAAGTCCAGAAAGTAGATTTTTTCCACAGTAGGCAAGGAAGTTGCACAATAGGTTGTGCATGTAAAAAAAAAAAAAAGGCTCTATTTTGTTTTCTCTCCTTTACATGATAATTTCTAATCTTCTATTTGCTTTTATACTGC
This sequence comes from Irena cyanogastra, assembly GCA_013397155.1. NCBI lineage: Eukaryota > Metazoa > Chordata > Aves > Passeriformes > Irenidae > Irena > Irena cyanogastra. The sequence continues at coordinate 928,982 of VWZV01011696.1, forward strand.
AAATGTGTTGAGCTGATGTTTTTAAAGAGCTAACTCTTACAATTCCAAGACCATCTTCAAAAGTAGCTGTAACTAACTTGGAGCATGTCACTAAATATGTAAAGTCAGAATTGGTTTTTCCTGCATTTAAGCTCACTATTTTATTGCCCAGCATCACATAGTGCACGGAGGCTTTTCTGCAACTCTTTGAACCTTCAGTAATTCTTTGAAAGAGCAGAGACCAAGGGAGTATGTTCCATTTCCAATCAGCAGGTCATGATTAAGCTTGATCATATCACACAAGGGAAAGCTCAAGGAATTCTGAATCACAGCTGGAGCCTGCAAAATGAGTCCATGTCTTCTCAGGTTGATAAAAATCAATAAATTTTGCCCACTATCCCTGGACATAAGTCGGGTCTTTAGATAAGCTCCACTGCTAAACTCTTTGAAGAAAACCAGAGTAAATATCCTTTTTCTCTAGAAACTATTGCTTAGTCTTTTGCTCTGTTATCCCATTTTTCAGTCTCCCATTCCTGACAAACACAACTGAGGAATCATTCATGTTCAAACACCTGCAGGGCATCCTGCTTAGAAGTGACCAGCCCTGAGGCCAGACTGAGTGCAAGGCCAGCAGCAAAGGCAGCTGGTGACAGCAGTGTCCTGGTGGCCAGGGCAGGGCTCTGACTCCAGGCCATGAGCTTTCCTGTGCTTCTGCCACAGGAGCCCCGAGGCTGGCTAGCCCACCTGGATGGCAGGGGCTGGAGCAGGGGCTCAGCACAGCCCCGCTCCCTGCACTCCTCTCCAACAAAGCCAGGGAAAAGGTAGCGATTCTTGCCTCAGAAGGATCTCCCCGGGGGATCCTCTAGGGATTAACATGTTTCCTCCTTTTCCTCTGCAGCTGTTAAATGGCACGGTGGGCAGCAGCAGGCACATTACCTTCTGCTTTATCTATCACTCAGGGTTAAACACTGACACCTCAAAGATGGAATAAAGCTGACTGAGCAAGACCGAGACTGCTGCTGTCACCAAGTAACCATGGAAAAAACCTTCTATTTGGCTTTAATTTTCATACCTCTGTGGACTTTGTCGCAGTGGTAAAAAACCCAAACCAAACCCCTGTGGACCTATGAAACTCCCTTGCTCAGCCAAAAACTGCTTGAGACCATTGCTTTAAGCTATGCATGGACAAAACTTATTATAAATTAGATAAAAGATTCTGTAACTTGCCCTTTGAAATTCATGCTCCAGGCAATTTTGTCTGTGGTGAAGGAGACAGAATTAAAGCACCAAAAAAAAAAAAAAA
>VWZV01011696.1:941758-1081683 GCA_013397155.1 Irena cyanogastra
CTGTTCAGCCAGGGATACAATACTGTGCTCAGCGAGTTGCCACGTTTTTTTACTTTTCAGAATTAGCAGTGCTTCAAAAGTGTGTGGGAGAGGGGTGTGAAAGCGAGTTACTTCTAGTATTGGGCTGATAACGGGAAACTCAGTGTAATCCTGGTTTGGTCAGTAATCATCACGCTTGTGGCCAAGGGTAGAGCAGTGAACCGTGCTAACGCGTGCACGGCTAAGGGCATCTACCTCACGGGGCTGTGACCAGTGTTAATTCAGTTTTTTTGGAAGAAGCTGTGAGTTTGAGAAGAGACTTCAAAGCCTTTAGAGCATTGTATCTATCACTTGCGTTTCAGTTGATACTGTGTGGCTGTCCCTCGCCCACCACAGTGTTACAAACAGCACAAGAAATGAGCCCTTTGAACTGTGCTTTTGGTATTGACTCATATGTTCTGTTTCTTCCTGAAGTTTTTAATTTTTAATTGGGGAAAAACTTCTGCCAGGCTGTTGCACATTGATTACAGACATGTAAGATGAGTAGGAGCCTTGTTGGAAGCAGAGTGATGTTTCTGTTGAGTGGGAACTTCATGCAGCACAGAACAATCTTGTATCTTGTTAAGAGCTGATAAAGTACAGCGCACCTGTGTAAGTCCTTTCATGAAAAGTGAAGAGTGTTTTGTTTTGATGCAGGCAAGTACTGGCAGATAGTTATCTAGTAAATTTTGTCACTCGTTTTTAACAGTTTCCTACGAGCCTGAGCAGCAGCAGTCACAGTAGTTTGAGCAGTTACTGTGAATATATGCAATGACATTAGGGGGTGAATCTCATACCACTGTTTACATCATCTCAGTATTTGTGTTGCCTATTGGCTGTGCTGAAGGGAACAGTGAGGGCTGGTGTTGGTGTGGTGCCTGGGATCATATGTTTTTAGTTTTTAGATATTTTGCATCCTTATAACCTGAACAAAAGCAAATCAGTCTCTTCACATTTGCTGCTTGGCACTTGCTGCTGTTGCCCATTAGAGCAAAGCAATATTAAGTTTTACATGGCTGATGAATACTAGGTTAATTTGAAAGTTCGAGGTAGGACTTAAAATCAGTGCAAATATTGCCAGTCTGGTTCAAGTGGTAACTGGTAGCAAATGATAATTTTTGTGGCTGACAAGACTGTGCTGTGTGTCACTATCCATTATTTGTGACTAAAGATACACAAATTTACACAGCCACACCTTTTCTCAGTTCTGGCATGTGCTTGCAAGAGCCCTGTTTTTGCAGATGGCTCTTGTTATCCTGAGAATCCACATCTTCTTAGGACAGCACTGATGTTGTGAATTCTTCAGGAGGGGATTTTTGCCAAAGGATGCAACATGTTCTGCAGTTAAGTCACTTTGCTGGGAGCATCACTGTTCCCTCCCACCTGTGCAATGCTGAGACTGGAGTGTGAGAAGATCCTTGGTCAGTGTGTGGGTAAATAAAGGATATATGAAGGGTATAAGAAGGCAGGTCTGGTGGGGAGCAGTGTCATAACTGTTTGCTTACACAGTTTTTTTCCAAATGCACTGCTTTCCTTTTGGTGTGGACAACTTGTTTAATTATACTATGTGTTGTCTTTAACATAAAAGCTGTGGCAATGCTCTCCATGGTGGTATTAGGTAGATATCTGCTGTGACCATGCTGTTCAGTGAAAGATTAGTATGTGGAAGACCTGGTATAAGAACTGGCTGAAAAATACTATGCAGATGCTTTTAAGGGCAGCATTGTGTAAAATAGGGTGTAATAGAATAATTGCTATTTGAAGTTGGTTCTTATTTCGCAAAATTTGGATTGGACTGAGGAGGCACAGCTTCTTCTGGGAGGCAAGGGAAGAATCAGGTTGTAATTATATGGGGAATTTGAGCCATGGCTGTTCCTTCTCCCTTCCCACTGTAAAGCTTTGTTGGTTGCTTATAGCCTTCTCAGACATTAACCCTTGGGACTCTTATTTCCCAGACTAGATTTCTTGCTATCAACTGAAACTTCTCTTGCAAAATTCAGCCCAACTAGCTCATCTCTTGAGTGTGCTAAGGAAAGAAACCCAATAACATTTCATTCATACTAAACCATTTTTACAGCTATTTTTTGACATTTACCTTTTTTGCTTTGGAGGTAAATCTTAGGTTTGGCAGGAGACTTGTTCCATGTAGGTTGTACCATATGCCATTTCTAAGAAAACCTGTCTGGAGCTGAATGATTTATGGGACTGCCTACACATGCCTGAAAGAGTTGTTGAGCACCTTCAGTTGAACCACTCACCTGAAAACTTCGCATGCAGTAAGGATGCTCCAGTTCCCCAAAGCTTTGCCTGCCTTTCCCAGCAAAGAGCAGAGTGGGCTGTGCCTCCTTGGCCAGCTTCCCCTGTGCTCCTTCTGGCAGCTGAGGCTGTTCAGGCTGCAGCTGAGAGCAGGGAGGTTGCTGTTGTGGTTTTCTCTTGTTGGTGTCTGAGCAAGTGAAAGATGAAGGAAAAGCTACTTGGTGTGTTTGCAGGTACAGCAGAGAGGAGAAAACATCTGGAGCTGGGAAGGGAAAGGTGGAGCTGCAGGTATCAGAACAAGGCCTAGGGATGGCTGCACTAAGTACTCTTTCTTTACTCTCCCTCTCTTTCATGGGTTATTATTTACACTTTGAATCTCAGAAGTAGCAAAGGGACTGTACATGCTTTTTTTTTTCTCCATAGCACAATTTCCACCCCATCCCAAAGGCCAAAACTATGTGGACAATGCTTGTCTTATCCATTCTGGAATTTTCTAGTTGTTGTCATCTACAAGACAATGACCCCAAATGTTGGCTGTTCATCTCCTAACAGTGAAATGACTGTTGCTGCTTTGATGCAAACTAGGTAGCTCCTGTCCTTTTTCCTGCTCCCCTGTCCTTCTCTGCCAGCTTCCTCCAAGTTGTTCAGGCATTAGATTCTGAAGTATTTTTAATCTCTTTTAAGTGTAATTATTTCTCCTAACATTAAGGATCCTGGCTGAAATAATCATGTTGTTTCCCAAATTTCATTGAAAAACCTTTCTCTCTCACCCACAGAATTCTTCTGCACTCTCCAATCCCATTGCCTTCCCTGTCATATATTTTTGGCTGTTTCCAAACAGCTGGCCCTGCCCTAGCTCTCTTTTTCCTGTTAGAAGTGCTATAGTTTCAGTGCAGTTCTGTATGCTTTCCTACCCAAACCTTTCCCTCTGCTTTGGAGAACTGGGTACTGTTGTGTGTGTGTCTAGCCTAGCTCGTGACTCTTTGGTGCTTGGATCCTCTGATGAGTGGCCTTTTATGCTGTAGCTGGAAGGCTACGTTGCTGCAGTTGCCAAGTTGTGCTGGGAAACACCAGCCTATGACATGGAAAAATTGAGGGGAGAGAGCAGTGTAGCCCTAAGGCGTTTTCCTCCTGCTTAGAGTTTTGCATGCACAGATGTGGTGGGCTGGTCCTGGCTACACACCAAGCGCCCACTAGAGCCACTCTATCACTGTCCTCCTCAGCTAGGAAGGGGAGAAAAAGATACAACAAAAGGCTCATGAGTCGAGATAAGGGCAGGGAGAGATCACTCATCAGTTACTGTCATGGGCAAAACAGACTCAATTTGAGCAAGTTAGTTTCATTTATTGCCAATCAAATCAGAGTAGGATAATAAGAAATAAAAATTAAATCTTAAAACACATTTTCTCACCCTTCCCGTCTTCTTGGGCTTAGGTTTACTCCCCGTTTCTCTACCTCTTCCCCACAGCAGCACAGGGGTATGAGAATGGGGTTCGGGCCAGTTCACTGCATGTTGTCTCTGCTTCTACTTCATCTGCAGAGTAGTTTCCTGTATCTACAGTGGTCTCAGATATCCTCACTCCTCTCTCTGGCTGCAGTTGTGCAGGTTTTTTTCCTGCTCCTAAATACATAATCCCAGAGCTACTGTCACTGTCAGTGGCACTGCTTGGCCTTGGCCAGCAGCAGGTGCATCTTGGAGCTGACTGGCAATGGCTCTGTCACACACGGGGGAAGCTTCCAGCAGCTTCTGGGAGGAGCCACCCCTGTAGCCCCCCACTATTGAAACCCCGCACACGAACACATGACAACAGGTGAGCGGATGTTGTGGATGTGCTGTGGGCCCTGCTCTTGGGGCTGCTGTGAGAAGGCTCCTCAAATGAGCAGGGGTTTTGAAGATGAGCTGCTGATTACTTGTGTTCTGAGTATATGGTCAAAAACATATTCCAAAAAGGAAACCATTAGATGTTGGCTCTGGAGAAACAGGAAATGCAGTAGCAGGACAGTAGAATGATTCCAAATTCTTGCTTTGATCTCCAAAGCTTCAAAGCTTCATTTCCATTTTGTTGATGACTCTGAGAACTCCTGAATGTAAGTGCTAATAACACAGAATAGAATATGTGTAGTGTAAGCAAGTGGTAACTTGGCTCACTCTAGCTTTGATGCTGACTGTTTCACCCACTGCATGGGTGGTTTGGGGTTTTTTGGTGATGTAAGAAAATGGAAAACAGTACAGTGGGAACTCAGCACAAGGGCATCGGTATGATTGTTAGACCTTTTGTATCCAGTTAAAGCAAAGCACTTCTAAGGGTAGAACTAAACTTTTGTGTGGTTCTCTGAAAATACACATGATGGTAAACAGAAAATTGCTCATGTCATTCTTGTACTATATACCTGGGTTTTATTTTTGTTGGACACTGCTTGCTTTTTTAATTTACTTCTTTCATAGTTTTCAATAGTTGTGTTCTTTTTCTCAAGTTAAAAACTTAAGATGGAATAACAGCAATTCATAAAATCATAGGATATCCTGAGTTGGAAGAGACCTATAAGGGTGCCAAAACAAGACTTGTACAGTTAAATTAAGTTTCTAGGGGCGTGTTGTTTCCCGAACTGAAGAACAGAAGTTTCTGTTGTTTTGGGTCCGCACCAAGGTAAATACCAGCATGTTATGAAAGTTCTTCATGCTTTGTGGGTATTACTGTAGACAAAACAGTGCATTTCTTACTGTATGCACACACCAGCTTTTTCCCATACCTAATTATTTGCCAAAATTGAGCCTCTGTCTCCACATACTTGCATATTTGCAGTTCTCCTGTTTAACAAGACCACAAGCTTGTAATTAATGGGTTTAGGTGTTTCTCTTTTGTTTTCCTGGCTTAAAAACTGAAAGAGAATGATTTATAAACAAATTCATATGATTATAGGGTACTACTTGGACATCTTTAGCACATGGTTTTCACATTTAGTTAATGTTTAAACTGGTTTTTGAATGTGGTTCAAATTTGAAAATGAAACAGGACGTTGCAGGGTGAGGACGATGCTGATTTTTAATAGCACCTGTAGGGAGATCAAAAATTTCCTTAGATAACACTTGTAAATAGAGAATTACAGCTCTTTAATAAAATGCAAGCAAGCAGCTGTGGAATAGGAATGTAATTTGACCAATATCTTCAGTATATTGCATTGTTTCAGGACTACTTTATGATAGCTAAAATTTTATATTCATTAGGACTGTACAATTTTCATGACTTCCTAAATACATGAGTGCAAGTACTGAAAGTAAATGTACTTGAATATTCTTTTGAGCAATTAACTGTATAATAGCTTGTTTGTGAAGAAAGTGGTTTTTTTTTTCCAATTTCTTGAAGCTCTGAAAATTAATCTGTTCAGTACTGATTATTATGGGAATAAAGTTACATAAGCTTTAAAAATAATTTTGGTGTCCAGTGATATGGAAGAGAAATATATATTATTTTCCAAAATTAATTTGATTTTAGGTTTAACTTCTGTGCTAAGTTTCAAAGAAAATTAATTATTGTGGTTTGATTGATAGAGTTATGAAATACTCTTAAGAGATGAGAGGAAAAGGGAGGGGAAAGCTGTTCATGGGATCTGTGCTGACTAGGAGAGACTGGGGGTTCCTAGCATAAGATAATGGGGAACTTGAGGTAAAGGCCGGGGAGCACTTGGTATGGGAAGGAGATGGAAATGAGAGAGAAATTATTTGGAGGACACACAAACTATGGCAGGATGATGTAGATAGAGAGAACTGCAAGGTGTTTGTGATCTGAGGGTAACTGAGATGGTGATAATTGAAAGTTTGAGGATGAGTATAGAGAAATGTGGAGAGCCTGGATACACACAAAGAGTTTGTTCTAGAGGTGCTCATTTTGCATGGTACTGCAGTTTTCTGAAGATGTTTTTCCTTCTGTATTTTTAAAAAATCTTTATTATAGGGAGATGGATACTCTGCTTAGGAAGCACACGTAGTTCCTTATTTGTTACTGGTTTTTTGTTGTTTTTTGGGTTTTTTTTAGTATTTGGATATTCTGTTGACCTTAACAGGATGATTTGCTTAGTAAGGCAGGCAGAATTTACCTCCAGCTCTTCTTTCCTGAATTCTTTGTCTTGTAATATACCTGTCACAACCACAGCAGTAAACCACAGATATAAATCTGAATTAAGTTCAAGATAAATAAGAATGAGTGAATTTTGACATTAAAACATCTTGATTTTATAAAATACATACAGTAAAAGTAGGACGATATTCACACAAGTTTTTTTAACTGCAGCATTTTCTTCTTTACACTCTACTACTTGGACAGTTATAAATTTGATTTGAGTTCATTAGTTTAATAATTTGTCCTGTGGATTAGTAAGTACAGATTCTCTTACTTTTTTTAAAATTTAAATAATATATTGTAAAAGAAAACTTCAAATGACAAAGCTATTGTGGCTTGTTACAGTAGATGTGGTTTTCATTTTGTGGTAAGAGATGCAACACAAATATATTAATACTGACAAATATATCTGAATTCCCAACTTGTCAGAATGGTAAAAGCTGGCTTTTGGTCATCTGTACATGATCTGATGTGTTACAGTACCTGTTCATAAAAGTGAATAGCATTATTCTAGTTTTACATAATTCTGGGGCTTTGATAAATGGTGATTATTATTTTGACTACATGAAATAGGAATAGTAAAGGAGAGACATTGGTAACTTAAAAAAAAAAGATTCACAAGTTTAACAGCTTTACTCTCCACTTACAGAAGTGATGCAAAATTTAACAAAAGCCAAGGTGTGAACAGATAAAGGAGATTTAAATAAGCCTGGCACTCTTAACTAACTAAAAGATGTCTTGATATATGTCTCTCTGATCATGCTTGACATATCTAGGTCACGTTCTCTGAAGACTATTATTAGAGATTTAACCTTGGGTAATTGTGAAGTGTATTTTCTTCAGAGTAATTTTTGATCAGGTAGATGAGACAGTGGAAGTTTGTGTGTGTTCAAGTGCTCGTAATAATTTGGCAGTCTAGTTAGAAGATCTGGTGTCAGCCGCCTGAGCTGGAAGGTGAAATGTGCTGTTCTGTGGTGTATCACAGAAGATTTACTTGTGTACATTTTTTTGGAAGCTGGGAATGTGGGAGAAATGACCTGTTAAATTTTCAAATAAGATATGCTTCAGGAGGATGTTGTGCACTTTACAGCTAGTAGAGCTGTTGAAGTGTACTTGCACATTTGAACTCTCTGATGATATATGTTATATAATTGAGGAATGTAGAGTTGGGGAGCATCTACAGCTTTAATTGACTGTGTTTCTTCTTCTTCTGCCTCAGCCCATCCCCTCCAGCCTGTGTAGGATTTGGACGTTTTTAACCACTAGGGCACTTGAGGATTGCGCATGCTTTCTTTGAAATACAGAATCTGTGTGAATATAAAAAAAGGGAGTTAACTAGCAGCCTTGGTTCTTGTCTAGTTTCAGCAGTCTGGCTTTCAGTGCGGTGCACAAATTTTTTTAAGACATAACTATTGGGTAGGAACTCCATAATCTGGATTTACCAGTCAATAAAATACTTAACTAGTTTGTGCACAGGAGCTTTCCTGCAGTGGCACAGTTCCCTGAAGGAATAAGGAGCTTGAAGCTAGAGTGGAGGAGATTAAGTTAGGCTGGTTGTATGGGTTCCTTCTGCCCTTACTTCACTGAACTGTGGGATTCAAACCAAACCAAACCCTTCCATCATCCTCCTCACAAGATACTGCATGTCTGTACATCACCAGTAACACCGAAGTAACTCTGTGCCGAGAGTTGTGCTCATTGAGAGAGTAAAAGGACCTCAAGAACTGTACATGAGAGGTAGAAGACTGAGGTTTTTCTCCTCTTACAGCACATCTCAGCTGAGGCCTTCTGTTTGTAAGTGACTGCAAAGGATTGGAAGGGAGGTGGGGAGCTTGAAACACCATGGCTGGAGCTGTGACTGGTTTCAGGTGTGACCTGAGCTTCTCATGCCCTGTGCTGTGTGAGAGATGCAAAGACACCTCAAGTGACAGCTGATGTGTGTCAGTGTTTTAATCTTTTAGATTAAAACACTGGATTGTAATTAATCTTCAGCCAGCTAGCCTTCATTTTGAAGAGACATTGCTATGTTAGAAAAGAGAATTTTAACCCCTAGAGAGGAGGAAATGAGTGACAGGAGAGATGTTTTGGCTTCAGAGAAAACTCGGAGCTTGGAAGCCTTTTGTATGTGCTGCAGGGGAGTGCTGGTGTCCAAGTGAGTGATGCTTGGGCACTTTGCTGAAATACCTTGAAAATTGCTACAGCAAGGAGACAATGGTCTTCCAGTAATTCCCAGTTTGGTTTGATGGTTCCTGGTTGACGGAGTCACTGTCAGCTGTGATGCTAGAGCCTTCACACAGATATTAACATAGGAAAAATACAGAGGCTCTTCTCTTTCCTGGAGAAGGCTCAGATGTGACAGAATGTCCTTTGCTATATCTGCCCTGTCATAGGGCTGGTAAAGTCTGCAGCCTTCCCTGCATGGTACAGTGTGCATTTTCCTGGTACTTGGTCTCTGTGGTGATACCCAGAGAAATAAAGGTTGGGTATTTTGCTGAAATGATGGTGGCTGTTCCGTTTCTGACTCATGCAGGTGCTGTAGGTAAGTGATGGTGATGTTGGCTGAGTGGTCTCTGAAAAATGGGAGTAATTTTCATTTCCTCAGGAAAGTTTGTGCTGCCATAATTAGTGATTCCTCTCCTGCAATTCCTGATCACAATTTCTGAATTACTTGTTACTTCAAAATAGCAAATGGGGCATTTATGGAGCAGAATGATATATAATAATGAGGACATAAACTAACAAGCTGTTTACTTAGTTGAGGCTAAGACAATGTTGTCTTACTTTTTTTCCTATTTTGGAATTTATCCACAAAGATTTTCCTTTCATAGTACAGTTGTATTTCCTGGAAATTACCAACAGCAGGTAGCTCAGCTTGGAAGTGCAGTCTTTGAAAGAGGTAGGGCAGCTCAGCTTGCCACAGGATTCAAAATAGTCTTACATGTCAGTAAGGTAATGCATTCCTTGTTTTGGTGGGAATAAAGGTCTGTACTATGGCTACATGAAGGGAAAAATGAGCAATACTCAGCTTTTTGCAGTGATGGTAAATTCAGACTGAACCATTTACATTTGGGAAAAGTGAAAGTGACTAATTGAAATCTTTAGGAGGACAAAAATATATTTTAGACAGGTGGAAACAGCATTGTTGAAATTGAAAAAAAATGCCTGTCTTTAACCTGTTACATTTACCCTGTTTCTTTTTCTGACTTCTTTGCTTGCAAAGCATGGGCACACTGTACCATATCTTTATGCTTTGCTATGTTAGAGTATTTTTAGGATTTGGTCCTCTTTTCTGTGTTGCAGATCACAGTTGATTTCTTTTTTTCTTAATAGTGTCAACTAAACTACAAAATTAAAAAAAAAGTTTCTCTTTAAAAAAAAAGAGAAATTCAGGAGTACTAAATAGTTAATTGCTTAATTGTAGATATAAAATGAAATACAGCTAAGGAAACCTTAGTTTAAGTGTACTGAAAACTATTGCAAACAAAGGCAACTTTGTATCTCCTGTGTGTGGTTCAGGAATCCCAAAAAGGAGGCTGGCTGGCACATCTGGGGTGGGGTCCTGCAGGAGCTTTGGGCAAATGTAAGCAGCTTGCCTTCCTGCAAAGGAGGGGGTCTCACCTGGGCTGCCTTCACTCCCATCTGCCTGCTCCACTGCTTCTGTGTGCTGGTTCCATTCCATGAAATGGTAACTGTAGGTAGGCTAGCCTGTTCTTTAGTAATTGTTTATATTTTCTCATTTTACACATAATGGCATTCAGATTTCTGAGAAAAGGCAAAATAAAATGTATAAAGAGGAATTCAGTTTGTTTAGGAAGCTGTATGTTGAAAACTGTAAATATTTTTTCTTGTTGAAAGTTAATATTTGTTCTAGTGTCAGTGTTTTGGAAATAATCTTGTATTTTGTTGACTTTATCAGCATCTTGTGAACATGATGCATAATGTTCTTGAATGCCTTGGATATCTTAATATGGGTGGATAGCCATGTGTGATTTACATCTATCTTACCAGTTTGAGAACAAAACTGGTAAGATAGATGTAAAGAGGCAGATGTAACTAAATAGAAGAGCAGTGATGGAAGCCAAACCGCTCCAGATCATCCCTTGTCCTTTTCCAGCTGCTGTGCACACTCCCTCCTCCCACAGCTGCTTCTTGGGAGCAGAAGTTAAAGAAGTGCACCGTGTATGAACATTGTACTTTAAACATGTAAATGGTGCACTTTACTCTTCAATGGATTAACACAGCTGATCAATTCATATGCAAGGCAGTCTTGAATCCTTTGAACAATTTAAGAGTTCTTAAAAGTGAAAGAGAGCTCTCAAATGTATTTAATTCTTTTCTGTGTGAAACTTCTTTCTCTAGCAAGCTCTGATAGAAGGGAAAAGCCCTGCTGAAGGTGTGCAGGCATGAAGCTAGGGCATGTTTTTTCAGGCCTTTGAACTAGGTTAGGAATGTGTCTCGAGGTGGTAGAACGAATAGTTACTTGGTGCTTTTAGCCTCCGGGCTTGAAACTTGCAAGAGGAATGTTATTGTGTCTTCAAAGCCTGTTTCACACAAGCCTTTGTTGAGCAGGAACTTGGAGAGTCTTTTTATTATCATGCACACAACAAAAAGAGCCAGCCACCCAATTTGATCTAATTGGGCGGCAATGGTGAGATGTTTCTTCAGTAGGAAGGCTCTGGAAAATGGGGTACATATTGTTAATAGGGAAATACCCTTTAGAGTGAGGGATTGCCTACACGGACGTTTACCAGCTTGCTAAAACTCTCTAATTATACTGATGCAATTCCCCATATGCACATCCCCTCTTTTTCACCTCTTCCCTATGTAGTGCTTTCCCAGGAAGAAAGCAAATATTTACATTTCTTTTAAATTCTGTTTTGACCCTGAGGTGGTGGTAGCACATCCCTGGAGAAGGCAAGCTGAGGTTGAGAAAGTGGGGTGGTTCTGGTTGAAATAATTTTTGTCTTGCTTTCTCAAAAATAAATCTGTATTGAGGACTAAAAATGCTGTAATATATTAATACTACCTAAATTAAGACAGAACTTTCACTCAATGTAACTACCAAATGTTTAGAATAAATAAACCCATTGCTCTAGTGAACATGAGTGGGGTTTGAAGTGCTAAAACCTCATTTCTGAGAACAGCAGCTGCTTCGGTAGATACCCAGAGAAATTTATTTTCATTTTAGTGTGAGCAGCCTAATGTTTATTCAAAACTGAATGAGATCAACAGAAAAGATGGGAAAACAGCTTTCTTTTCTTAAGTTTTGTAGTAAAAAAACCCAAAGAACTCTACAAAATCAGAAATTTTGAATTTCACAGTAGCCAGGTTCACTCAATTTCACCTACTAAAGAGATGAGGCTTAAAAATAAGAAAAAATTGTCTTTAAATGCAACATTTATTTTGTTAAGTAGCTTCATTAGGTGTTCAGGGATTTTGCTAGTTTTCATCCTGTTTTTCATTCAAACAGAGGTTGAAAAGTCATCATATAAAATTTAACCAGCTACTAGTGACCTGTGTTGGTCATTAATTTCACATCAACAATCTGCATACACTAATAGTATTGTCTAACTAGAGACTATATTAGATGCTAAATTAAAAGGTTATATTGAAGATCATCATGATTTAGTGGTTATTGGTGTCTGAGAATGACCATTAAGGACATAAAAAAATAAGTTTCCTCATTTGCTAATCTAAATTTGATTATTTTAATCACTTTAATTTGAATTAATCCACCGTGAAGCTAAGTGTCAGTATGTACATGATAATTAAATGTATTTGAACTGATATAATCATGCAGAAATGAAGGGTCAGTGCAGAAGGGACCTGGATACAGGATGTTGTCTGATCCTGCAGAGCAGGAGCAGACAATCCATGAAATGATAGGGAGCTGGGTGGGAGAGAGGTGAGGGTAAAACCACAAGTACAGAAAAGTGGTGGTTAAATGTATTGAAGGGTAAGAGTGACAGGCATGTGTAGATTGGCCAGCTCCTGGATCTTCTGTAAGAGAAATTTCACAAGGTTAGAGAAGGGAAAGTTGTGTAGGAAGGGGTACAGGGGCTGAGTGAGCAGAAAGAGAAATTGGAATAATGCCGGGAAGCTCAGATTTCAGTTGATGTAATTGGACTTTAATGGCTTGAATGATTCATAATCTCTTAGCTTGATAGGCTGTTATAAAATTTTAAACATAGGTATGAATGAAGCCTTGTGCTGATAACGTTGTGGGATTGCAGCAGTGGAAAGTGTTGATGTGCCAAGAATTGTTAGAGGAACAAAATTCCTCTAACATATAACGTCTTTGTAAATTTTGTGTAGGCATATTTTGGAGGAAGGTTTGAATGATCCTTCTGCATGAATGGGCTATGAATTATTTTTCACCTACGTGTGGAAGGGGAGGAATCTGCAATTGATGTAAATTGCTGTACCTAGTTGAGGTTGGTGGGAATAGGGCAGCATGCCTCAATTTAGAATGTGTCCTTTTAATAGTTTTTTTTGGAAGCTGTTACTACACTGTTGTGTTTGAATTAATAGTGAGTCACTATTAATTTTAATTAGCTATAGTAATGAGTTAGCTGTAAAGGGCTACAAAATTATCTGTAATTCAATATCTAGTTTATCTCCTACCTTGGTTATTTCATCTTTTCCAAAACTACTTCTCCTGAAAGTTGGTGAGATGTTTGATCTGTCTTGATTCAAGCTTGTTTACTTCTCTATTTCTTAGAGCAGCTCATCAGCTTTTATTCCTTTATCAAATAACTCCTGTGATGTTAATCATAGATTTGGGTCACATTTCAGCATTTGCATTTGGGTTGAAGGAACAGGTAAAAGCAAAAGACTATTAGCAGGATTGCTTTATACATAGAAAAAAAAGAGACTACAGAACATGTAATGGTAGCCTTTGCAGGACTCCTGTTATTTGTAGGACTTTCCAATCTGTTTGCATTTTTAACTAATGAACTCTTGTAGTAGCTTCTTACTGTTCTTCACTGTAACTTTTTGAAAGGTTTTGCTTTGGTTTTGTGAAGTCAAGAGTGATATAACTCACTGTCTTCAATCTGTTTCCCTGGCTTTATCTGCGTATCCTTGGCTGCTACTTGCAGCTTTTACCGTTGTTGTGACTTTCTCTGTTCTGATTCTTTAGGCTCAGTTCATGCAGGTCCATCTGACAGAATTAAGGCCAGGGAGAGCTGCAGTAAGTGTGGGCAATCATTGCACTTCAGAAGCAAAATGCAGGACACAGGTTTACTATCAGCTTAAGGAAATGGAAGTCCACACTGTTGTTTCTGTCTCCTTGAACATGTATTCCTCTGGAGAGTTTTTTGGCATCATCTGGGGAGCACTTGGGAAGGTATTTAGGAGGAAATCCAGAACCTTTTCTCTAGACAGAAGCTAGCTCCTAGTTTGGTTAAAACCAACTGTGAAACCCCATCTGCTATATTCTTTTAGGCAGCAAATCTTCAAGTAGAATACCTGATGTGATTAGTGCGTTACACTGCCCTTGAAACCACACTTGTCTTGGCCTACACTACTGCTGCTTCTGCCTGCTGCAGAAGCTGTCTGAGATTGTCCACAGGGTTGCTGTGAAACTGTGCCATTAGCGAGTTGTGATCCTGACCAGCTGCAGCACCAGCCCCTCAGCCTAGAAAGTCTTTGCAGGTGTGCTGGGTCAGAATCTGAGAGGGTTTATCCAAGTTGGTTTGCTTCTTCACTCAGCCTGGAGGTGCTGCTTTGAAGTAGGAATGCAGTGTGAGTGTATTTGTGCTGCTAGAAAAAAACCCCACTTCTCAATTATGGCTTGTTTTGTTTAGGTAGTCTGTATCTGAGACAAGACATCTTTTACTGCCCAACTTGTGCTTGCTGCTTTAGTATTCATGCTAGTTTAGCTGTCTGTGTTAGTCATTTTCTCAACCAAATATTTTCTGCCAAAACCCAAATCCACACTGACAAATTAGGCTTTCTAGTTTAGATAAGGTCATATATATGTGGAAAATATTTTCAGGTGAAAATGAAAAGTATATGTAATGGCTTCAGACAGCTGTCTTCTAGACCTTCTGGTATAGTTACTCAAGATGTCATATGAGAAACAGGCAGGGTTTCCACCTTTCTGCCCCCAATTTTTGGTCAAATTTAGTAATTATTGGAGGATTCAATAAGAAACTGACTCCAATATTCAGTAACTGGCTGTGATAGAAGGAAACATCCATTTCCCTAAAACATTTCTTACTGGTCTTACAGCAATTCAGAGGAGTCTGTGGAAGAAAACTTTTGTTCTTTTATTAAAAAATCTCCTGCATGTTTGTCCCCAGCGGTGTATTACAAAACTGGATCTCTGTTGTCCGGCGCATGCGTGATCGTACAAACAAAACTTTCTTTTAACTCTTTGTTGAACTTCTGACATTATGATCTACATTACAAAGTAACCCCTTAAAGACAACTGCCTTTCTGCTGCTCTGTGCAATGTTTCCAGATGTATTTGGGTGCAGTTGGAACATTAAAGTACTCCAAGAGCTACTACAGTTCTCTGTAGCTTGGCTTTATTTTTTCTCTTTGCTTCAGTTTTCTATCACTTTCTGTTTTAAGCCTTTTTTATTAAGAAGAATTACTGCATTCTGCTTATTTTTTAAACTACTGTGTCATTTATTTGGCACGACAGGAGGAAGGTTAAAGTTCCCCTTACCTCCTCCCCTTCTCTCCAGTGAAATTTTTGATTGTTCTGTATAATGAGTCATTTTCTCTACAGCTGAAGTTAATTTAGTGGCTAATCCAAACAGTGAGTATTTCTGAGTGAGGAAGTGAGAGGACTAATTCTTTCCCCTCTTTTCAAATACAAAGGTGTATCTTGGATGTTTAAAAAAAAATGAAACAACATGGAAGAGAACAGTGCCTGTTGGAAGTATTTTATCATTTAACAGCAGGTAACAAGACATCCATTGACTTTACTGGAGTGAAGTTTCCTCAGACTACAGGGGGGTGTAGGTAGGGTTTGCAGTGCTGTAGACCTGCTGTATGTGCAGAAATGCTCTTTTCCAAGGGTTATTTATCAGGATGTAAAAGCTGATAGTGAATGCTATTGAACTCTTAGTTGCTCTAATTCTTTCTTTCCTGCGGAAGTGTATGTGTGCATAGTGAGTTGTGTGCTCTGGGCTATTGAAGCCAATCTGCTCAAGAGCATTGTTTTCCAGAGAAAAAGGATAATCAAAAACTTGAAATTAAAATCACTTGTGAAATATTTCTGATGTGTATGTCATAGATTTGTAAAATCTGTTTTGTATACTTCTGTTTGCTGAACACAGGGTGTTCTGATTTGGCCGAATAGTACCAAGTTACTGTGTGGCAGTGTCCTCACACACAAGGCTTTAATTAAACATGAAAAAAATATTAAAGGCTGGCCTACGTACAAGCTTACACAGAGAAACAAAAAGTGTGAATTAAGGAAGATAGCATTTTTATACAAGTGTTTCAGTACCATGCATAGTAGTGGCTCGTCTGGGCAAATGAAAGCGACAGCATAGAGTGAAAGACTCATTTAGACCTTCGGGGAAGACACAGAGACATTTCATACCAGATAAAGTTGGGTTTTTTTTCAACTGGGTATAATTTTAACCAGGGTAAGTTCAGTTACTTTGTTTGCTCATGTGGACCACAGGTATGTGTGGCTATTCAAGGTTCAGTCATCAGCTCAACTTCCAATTGACTAAAGCAGATTTCCCCCCTTGCTGTGAGCCCCTTATGCCTTTGGTTGCAGTGTATGACAGTGTATTCCTGTGTTCAGTCAGGTTGCTGAGCTGAAGTTGCTGTCTGATTTGGGCCTCCTCTTCCCAGAAAGAAGAAGGGGGAATTACTGGGGCAGGTGTGGTTACAGCCATGTCTCTGAACAGCCTCTGGACAAGAGGGAGTTTGTGCTCTGTCAGTTCAGAGCATGAATGGGATTTGTACACAAGTAGCTGCATGAGGCAAGCTTTGGGCATGCTTTCACTGCTGCTTTTTAGTCTGTCATTTTGGAGAAGGAATTCTTACCCTGGTTCCCATGCTGACACCTCCTTTGCCTGAATATATGCATTCCTGTAGCTGAGCCAGGCAGCTAACTCAGGGACCTAATCCAGGCTAATAGTAACCTGGCTTAGGGAGGGCAGAAATCAGAATTCAGATTAATGTCATTGTATTGCTGCAGACCCTGGTGCCAGGGCAAAGGAGGGGATGCTGTGCGTGGTGGGAACATTTACAACAACAAGAAGACAGGCTTGTACAGGCTTCAGGTAGACATGAAACAGTGATCATCATCTTGCAACATTTTCATTCATTTTCCACAGCACTTTTTTCATTGGGCCAGGGCAGTAATGGTGGTGTGAAGCAGAAAGGGCTTGTTTTTTTTCCTGCATTAGGATCATAAAAAGTTTCTAACTCTAATGGCTGGAAGTGAGCCTTATGCACAAAGGTTCTTTTGTTTTGTTTTTGTATAAACCCATTTGATGTTAAGCAGCCAAATCTCATCCTTTATGGTTAGTCTAATGCGTTTTTTAGAAGCTACTGTGCTTCTTGTTTAGCTTTCAGCCCCAGCTCCAGGAGGCTGCATCTCCTTACATGGTCTTGTCTCTTACCTGCTAAGTCAGGGATACCAAACCAGTACTGAACACCTCTGGTTAGAAACCTGAATTGCTTCTTAGGAGTGTTAATTACTGCAATAATTTTTCTGTCCTTCAGCTATGGAGTTTTCTGGGTTTTTTAAAAGAGAATTTCCAGTTCTTAATAGAAATGGGAGTGATTGTGCTGAATTATGTAGTAAGCTGAGGGCTTTGTTGTTGTTTTGGTTTGTTTACTCTTGAAGAGCTTTCCTGAAAGGCTTTCTGTCTTCTCTCTGCTTGTGGAACCATTCTCCTTGGGAAATGTGTCACTGTGAGCTCTCAGTAGCAGATAGGCAAGAGAAAAAAATATTGTGGCTGAGGCTTGTACTGTAAGCCTGTCAGAGTACCAACAGCAGGTGAACTGATAGTTTACCTTACCCAATATTTAATTTGGATGTGCAGGGCATAGATCAGTAGTTTACTGAGCGGTTAGGTGCTAGAAGGGAATGCACTTTGTGCCACAAGGTAGATTCTAGGTTTTGTTCCTCAGATCTGCAAACAAGTATTTTGATTTGAAATCTTTGCCATCTTACTGTGTATTTGAAAATTAGGAACAGATGCGGGCTTAATTTTTTTTACAACAATGATTAAATGATTAAAACTTAAGACATTCTTCCAAAGAAGGAGAAATAAAGATTTTTTTTTCCTGTCACATTTTAGGACTAGAAAGATAAGGGAGAGGGAAAATAATGAACTTCAAAGGAAAACTTTTTGGATCTTTTACTGAAATGCCAAATTAAAAGCAGAACCCAAAGACCAAAATGAGTTAATTAAATTTTTATTTAAAAAGAAGAAACCTAAAAATTCATGCGTGGAATACCTGATGAGTGATCTTTGCTGTGGGCTCAGTGGGCTGAGTTTGGAAGCAAGAAACTTGTAGTCTGAGGCCTCTGGCCCTGAAGGAATTGATAGAAGCCACAGCCCTGTAACCTGCTGCTCATCTTCTCACCATCCAAATGATAATCCAGTGTATCATAATAGTGAGGATGTATTCCTAGAGCTTGAGACAAACAGCAGGAATGAACACAACTCCAAACACTCTCTCTTCTAATGTCGAGTGTCCTGCACTAGTCTGCTAAAGGTAAGAAGTCTCACCCTTTGGATGGAAGTTCTCAGATGTGGACATTGGAAGGATGTTGAATAGTTGTGCAATTGCAGCCATATGTTCATTAATTAATGAGAAGTGGCCTGTCTGTGGCCTTTGGTGAGTTGTACATGAGTCTCACAATATGCTGAGAAACATTCTGATGTCACTTCTCTGTGCCCTGCTGTATCTATTGGTCTCTTTTTTCTTTCCCTGTAGGTGTGCTGGGGCAGGGACTGTCATTTTCCTGTGTTTGTGCAGCAGCCAGGAAAGCGAGGCCTGGAGCTGTGACTGGAGCTCCTGCTGCTGTCACAGTGCAAACAATGCCAATGATCACTATCACTGCTTATCACTCCTTATCACTCCTTATCCCTGCACTTCTGGACAGAGCTGGCTGGGCCCTGGCTGTGTATGTAACATGCCGACATTCAAAGTCCTCATAAACCCCAAATCAATAAATCCTCACCTTGTTCAAAAAACTTGAGTTGTTAAGCTTTCTCCCTTCCTCCATCCTGGTAGCTGTTTCTGCCAAAACTTGTCCAGAAGTGCAGCAGGATGTTTTCCAAGCCTGCCTCATTAAGGTTGTAACCAGGGATTTGATGTGTACACCAGCTTCCCTTCCTCTGTTTTTAACATTGAGTTGCGTGTGTGATTGCTTTCATTGCTCTGTAATCTGTCTTGCTGTTTCTACTTGCTGATTGGTTTTTAGGAATGATGCCAATCTTAAAAGACACATTGTGCATTATTTAATAAGAATTGGATCCCTTTTTTTTTTTTTTTAGCTTCAAGTGATACTTTGTTACAAAACAAATGACAGGTGATGTCTTCCTCTGTGCCCACAGTTGTGAGGCAGCTTGTGTGGAAGGCTCTGTGTACCTGCAGTGAGCTGCACATGCAGCTGCTGCTCAGTGCAGCAGGGTGAGACCAACAGGGTCACTCCCTGTAAAACAGCTTGGAACTGGAGCACTTTGGAGAGGAGAGAAACAGCTTCTAATTCTTTAATTTTATGACCACAGTCATCTGAATTTAAATCATCTGTGATTTCAGGGATGACGAAACCGGATAGCTAACCAGATAGCTTGGGAGGTTCCTCCTTTGGGGCACGTGAGAGAGAGCACCAGCCAGACAACCAGTACAGACAAGCAGGAGGCATTGAAACACACAGCGTGATCACTCGAGCTGTGCAGGAGGGAGAGCTATATTTACCAGATACAAGTGCTAATAATGAGACTTCAAAGAGAGCACACCCTTTTATTCCACAGCTGTGCTCTGCCATGCAGAAGAGACAGGGTAGTTTTCCAGTGGAAGTTTGCGGTGTGTCTTTGTCTTGGGGAAGAAGTTCAGCGAGTAGAATTAGCACAGAATTTCAGAAAGGAATTGATCTACCAGTAAAACCATTTTCAGTTACGTAAGAGATACTCCTAAAGGATTGACAGAATGGTGGAGTTTGGTCTTGCTAAAAATTAGCAAGACCAAAAATTCTTGAAAGAAATTGTTTTAAGTTTGCTCCTCTGTACTATGTCCATTACCATGTAGTCAAGCATGACCAATTCAAAGAGGATGCAAGATAACAGATAATCATTGTGAGCTGCACTAACCTGTCATCATCATGTGCTTCATCTTCCTTAACTGGATATCTTATTAGATAAAAGTCCCAGTCCAGGGAACCTCAATAATAATTGGTCAAAGGGAATGGAGCACATAAGAAAGTGAAAACACATAAACACTACTAGTCAGCTGAGGGTAAATAAACCTTCCATTCTGATCTTTGGTCTGTGACTTGAAACTAGTCCGACTGCTGAAAAGTGACCTCTGAAGATGGGCAGGAGGATGGTGTTCAGCTCCTCATAGGCTACTGGGGCAACCTTTTTAAAGCCTTTAAAATGACTGCGAATGTTTCTTTCCCACTCAAGTTAGAGGTACAAAACAAGAATTATCAAACTTGTAAGTGCAGCTTTAAGGCAGTATCTTAATTTCAGTACCTCAGTTTTCTCCTGTTAAGTTTTCTGTGGTTTAGAGAGAGTTTAAAAAAAATTCATTTTTAAAGGTGAATGCAGATTAGAGAAACCAAAATATTGTATGTGATGAATAGAGAGGGAATTGTTAAGAGGAGAGAGATGACCTGTAAGGTTTGATACATAGCCTTGCCCTGTTTAAACAGATTATAAATTACATTATTTATTGCCTCTGACTTATGTGGGACAGGTTGCTGTTTAGGGGAAAACTGGTTATAGATGGTAAGGTAAATGTGATAATTGTAGTCTTCCTTTTCTTTACTAAGTTAAACTCAGGATGTGCAGGATAAAGAACCAAATACCTGAGTTAGCCTCTGCTAGTATAGCCAATGTGTGTATTCTGGCAACTCACTGATAAGTTCTTGTATGTACAGATTTCGGAATGTTTTGAAAATAGTTTTGCCATACAAAACCTGAAAATAAAACTTGAAGAATTTAAATCAAACCTATGTTAAGGTTTCAAAGTAAGAGATTTGTCTCTTAAGACATATTCTTTTCACAGGGAAAAGTAGCAGACATAATGTGAGGTTATCAGTTAAATTTTGGTGTTTTCTTCAGTTTAAGAAATTGCATCTAAGGTTTTCTGGTGCCTGGTGTGATTGCAGTGCACAAACATCTAGAGTTGGACAAGGTGGGAAAGAATTTCTAAGATGAAAAGCATTGGAGAACAGCTTCATTTTAGTGAACTACTTGCATCTTTTGTTTAAAAATGGAAAAGACTTATTCTGAGTGCAAAGTTTACTTAAATTATATGGAAAGATATAAATTTTTATAGATAGGAATGTTTGGGGGTTTTCCCAAGAGAACTGGATCCTTTAATAATGTTAAAATTATTTTTAATTTAAAAGTTGAGCCAAGTGCCTGTTTAGAGTTGGAAAATAAAACCCCATTATGTCAAGAAACAGTGATGCAGATGAATTGCTCTTTCCTGATACCTGAGGAATGTTTAGCTGCTGCTTCTCTGGTCAAAATGGAGAGGCTGCAACACATAGCACCATTCAGTTTAATGCTTCCAGCTATGCTCCCTCAAGTATTCACTTAAAAATTTACTTTGTGAACTTCCTTGGCACATAGATCTTTCCTGTTTTTTTTTCTTCTTCCCCACATTTACTGATGCTTTCCATGTTTGATAGCTTTTAATTTGCTTTTATTCTGAGTCTCCTACTGCACAGGCTGGTTTGCCTTTTTCATCTGCTTAAGAAACTGAAAGGCAGCCCTGATCCCTTCAGAAAAGCAATCTGGTCACTAACGATGTGGAGAAAGGGAAGAGAAGCTGCAAAATAACTCTCACTTTAGCCCTCAGACAGGAATCATTGGAAAGAGGTTCCTGATAGAAAAGTCACTCAACACTTTTCCTTGGATTTTTGATTTTTGTTTCTCTCTCCAGAAGTGTTTTTTCTTATCCAGCTATTTGGTGACAGATGGGTGGACAGTTTGCCAGTGGTTTATTCAGCACAGAAGCACGTGCCTGGTTGGGAAGGGCTGAGAAGAAGAGTGCCATCACTTTGCACAGCTGTCTGTATGCTCACAACTCAGTCTTGTAGTCCAGGGAAGGCTTCTATGGTCATTGTGAATCAGGGGCAAAAACTCCTCTGTATTTAGGGTGACTCTGCTGTGCCCATTACTGGGCATGTTTTGTTACTATTGACAAGGCAGACTTGGAAGAAAACAAAAAAACCTTTTTCTTATGAGACAGTGCACAGACATTTACAAGGTTTTTTTCATTTGAGAACCAAAAGTAGGTTTTCTTCTTCTACAGGTTTTTTGGTTTTAATATTTTCATGCTGGGAAAATAGAGTTAAGGTGTGGAAGCTGCTGTAGAGGACAAGTGGCAGACTAGGCTTCAGTGCTTTCAGTTGCAGAAAATAACACTTCATTGGTACCAGACTGTACTTGCTCTGGACTGCTACCAAGTATCTCAATAATCTGAATTTCAGGCAAAGAAAGTCAGCACCTGTCCATTAGCAGATCCCAAACAGAATTGATTCTTAGGGGTTTCTGAAAACAGGTATGCTGAGCAAGCATTCAGAAAATCCCAATGCACACATTATGGGGAAGGCATTGCAAGTAGATTTCAAATACGTTGAATTAATTTGCACTCTGGAATGTGAGAGTTAGTGGGGTTCTTTTCTGGGGAGGTAGTGAGTTACAGCATTTTTTCAGTAAGTCTGCTATGCTAATTGTAACTTGCAATGTCTAAGCATCTTTGTAGATGAAAAATACAAAATGAATGTGACATTTATATTTGTTAAGAAGCAGTCTGTGCCCACAAATGTGCAACAGAGTCCCAGATCTAGTAGGTATGGCTAAAAAAATCAGCTTTCTGTTGTAAAGTTACTGTCTAGACTACAGAATCTGATAAAACTAATACTTAAAATTGAGGATTTTTTTGTCTGAAATTATTTGATGCTCAAAAGAACAGAATTCTCTGGTTCTTTTGACTGACAAAAAGGGGAATGGAGCTTTGATAGTTAATTTAAATTAACTACTGAGTTTAGATAAAGGTGTTGTGCATTTAGTTTTTTTCCTTTTCTTTCACAGAGCAAACTGCAATCATATCCGAAAATGGAAATTACCAGTTCTTTTTAAACTTTAGATCTGCTACTTTTACTACATGAAGTTTGTGTGGTACATTTTAGGGGACAGCCCTTGGCAATTCTGCACATGCTAAATGATGATTTCTATGGTGGTTTAACAGTGATCAGGATGCAGCAGAGAGCCAAAATACTTATTTTCTTAAGATCTTACATTAATCAGAAAAGTTCTTAAGGCATTTGTTTACAGTTGCTGGTTAATTTTCTTGTGCAATAAGCTGCAGTAGTCCTCTAATTTGGGTAAGTTTTTGTATAATTTCTGTTGGTGCTGTGGAGATTCAACTTGCCCAAAACCAGAATTCTTTAGCAGAAGAATCTTGCTTCAGTTTTCAGTATGTTTTTTAATTAGATTTATTTTTCCTCCAACGTTACTTAGATTTTACATTAACTCTTTAAAAAGTAGTTTTGAAGATTCTTCTTGACAGTCACTTTTCATTGTAAGATAAAAGTGAGGACTGATAGCTGACAGATGCAAAATGCCATTAGGAAGCCTGATGTCTGTCTGTCATGGTAGAGTATCAGCAGAGTTGGTGTTACAAGATCCAATTTACTGCACAGTTAGTGTTCAAGTAGCTCCATCCATGGATAGTCTACAATTCCATGGACAATCCATTGCAGGTTTTGTTTGCTGTCATCAGCCATGGAGGTGTGATGCATGTGTTTGGGATTTTTTTTCAGTTTTCTTGTTTTGCACCCAATTTCTGTCCTGTTAAAAAAAACTCCTGTATCTGGTAATTTTCCCACAATGATAAAACTAGCTCTGGTGGTCTTGATTGATCTCACTTGCCTTCCCTGTGCCTTCTAGACATCACTCAGACCAACAGCTCGATTTGTTACCTTGCACCAGCCCCAGAATAATTCCAGTTTTGATGAAAAATAGTAGTACTGTTACTTTTGGGTAACTAGATGCTGTCTAAGTGCAGAGGAATTCCAGAAGGCCATCACATAACTTCAGTGGGCAAGAATGTGGTAGACTAATGTCAGCATAGGTAAACATAGGTTTTTAAACAGAATTTTTTTCCAGTTAGGAAAAAATTATTCTAAACCATGTTTGTGTGATGCTGAACTCAGAACTGACGGTTGCAACTTGGAAAAGAAGCTTTGTGGTTGTCATTGACAGTTTTCCAGGACTATTGTCAGTATTGTGGAGTAGCAGCAGCCAGAAAAATCGAGAAAAACCTGGGCAGTGTGTGCCTCTTGCATCATCAGGAAAAGGTACTGAGGACAAGAAAGTACTTTTGTTGATATTTAAAACACTGGTGTGCTCACCACATTTTGAGCAAGGGGTCTGGTTTTTGTTCCCACATCTAAAGAAGGCAGAGTTAGTGTCTTTAGCTTCTGGAAGGTACAGAGGGCAGCAGCCCTCAGTCCAGGGGGGTGGTATCGATGCCTCGGGTGGAGTTGCATCATTTAAAAGGTTTGATTTGGAAGGTGGGCCACTGAGAGGGGCAGCCAGTTCAAGATTTACAAAATCATGAGCTGGTGGAAGGGTGAACACCAAGCTCTTGTTGACAGAAACCCTGCAGTGGCAGGACACTTGGTGAAACTGGTTGGGAATCAGTTTAAGACAGATGAAAGAAGAAAGTGTTTGTTTACATAGCAGGTAGAGAATTTATGCAACTTGCAGCCAGAGGATGTTTTGAAAACAGGCTGAGTAGGCAGGTTCAAAACAGGGTTAGGAGAGTTCATGGTCAGCGGGGAGAGTGTGAGGGGAGTGGACCACAGGACATGGGCTATTGGTTCTCTCTAAATAGCACTTTTTCTGCCTTGTTGGAGATGAATTCTGGACTAGATGAACCATCAGTCTGACCCAGCTGGGTGTTTTTTTACATTCCTGAGCTCTCAGGCTTGGTGGGATCTTTTTGTCATTCACTTAAAATTATGTTCTTGCTCATGGCAGGGTTGGATGGAAGGCATGAAGCATCTCTTTTCTTTTTTTGTATATTCAGTAAGTTGCACCTCCAAGGGAGACTCTTGGATCTAATTGTTAAATTCATCAGTGCTGCAAGCTGATATGGCTATTACTTCTTAATAAGCTGGAAAAAGTTTCCTTCTTTCTAGCCAGGAAAAAGTACTGGGAAGTCCATCTGGGAATGTGATTCATCCAGGTCACAGTCATAATTTTCCTCTCAGATTCCAAGGAGAGGTTTGGGATGGTGCTCAGATACTAGTGATAAGATTTAATTTAGACATAGCTTTCACTTGTAGTGGTGAGCAGCTACACTGGTGTTTATGCAACAAGCCTCCAAATACACTTTTTATTACTTATCAGTGAGACACACTCCCTAGTATTTGGTTATGTCCCAGTGTGCTCTGACAACTGGGAGTTATTCAGCCCCTGCCTTGTCTCTCAGTTACCAATGCTCAGCAGCAAGAGTAAAACCCACAGCTAGAAATCATTGAATCTGAAGGATGTAATTCTTTTGCTAGAGAGTAGGATAAAGTATTACAATACTTTCAAGTAATTTTTTTTAAATCCTCATCCTCCTTAACAAAGTTAGCTTCAGTATAGCAGTGCCTTGTAGGGTGGTAACCATTGGTAACTGGAAGACAGTAAGCCTAGGCTTACAATCCATATTTTTAGATTTAATTGGGGTAGACTTAACATAAAAGAGGTTAATAAAGAGAATTTGGAGGTTTTTGCATAATGTTAAGCCTGGAGAGACTGCAAAGCTGAAAAATAGTGAGGGCATTCCTTTCAAAGGTGGTAACATTTTGTTTTACTTTTACCTTCAGTGTCTTACAACAGGGAAATAAATGTTCCATTTTTAATGTAATGTTCTACAATGGTTTTTGTCCTGGAGGAAAACTTAATTAATGGAAAGAGCTAGGTTATGTCTAAATCTGGACACTGTCAAGCTTTATCATAGCTTAATGTCAAGCTGGTGTAGAATCCATCACTATGAAGGCTGTGCTAGCAGGAGTTATTGTTCTTGTGGATATATACATCTGACTTTTCCTTGCTGGGGCTCAGTTGTCTTGGAAGAAGACTGAGTATGAGCCCTTTGAGAGACTGTCCTGCTTTCTTCCTCCTTTCTTCCTTGTCCCCACTTTCTCTTTCCACAGTTGCAGTACAATTTGATAGCTCAAAGTGTAAATTAATCCTCAACTGTAGAAGTCTTTCCTTGAAAGAGACTGTAAATCCCAGCAATATATTTCTTAGAATACAGAAAAGGAGCCTCTGTTTATGGAAGGAAGGGGACTTATTTATATTTTTTTAGAAATACTGAATAGAAGTGTATAAAGTTTCCTCAGAACCAACCAACCAAAAACCTTCCCAGCTTTTCTTCTTTGACCAAGAGAATGCTTTCTCACTGTTATGAAATATATCAGAAGTGTCAATATTTACTATTGCGTGAACAGTCTTAAATATTTACTATTTGAAGCAGCTCTGTACCTTTTTTTGTTCAGTTTTGAGAGTGCCTAGTGTTTCTACTCAATACACTGAAAATATTAAATGTTAACACTGTAGTTAGTTATCAAAATAATCTTCTAATTTGCATTAAATGAGTTTGGTGAGATGATCTAAAAGGCATTCTTGGTGGGTGGAAAAAAAGCAGAGTACAGAATATAAGAATACAGAAAGAGTGGCTGTTTACATGATGAGCACTGATACTGCAGACCTGAGCTTAGAAGCATTAGGATTTTGGTTGGTTTGGTTCCAGTCACATTGTGCAACAGGGAAAAACAAATGGAGAAAACCTCCTTTGCTTTTTGTGCCTTTTGAGGTTGTACCTGCCTGAGTGACTGTGTGTCCTGGTTTAGGGCAAATTTGGGAGGAGACCTCTGAAGGGCTCCCTCTAGAAAGTAAATTCAAGCGGCCTGTCTGTCCGTCTGTCTGTCCGTCCCCCCCCCCTAGTTTGGAGACATAAATCTTCATTGAGTAAAGTGGAAAAGACAGTTTATGTAACAAGCAAAGTACTCACAAACATGGACAAATGAATAATATTAAACAGTGGAACCTCTTGCTGTTCTGAAGGGATGACAAACTCAGAAAGTCCTTCCCGTGGGCTGTAGCTCGGCTCGCTCAGTCTCTTACCAGTCCCTGCTGCGCTGGAAACGCCGCGGCCCAGGCCCCGATGGGCCACAGGTGCGAGCTGCCTGTGCTTCTCTGGCTGTACAGTCCAGAGCAGGGCCAATCAGCTCCAAGAAGAAGAAAAGACACAGTTCGGGCAACTTCTTTGCCCCAGCTAGCTAAAAAAACTAACTGAAAGCAAAGGAGAGCTCTGTCCCGCTGTCCATCAGTGCTGCAGACAGCACTGTCTGTGAGCAGGATACCGGGGAGCGAGGGCCATTTCTGATAACAAACTGCGCGCTCCTTCTGTCCCCCTTCACTCTTGGAACCAGTCTTAAAGGTGCTGAACTTAATATCCAGCATAAACAGAACAGACAATTGGGGATACAAGCATCATAAAGTTACCCTAGGACACTGTAGAAATTTATATTCCCACTTTCTAAGCATCTTCATGCTCTAATGGTGGGGGAGGAGGAGGATGGTGACTTGTTTTTGTTTCCTACAAATCATCAGCTGTAAAGAGGAAGGAAGTGGTAGATAATGAAGTCTGCTTCAAAGTTGTTTGGTTGTTTTATGTAAAAGCCACAGTGTAAAGCTCCTTGGATTGCTTTGCTGATCTGTTGGTAGTCCTCCACTCCTTGAAATATTAAAATTGCTGCAACTCAGTCTATGCAGGGACAGGGTACTGGTGCCAGCTGGCCAAACTCTGAGGAATATATGGAGCCACCTTTAGCACAGGGAAGTGTGCAGGGGCCACCTGATGCACTGTTTTGTGTACAAGTACTCAGGGATGAACATATTTTTTGATAAGTGTGTCTGAGTTTGCTGAGAGAGCATTTAACTGACGCAGCATAAGAGGAGCTGCAGGATGCTGAGGTTCCCTCTGTGGCTCAGTAGAGCTATGAGCTGCGTACCAGCAGTGGTGAATTTGGTACTCTCAGTGTCCATTCAAGTGGCCTTGCTCCTTAAAGCATCCATAGAGCTGTTCTGCAGATGGATGAGTAGGGATAATGTTACAGCCTGATGGCTACTGAAGGAAGAGAGCTGCAGCACAGCCTAGAAAACTGTCACAACTTTGTTCAGTTTCTCTGTTTCTATGGAAGTTGGTTTTTTCCACAACTATACTTGTAGAGCAGAAACTGAAATTCAATCCAACTTCCTAATATATATGTATTTGTATTGGCAGCTGTATTTGAAGCTTTCCTTGGCTATTTAGCTTTGAGAGGTTGACAAAGGCTGTCTGAAATACTCTTCTCTGATGATGAGGTAACTGACTGTATGGCAGCATGTGGGGAAAGCTTCCTGGGCAGCTAGAGATGGAGGAGAGGCAGTGGAAAATGTTCAGGTCCAAATCAGCTGGAAAGAGGGGACAGCTGCACTATGTTACTATGAACAGAAAAGATGCAGTTTGGTTTTATCAAATGGAGGAGCAGCCTCCCTAAGAAGGGAGAAGACATATGATAAGCTGTCAAATAAGCCAGGTCCTGAGTTCTGGCTAGTGTAGGGACAGCAGCCTACCTGTGCATTTGAGGTGAGAATGGAGGAATTATTTTAATAAACAGATGAAGTTCTGAAGGCTACAGGCTGGTGTGCAGGCTGGGTCCCTGTTTTCTCCCTGTTGCACAATGTCAAATATCGTGGTATTCCCATGACAGCCTCACTAATCCAGCTGCTACAGTTAGGAGTGACTGTAGCCTGATCACATGTGGAGATTACTGTAGCTACAAACCAAAGTATGGCCATTGATATTTTGCACAGTCAAGTTCTCATCTCTGAAGCTCTGTGAGCAGAAAAATTCCATCTGCTACTCTTGGAGAAATATGCGAAGTATCCACATAATCTTTTCAGCCTCTCTGTTCCCACAAATCACGGGGTGCTTTGATGGACGTGGTTGCCATGTTCATTATAAGAAGGCTGAAGTCTTGTTGCATAGTTTTAAAGTTAACTTTAACACCTTCTTGGATGTTATCTCAAACTGTGAGATTTGTGGGGTTTTATATTTAGCTCAAATTGTCTGCTATAATTGGCTTTGAGGCTGCTTATAGAAGGGTAGCTAACTGCTCAGGAAACACGCCTGCATTTCATGTTACTTAAAAACATGTGTCTGTCTTTTTATCATCTCAGAATCTGCTTTGCAGAGTAAGATTTGTTGGCATAACTCTTCAATTTACTTCCTGTATTTCCTTACTTCTGTGAGAATGGTATGAAGCTGCTTCTTCTGCATCTTCTCACTTGGCCACAGACTTGTCTTGACACCCCAGCCCACCCCTGATGGTGCTCAGCTTGGCTCTAACTTTAGTTTCACACAGCCAGGCACAGTGAAACCTGGAGGTGGTGGCTCTCCTGGGAGCTCTGCTGAGAGGGACCTACACAGCTGTGCTGAAGACCACACCCATTCCTGTGCTGTGCCTCCACAGCCTGTCTATTCCCCAATACATTGTACTTCTAATTAGAGAAGAAAGCAGTGTAATGACATAGTTGCCTGCCTTGGACTTTTTGAGTAAAACAAAAATATATCTGTATAGCTGTGATGTTTTATACTGATAGTTATTCTCAGTGCCTTGCTAGAACCCTTGGGTGATAAAGAAAGAAAAGTGAAGTTGAATTCCTTCAAAACATTCTGTGAATGGTGTGGAATCAAAATATAATGCAAGTCAGAAGTTTCTGTCTTTTTTTCACCCCAAACAAATGTTTTTTATTAATGTGCAGTTCAGTTGCATTGTCTCAAGGTTAGTTGTAGTAATTCCAAAATTACAAAAATAAATCCATCTAGAATGATGGTTCCCAGCTGATGTGCTGGGGCATGCAGAAGAGCCAGCAGGCTGTTAGATATGCTTTGAAATCTTAAGTAATTATAGCATTCCCTCTGAAGTGTTGCATTAAGGTTATAAGCACACTTATGCAAGGATTTTGGCACATGCAGGTGTATCACGGAACAGTTAATGGATGCAGAAGGATGCTGGGAAGAAGGGCTCCTCAGGGGAGTTAAGGTACTTGGGCATCAGGTACTTACCTGCTGTGGATCTTACTTGATGCTTTGTTTCATAGCGATATGTGAACATTTTTTCTTCTTAGTGGAACTCAGAGCTCTTATTGCACTTCATGCAAATGTTTGCATATCTGTGGTAACCAGGAGAATGGCAGCATAATGATCATATTAGAGACATGTATGATACTCTTGCTTGTTCTTTATTGCATGTGGGTACTATGAATATCTCGCTGTACATGAAACAAGAATGAACACCATCTTTTCACTTCAAAAAGAACCCTCCCACATTTCATCATGACAACTGTATTAGAAACCCCAGTGCTGTGGCTTTCTAGTATTGATGTAATTCTTCCTTTGGAAGAGCTGTCTGGCTTAGCTGCACTCTCTTACATGATGCTTGTGTAGAAATACTTGTCAGTGCGTAGCAAACCATGCAGGAGGTACAGCAAGGTTTCTGAATTGGCTGTGCTGCAGCTCCTGGGCAAGGGTTGGAGTGTCCAGCTGTTTCCCAGCTGCTGGAATCTGTGCCAGGCACAGGCCCACTCCCACCCCCTTTAACTGAGTGTTGTAGTCCGAGGCTTGAACCTGAGGATCTGCTCTTACCAAAAGAAAGGTATGCATGAAATTATAGAAAAAAACTATGAGACACAGGGCCTGTAAGAGATGCTCTGCACTGTGAATAGAAAGTGCTTAGTAATGGCCTTTCAAAATGATAGCATTTTTCATAAATGATAATATAATTTAAAATTAAACAATCTCTTCCTATGCTTTTGCCTTCCTGCCACCCAGCTGTTAGGTTTAAAAATGAAGTATCAGCTGCAGAAGGAGCTGCACGTTGTGGGGCAAGAAGTACAGTTAGTTTCCTGAGCTGAAAAGGGGCCAAATCCACAGGTGAAGAGAGGCTGGGGAGGCCTCTCTGCTGTAACTTAATCTGAAGAATAGATTAATTCTTTTCTAAGTCAAAGCATGTAAAGATTTCCCTCTTGGTGAACTAGTGGTATACTGATTTATAAATGACTGCTGTTTTTATGTTGTTTTTACAGCCTGTAAGATGGAGGGGCTTGAAGCTTTGGGGGATATTTAAGTGTGTAGACACAAGATTAATTTGTATTTTATTTTATGTGGGCACATATGGGTGCAAATACTTTTTGATCTTCACAGAAACAACCACACCAAGTGCAGAGAGTTGTTTAAAACCACAGGAAGGCTAAATATTGCTTGTTAACATAGTTTGATTTCTGTATTGTGTATATCAGAGCCTTTTTTTCTGATAAACGTTCAAATCACTGAAAATAAAAGCCAAGGTATATTCTCACAAGACATCTGAGCCTCTCTGTGAGCTGTTTTCCCCTCTTAGCTCCTTGCCTAGCCTAGCTTCTTTTGACTGTGGCTGTAATGCAGGTTACAAAGGTACTTGAGCTGCTTTGTTGCAGGTGAAGGCAGAAGGTAGTGCTTTAAAATACTTCCAGCTCAAAGTACTGAAACACTGTTGCTCACCCAAAGGCTGTCCCTTAAGTGTTAAGTGACTTCAGTGTTCCTGTTTCACCTCTCAAAAGCTGAACCTGCAGGCAGGTTCAGGACAAAGAGTGATGTGACCTTAGCAAGCTTCTGGGTCATGTTTTGAGCTCATAGTTTCCTAACAATTGATAAATCTGCACATAATTTTTACCTGGAGCTGGACCGTAGCACATACTGTAGACATTCGAAGGAAATACTGAAATAAATTTTGCTGTATGCTTGGCTATATCAACAAACTAAGAGTGCTTGAATGTGTTGTGTGCATATATGTACATACTTACCTGTACCAGTCTGTGTGGACCTGTGTGTGTAGAGGGAGGGGGAGATAAAACCAGTTTGTGGCAAATGGAGGCAAAAAGTGGGATAGGTCACATAAAAACACACATCTAAATGATTGCAACATCAAGGCTGGTGGAAGGGGTGATCTGCAGTAAAACAGAATGTCTCTTTTTTGTCCCTGCCACCTGACAGCAGAAGCTCTGTAGTTGCTGCACCCTTCGGAGTACCCTTGTCTGCTTGGGCTTCAGCTGAGTTTGCAAAATATTACAGGGAATGCAGTGTTTTAAAGCTACTGTTGTTTTGTCCTTCATTAAGGCAAACATGTTTTGATTTGTATGGAGAATATCTTAAAGACTGGATGCTTTGGCAATGTAAACAATTGGAAAAGGAAAATGCATCTGTTTTCTATTACAATCTAATATTATGCTCATCTGTGGCTTCTAAGTAATGGGCACTTGTTTACATATTACAGAATATAGTTTATCATTTTATAAACATAGTTTATAGTTGCATATTGGTTTCCTAAATAAAAGAAAGAAAAGCAATAGTGGCTTATAGAAATGCTTGCACTGAGACAGTCCTGGAAGTCCAAAGAAGCAGCTGGTATCCAAGGGTGGGAATGAAAAGCCTCTCCTTTCTGCACTGCCTTTCCCATAGCTCAAATACTGCCTCTCTTTATGCTCAAATCTGTTTGTTACTACTAATGACTTCTGCTTACTAAATTTAGGATTTGTTGTAAATGAAGATTATAGCATTGTTTTCCTGTAACTGAATCTGATTTGTAAACCCTCAATGGAAGAGAAAGTCTTCTTCTTTAAATGTTTTAAAGCAAAATGTCAGTAGACATCTGTGTACTTCCCTGGTTTAATCACTACATCTAAATTGCAGCTGTGGGATATTTCCAAGCCTCTGTTTTCCTTTCTTACATTTCCATTAATTTTCAATGAAGCATGGCTTTGTTGAATGAATTGGGTTATTATTTTCTGAATCTCAAAATACATCATGTAACTGTAGTGGCCAGTTCAACATTTAGAATCCAACATTTAGAAGCTTTGAAATCTTACACATCTGAATGTATTATTACTGTTTGTTGATATAAGATTGCTCTGACTGAAAGAACAATGTAGAAAAATTTGGCTGTTTAGTCCTCTCTGGAACATTTAAGCTGACAGTACACTTCAAGCAGCTGTAAAGGAGCCATCTGAGCACAGAAGAGAAAATAAGAGTGTAAGAATGTGTCTGCACATGGAAGCATGTGTAGATACATTCCTAAGCCCATGTGGAAGAAACCTGACAAATAAAAAAGTAGAAAAAGATGGGAGGTTCATGGGTCTTTTTATTAAAAATCTGTGATTACAACTATGCAAGAATCTTATCGTCTAAGATGAGTTAACTTTAAAATAATTGTTTCATTTGCCTAGAAGGAAGTTCAGGGTATTTTAGCTACGTTTCTTTTTTTTTTTGATAATGCATATTACAAGAAGATTTTTTCACTTAAAAAGTCATATGAATGTCTGTATTGTCTATATTTTGCATGGTAAAATAGCAGAACATCCAATTTGCTCCTGTTTTTGACAACTTTCAGTGCTTAAGGCAGAAATTTCCCATGCTTGTTACTAGTCTCCCTCCAGTTGAAATTCACTGGAAAGCTTTAGCTGAAAGAATTTAACCATCTTCAATGATTAAGAACACCATTCCTTTTTCATCCCTTCCAACCACTGCTTCAGACAGTGCTGGTGTTTTTCAGATTTTGAAGTGACTTTGAAGTTTGGAAGGAAGCAATTGCACCGTTTCAGGGGTGTATTTGCCTGAAAGCCACACTTTGTTATATCAATACTCTGAGTAACTGAGAAATGCCAAGTTGCATTTACAGTAGAACTTGCTACACCTTCAGGTATTATTTGGAAAAGCTGTGGCTCCCACTGTGTGAGCTTCCACAGACCCTAATGGTGCTTTTCTCTCAGCAACCAGGACTGCAAGCTGGGACAGAATCATAGACAAAAATGACAGTTTGAGAGGCAGTTTTTTCTTGCTGAAAAATCGGGACTTTGACTGAAAGAAAAGGTTCCTGTGTTTGTATTTCATCATATTGTCTCTGTAGAACAAAATGCCTACAGATGGTACAGAAACTCCTCCTGACTTCTAGCTGTCATGATTCTTAATTCAAATTAAATATTGCATTAAACCTTATGCATAGTTGGTAAGTAGAGAGAGATGAATACACAATTATTGAGACTGGAGAACATGTAATAGAAAAACAATCATTACCAATATAGGATGGATTTATCTGTAGAATATAACTGTAGCTAGCTTTTTCCTTCTCCTTCTATGATA
Organism: Irena cyanogastra; assembly: GCA_013397155.1. Lineage (NCBI taxonomy): Eukaryota > Metazoa > Chordata > Aves > Passeriformes > Irenidae > Irena > Irena cyanogastra. The sequence continues at coordinate 975,601 of VWZV01011696.1, forward strand.
ATTCTTATTTCTAACAGTCCTCAGAATTTGAACTGGGAATCATAAATTTTGTCTGACAATATGGAGGTTTGGGGAGGAGGGCGTTTGTTTTTGAGACAGGGAACTGGCCTGGTTTTGGAGAGCTTCTTTGTCCAGTAATGCAATTGAACTACTTTTTTCTTGCTACTATAGCCTATTTTAGCTCGTTTTTCTATGTACACACAATTATAGGCAGTGGTGTTACACTCATACCTTTTGTACATGTTATAAGTAGAAAATGCATGTTACAGGACAATGTGATAGGCAATATACCTTCTGATAGAATTCTTAATTGCAAAATAGATATTTTTGTATGATAACATATTTGCATACTTTTCTTTTGTTCCTTAAGTGATTTAAAATGATGAAACGTATCTTCAGAAAAGCTTTAATAATATGAAAAATCTGCTGTTGCTGGAAAACAGATGTACAAAATAACATTGACTGAGGTCTCTTTGGTTGCTGTGCTGTGTACTTTTTTTACCCCAAAAGACCATGAAAATTGAAGTTTTATAACAAAAATACTAGCTTTACCTTAATTAAAACCTTAATTTAAGAGAACTGGACCTTAAATTAGAATATTTTTGCCTCTGGCGTGAAGATACAAATGGAAAGTAGAAATTGGGATACTCTGCCATTCTTCATATGCCCTCTTTGCTATAGCTTGGCCATTCAGAGTCCCTACCACTGGAGGTACAGGGAGTTTCCAAATGAGTACAAAACTTAAACCAATGCAATATTCTGTTGGATAAGGGGGGAACACAGGAAGAATTTATAGGTAGCTTCTGAAAGCAGAAATTGTTTTAAAAGGGATTGAGCTGTAAAACTTTTTGACAACTGCACTGCTGCTTGTCACAACCACTGATTATTTTTAAAATTATATTTAAAATTTTATTTTATGATTTCTTTCTACGTTTCAGGCTGTCTTCTTCCATCTCAAGCATATCTTTGATCTGCACTTGCTCCCTGAAGTATAATGCAAGCTTCTGTTTTTTTAAGTTACATCTGTAAGGCTGAATGGAACATTACCCTCCTTGTTTGACCTCCCACATGCGATACACAATCCATTAAATCTCATGTAATATTTAAGAATTTAATACATTCTTTGCATAACATAACAGTAATAATACTGACAAAACACTGCTCCAAGCAAAACTGCTTATACAAACAGCTGATCTGTGAGCAGTGGAACTAATGAAGCTGTGTTTCCTATAGATTTTTCTCCTATATTAACTGGCCCTTTCCCCTCTGCAGCTTCTCTGGAGTATCTGACCAGTGATGCTGGGCTGATGAGAGGAAAGGTGCAGGGGTTGAGCATGGGTGCTGACCACCCTGCTCTCCTCTTCATGTTGGGGAGAGTTTCAAATGTATCATGAGGTACTTTTGTAATCACTGAGACTATCAGCAGGCCATTAGGTTCAGATTCTTCTCATGGTTTGGAGGACTGGGTGGCCAGTGGTACAAGTTTGTGTGGTAGGTTATGAGAACAGAAAGCTTTCCATTTTATGATATTATAAAGTGCAGTGGTACAGAATGATAAGGCTGGATTTTCATATATTTTGTCAAGGTTAATGTCTAAGAGGATGTTTTCAGTCACTGATTAACCAAGACATCTTAATAATACGTGATACTGTGTGCAGATCCTGTAGTGCGTATGCTAAGCCTTTAATCTGTGCTGCTATATGCTTTTAATTTTCAATTGACTTACACTAATAGCTTCTAAAGGGTTGTCCTTAATGCTGGATTTGACAACTCATGCAAGATTTATGTGTGACAGTAATACAGTGTCTGTTATCATCTAGTGAGATTCTTAGTGATACTCTTGTGAACAATTTTCATTATATGGAAAGAATTTCATGTGGCATTTCTTTTTAAAGTTTAAAATATCTGACTGAAAATTCTGAGATGAGAAAAACTTTCACCTAGTTTGACTTCTGCTTGTGTAATTATACAGTTTCATAATGCTAGATTGGTGTTGCAATTAAATAGCTAATGTGACTGTTGATTAGTTTCCCATTTGAAATTACAGCAACTGAACAAGTGAAGGTTAGTCCATTTAGGCTGTTAGTAACTTTAAAATATTACACTGGCAGTCATTCGGGCATTTAAGATTTTGCTGAATGAAACTCAAAAGAAACAGCAGTAAAATACTTGATTTGTCTAATTGGTCTTTATAATCTGGATTTAATTCACAGTTGTAGCCAAACAGGGCTCCCCCCTCCCCAAGTGCCTGCCAGGTGCTGCCTCCTCTGCTCATGCACTTCAAACTTTAGATAGCTTCATTGTTTTGAATGAGATTGTATTTCCTTTGTGCCCTATATTTACTATTTTCTTGTTCCTATGGTTTCTGGAAATAAATTAGATGACAGCTGTTTTGAAAACCTAATCTATATACAAATAAGTTTTTCAGTGTTTAAATGGTGCAATGAAGAGTTTAGCATGGACTATCTCAGAGCTTATTAAACTGCTCAACATTGTTATTGAGGTTAATCCCATAGCAGTCTGGGGTACTCTGATTGCTAATTTAATGGGAGGAGAAGGGTAGATCTCTTGCTTTACCAGTGAAAGCTTATTTTCTGATGTTGGAACTTTGTTGTCTTTTTTTTTTTTCCTCCAGCTAAAAATTCTATTGCATGTAGAGTTTACTTAATTTTATAAATCTATTTTAATGTGGAATAATGCTTAGCTGTATGTAGTCACACTCAAATGTTATTTATTTTTGTAAGCATTGATAATTTTGCCTGCCACTCTCATACCTATGGGTTGTTGTAGTTTCAGACCATGGAGCACAAAATGTACATTTCCCACACAGAACGTATTCTCCAGTTTGTAGGAGTGATCCAGGAATGAGGCATTTTTTCAGTTCTCAGCAGTGTGTGACAGCCTGATGTTTTATTTATAGCACCTTGTCCAGATGCTGCCCTGCGTCTGTCTTCATGTGGGCACTGTCAAGACATTTCCACCCTGCTGCCTGCCCCTGGCACAGTCTGAACTCTGCTGGCAGGCAGCAGTTCTCAGCTCACGGGCAAGGCACTGAGACACAGGAAGATTAGGGCACAAAAATTATGCCCTAGATATTATAGTGACTGTACATGTTTGAGACTTCATGACTTCCTCCTCCTCACAATAAAATTTCGTGTAGAGAATAGATGGGGTTTTATCTTTTCCTTGAGACTTAAGACAAAGTAACTTGAGTAAAACTATGGAGCAAATCAAACCAAGGGCAGAATTAGATTTCAGGTCTTTCTGCTTGTGGCTATGTGCTTGTCCAACTGGCTGTAGGTCACATACCTCAACCACAGCACTTTACTGTTGGCAGCTTTTGAGTATGGCTGATGCTTTGAATTTCAGTTATCAGCTTCAGTGTCAAAGGAATCTGAACACCAGGTTTGAAGTGCTGGGAAAAGGAAGATGCCATGTGACTCTTAGAGAAGTTTTGCAATTTTTGGCAGAAAGGGAAGGTAAAAAGGTTAGGTCAAATGAGTGCAAATTACTAGAAATAAATTGTGAAAATATGTGGATGTACATGAAAATGCATTCACACTGAAACAAATGATGTTGTATGTCAGTAGTTTTCCAGTATTTCTTATCTTGGTCTACAAAGCAGAAAACAATGTGTCAAAGCAGTTAGTGTAGTTCATTTAATGTCAGACTGATGGTGGTATTTTGGTGAAAAACTAAATCTGTGGCTAAACTATTGTTTTCTAGTCCAGCTTCAAGATGTAACAAACTTGGCTGTTGCTTTTTGCTTTTTACCAAAGGCCTTCTCCTTTCCTTTTATCAAAGCACAACCTCTAATTTGTTTCCAGCTGTTTCTGCTGTATGGTAGTTTTTATATTATGGAGTAGCAGTTTCAAAATACTGGATTCTATCCTTCTACCTTGGCTTTCCAAACTTCTTGGTACAATTTTGTCAATTTTATGATATTTATTTGTTCTTATCCCTTCCCTGCTTTGTTTTCTTGGCATGCTTTTTACAATGTGTTTTCCAGTACCTCCTTATTAACCTTTTTTGATATTTAATGTGCTGTTGTTTTGAATTGAGGAAGTGTTTCATCCAAAATCACTGTAGAACTTCCTTCCCACGCTGCTGCCCAGACGTGCTGCAGACTAGCTACTTAATTTGCACTGGCAAAATTTCAAAGTGAAGGTCAGCTGGCCAGGTTATCCCCCCACGGGGCTTCTGAATCCCTTCCTAAATGCCATTATTCTTCTGTCTGTTCTGCGTTTTCCCCTTATTTGTCCACTGGGAGGAAAATGGCTCCAGAAAAGTTGAATGGTGTGATTCCTTCCTTGCTTTAAGCTGTAATTCTCACAATTTAGCATGTATCTTGAAAACAGTTTCAGGCAATTTAGAATATTTATTTAAGGTTTTTAACATGTTGTCGGAGAAAAGTAAATCTGTCAGAAAATGAGCATTATAAAGTTGGGTCAGAAAAGCACAGGAGAAACTGGTAAGGTTTGGCTTCTGGAATGGGGAACCAGCCCAGAGTGCCAGAAAGTCATGTGAAATACAGATTCACAGAAAGATAAGGATATTCAGCAGCTGAGATATATTCTGATAGCTACACTGGGTGTTATGTGTTGCTGAGCTCCACTGCTGATGTAATTTATTTGATATAATATGAGCACAGCTTCAGTGCACTCAATTTTGATCAAAATTAATTGTGTATGTTTAAATTGCTGACAAGCTGAGGGGATGTGAATGCATCTAAAGGCACCCAGGTCATCTGCTTTCCCGTAGTCAGAGCAGGTGTAACAATTCCCAGCATTGGTGAGTTTGTTGAATTCTAAACTGCCATTAAAGTAAATAAATTTGAAAAATAAAAGTTCTAAGAAAGTTCCTTTGAAGAACAAATTGCATAATGATGTTGTTCTGGGTTCCCCTTGTTAATATTGTCGATATTTGGTTATATGTTTGATAAAGATAGAAAATGAGCAGAGTTTTCTTTTGAAGGATACAGCCATACCAAGTGTACTTCACCAGTGCTTTCTTGAACTGGGTGTGGATTATTGGGTCATCATGAGAGATATAAATGCCACAAATTCTCCAGGGTTAAACTCTGCAGACTTGGTGAGCTGAACAGTACAAATTCCAAAATAATGAATGAGCCCAGTTGTTGAATTTGCAAGTTTATTTGAATCTTAAAGACACAAGCAGTGTTGCCCTGTGAGGACTAAAGCTGTTAACTAGGTGGTGCACATTCAGGGTTTGATACTGCTCTCATTATTGCAGTCTGGGGAGGAGAGAGGACCTTGGGCCAGGAGTGGGTTTATCTGAAGGATATCAAACACAAACAGTGCTGCCAAGTGTATTAGAGGAGCATTATGAGAAGATTTGGGATGAACTTGGAGTATTGATCTCATGAGATCCCTGGCTGCGCAGTAACATCATTATTTTCAGTCCTGAAACAAAGGGATTTTCTCTCCCTTGTAAGCTGGACTCAACCTTTAGCTGATTACTCAGATGGACTGTTAGAAAAGGAAGGGAAAGATCCAGACCTTCAGTCCTTAAAAACTTGGAAGACACAAATGTGAGAATCCCATTTATACCACCACACCTTTTAATGAGAAAGACTCTGCCCATATTTTTCATTTCACAGAAACCAACCAACCACAAACCTACAGGCTGCATCTTGGATTTTTGTTACTTGCAACTGCTTGGACACTTGTTTTGTTTTATGGCTTGCTTAGCTGTGCTGCCACAACAAAAGTTGTAGAATTTCTTCACAAAACATGCTATTGAATTTAAGCTCTTTCTTTCTACACTTAATTGTATTTTGTTTCTTTTAGTCTTCCAAAAACCCAAAAATTTGGTAACTTCTTTTTCCAAAATTGAAAAGATGAAATATTTAATCAGAAATTCAGTATTTGAGTCATCAGTCTTGTTCAAACCCCTAACTGCTACTGATTTTGTGTAACAGAGCAGGATATCCCTTCAATATTTTTTCTACATAGAAACTTTGTGATTTCCTTTTTCCAGTGTGTTTCATGCCAGTGCAGAGAGCTGGCTGGTGTCCTCTCTTTTGGTGGAACCAGGCAAATCTGACCTCCAGCAGCTTCACTCTCTCCCTTGCCAGGTGCTATGGGCAGGCAGTCCTTGTCTTTGTGTCTGTGGCAGCAGCCTTTCTTGCTGACCTCAGTGATGGGTTGAGTTTTCTCTTGAATAGGTTTAAATCAGGTTGACATGCTGTGAAGCTGAAATCAAACATCGGAATTCTTTGCTGGGCAGAAGCTCATCCAAAGAATGTGTGTGGTTTAGTTTGTGCTTTCCCACTGTACTTGCATCCCAGGAAATGGGGTTCTGAAATGTAAAAACCTGGTTCTGCTCATCATCTTATTTTTAAAGTCTCATAGTTGTTTTTTCCCCACCTTCTCCTTCTGGAAAAAGGAAGATTTTCTGCTGTAGTGAGGATGGCTTTGGTTTTTTCCCAGTTCTGTACATGAACTTTGAACCACTAGCAGAAAGACGGTATCATCTGTAAGTGGTCTTTAGGTTCCTTCCTCCAGCAGTGAATGATCTGTATAAAGACCAAACCGTGTGGAAACACCAAAATCAGTTATTCTGCGTATAGGAAAGGACTTGGTGACACCCAGTCTTCCACCGAAATTCCCCATTTCAGACGTTCACGGGAAAGCTGAAATAGGCATTTTGGGGTACAAGGAAGAAAAGCTTATCTATTAAATGTAGATTACAGCCTGTCAAGTGAAATAGCAATGTTGTAATTACTTTGTTTGGTTCTGTTTGGAATTGCTTTTGTTAGACCCGGGCTGCAATTAACGCACTGGAGCAGCCATTGTTCCTGCCTGCATTCCTTGGCTCTTTCGGCGTCGCTGGGAGTGGGGAAGCGCTGCAGCTTATTTGCATCTCTTTAAAAAAGGAGTGACTTGAGCTAGCTTAGATTTTGGTCGATGTTTTTAATTTATCCGAAGGAGATGCTTCCCGTGCCTGTGTGCACGTTAGTAATGCCGGGGAAAATGTAAACAGGCACTGCTTGTGCTCGTCCCTGAGGGGAGCGCGGAAACGGGGCTGGATTCGCTTTGTGGATGGGTGCGCACGTTTCGTGATAATTAGCTGGTGACTCATGCAGATGCCACCAAGACGAGCTGTAAATGAGTTTTTCAAGACTTCTTAAGGTGTTTACTTTGTATGGGATCTCTAAAGACACCCGTTATACCTGTCCGGGCAAGGGTGCCGGCAGGCTGCACGGACAGCTCGGCTGGTGGAATCCTGCATGAGTCCTCCCGACTATGTTCACAATGGCTCTCCTTGTGTTTCGAGCTTTTGTTCATGAGCTTTTTATTATTTATGAGCTAGATTTGTTCATTATGTGGGAAGCCGCAGTTTAATCTACACAGAATAAGGTGATCTATATCATCTTAAAGTAAACAATAAACGCACTTCTAAAACCTTTTATTTATAACTAGTAACTATGACAGGGAGTCTTCAACTAGTCCTTGCTAGTGTTGAGGAAGTGTTGATGAGATAGGTACAGTTCTGGAGAATGTGTTTGGATTAACAAGGTTAATGGCAGAGCTGCAACATATCCTCATTCGGTAGGTTCAGAAAAAAAATCTGCATTTTCTTCAGTCAAGAACCATCTTTTCATTGACCTGGCTCTGTCACCTGTGGAGCTGTTTCCTAAAGAGATGCCAGCTGATGCTGGGAAGGTGTCACAATGTGCTGAGCAGGTCTGATGTTTGGGAGCTGTGTTTTGCCCTGCCGTGTTAATCAGAGACAAAGTAGTTGCATTTATTTGCTGACATGATGGTGGAACTTCAACAGCAACTTCATGTTATTGGACTGTTTTGAAATTAAATGACTCTTTGGAAGGGCATTTCTATTGGTGTTTTAGGGACAAGACACATTATTGGCTCTTAATAACAAATGAAGTTTGAATTGGCTACTGGAAAGCCTTTTGCTGGAATATTGCTTGAGTTTTCACCTTTGTTTGCTTTTATTTTCTCCTCCTTGGTTACTTTCAAAGAGAATGGCGTGTAAGGAAGGAGTAAGGATTACACTTCAAGTGTCGTTTAGCAACACATCTATGTTATGTATGAAAATTCAGTTTAACTTCAGAAAAGATATATTAAGCTGTCTAGATACTCTGCTCTGAGTTCAAAATTTAAGTACTCTTCTTCTCCAGCTCCCCAATAATGGAAATAAAATGAAATATCACCTTATTTTTAGTTACTGGATTTAAGAATGGGATTTCAGCTGTAATAGGAACTGCAGCTCGCTGTGCTGCATCCATCCTGGACAAAGAGATTTGAGAAGGAAGCTTTGCCAGCTGGAACGTGCATCAGTGTTATCTGCATGTGTGTTGTAACAGATGTTGAGCAGAGACTACTTGTCAGAGGTACCTTGTAGGAACTTTTAAAGATGCTTGTTTGTTCCAGTACATTTTTCTTGCATCACTAACTTTTTCCATAAAGTCAACCACAAACTGCATTATTGGGGACTCCAGCTGAAACTTGTGGTGAATAGGAAATAGATTAAACACAGGTTTTCCCTTTTCTCTGGTTGCCAACAGTGATGTCAGTAGTTTTAATGATCCTTACCTCAGCTTGCTGCTGTCCTCGCACTCTCTATTAAAACACTTGTCTTCTGCACTGTTTTGTGTCGTTAAGGAAATGCTGATGGCTGGAGGTATCCAGCGATTACTTCATTTCCAAATAAGGTTCTTTCACCTTAAAGCACACTGCAATAGCTCACTGAGGAGAGAGGAGATCCAGATTGTTTTGTCAGAAATTCAGGAAATACTCCTTTGAAGTCTAGTAAAGAACATCTGTATGCTAAAACTGAGGATAGTGCTTTTGGCTGTGCATAAGGCACAGATAATGGATCCAAGGTTTATAGGTTGAGTGTATTTCCAGTGACCTTGGAGGAGCAGCTTTGCTCTCAGATTGTCTGTTTCCTACACATCTTCGTGCATTCAGACAGAACAGGCACTGCTGGACTGTAGCAGTAGTGTGGGTTGTCATTCTCGGTTACTCAATTCCTATTTTGTTGAAACAGATTGGTCAGAGGAGTTGGGTATGAAAGCCAATAATTGCAATCAATACTTTCAGATGGTCCTTAGCAAAGATCCTAGTTGATTTTTTTCCCTTCCCAAAATTAAAAGAAAACAAAAGCTACTAATACATCTTTAGGAAAGGGTGACAGACAGATTTCCATGTTGTGCTGCCGAAGATCTGGAGGTGTAAGTACAAGCTTGAAACTGCTCCATGCCCCTGTGTCCTTTCATACCTGCAGCTGATGTTTGTATGAAATTCAGCCTGTACCAGGTCATGTCCTACATAATTCTGGCTCTTCATCCTGTCTCCAACTCTTGGATATTTCAGGTTTCTGTGATTTTTCACTTTTTTTACACATGTGCAAGACTACAATGTGCAAGCGTTTGGGTTTCTGTAACTGTGGGTTTCTTCAGTTTTCTTTTCTTAGTGAATTCTTCTAGGAATTGTTTTGTTTTTCCAATAGACTTGTTACCCTCTTTCTTCCTCTGCTCTTCTGACTTCAGAATCCAGGAATAAATGCCCTCCAGTAGTAGTTGAGATGACTTCTTGGCCATATTGATGGAATTGGTGAGGAATTGGATGGGACAGGCTGTTTTGTTCAATCCATGATGTATTTGAGTTTAGATGACCTGAATACTGGTGAAGAGGCATACAACTTGTCCCTGATACTGCAAATCATGTATTATTTAGGTTCTTAAAATCTCTTAGCAGAATCAAGTCTGGCCATGTAGAAAAGCTGTTTCTTGCTGTCTTTCCACATGCCCTGTTGGTGCAGGGCAGAGCTTTGGTCCTTGCTGGGGGCACCCAGCTCTTCCTCTGGCCCTGCTGGATGGGAGCTGGGTGTGGGACACCCACCTTGGATATGCAGCACACACATCACACACACTTTGCTCCTCTATTTAAACAAGCCATTTCTCCTTTGTCGCTTGTCTTTATTAATAAAGCATGGCATTACTGGCTAATTTTAGGTCCAATGTAGTTGAAAGCTGACAGCTATGTGAAGCTGTGTATAGATATTCGGGTAGGAACATTCCAGTAGATCGCAATGTGAGTGCACAAGAAAGTTGAAAGTAAATAAGAGATCTGTGAGATAATTCTCCAGGGAGTTTTCACAGCATACCACACATCACTTACAGGGATAGGCTTTCCTTTCACTTGAAGGACCACACAAAGTAAATTTTGTTTCTTGTGCAATTAAAGAATATAGGACAGGAGGTCTTTTCAGTTTTTTCACTTCATTGTATCTATGGGAAGCCTTTATTTATACTGAGGAAAATGCACTGTTTACCTATCTTTTCAGGGGCACAGTTAATATTGAACAAAGAAATAGACACACTTTTATGTAAAATGTGGGTCTTGCTTCAGCAAATTTTAGCAAAACTACTGAAATGTAAATGCTGGTAGTCCTCTAACCCCAGTTAAAAGACAAATTGTATTCAGTTCAGTGCTGCCTTTTTTGGTCCCCAGTGGGTCTAGCTGCATGTCAGTGATGTGCAGAGAGGAACTGGGACTGTGGTGTGGGAGACTCAGGGGTGGTGGGCAGTGGGGGACACCAGGGCTGTGTGTGTGGCCAGCCAGTGCCACAGGGCTTCAGGAGCAGTGGGAGGCAGCCCTGGTGCCCCAGCATGCGACCTCAGCTCTGTGTCCCCAGCAGGGACCGTGCTCCCCACGGGGGCTGGAGCAGCTGCCAGTGGGACACGAGGCCATCCAGCCCCGAGTGCATCCTGCTGGGCACTGCCTTGCTGCTGATTGTGGCTGGGACTGACAGCCTGCCTGGGGAGAGCCAGCAGAAAGGCAGAGTCCAGAGGACTTGCTGACCCAGACTGGTGCACTGTGCGCTGGGTCAGGGGGGCTGCAGCAGATGAGGAGAACTGGGGGGACAGGGTCAAAGGCAGCTTCTGGCATTCATTCCCCTCTAAACCTGTGCCTTGCATTATCAGGGTTCCAGGACCTTGTTATTCACCCAGCCCTCTCTCAGAGGGGAGCAGAATGTAAATAAATTTATGGGCTTTACTGGGATTTTCTACATACAATTTTTTTTTAGAACTTGTATGTCAAATAGAGAATGGTAATGCTGCACCCTGAATGTTCCATTCCATGGTCATCCTTCCCAGGCCAGCTGTGGTGTTTGCAGGTGGACAGGAAGGCCTCTTGTAGGGCCTGACATGCATTCAGTCTTTCTTGCAGCTGGTAATAATGCCAGCAGCAGGCTGGTGTTTGGAGCTTTCCTTTCTCTTGTTACAGGAGCTTGTCAGAGTTAATCAGTATGGACACTTAAATTGTTTCTGCTTAGGTGAATCTCTTGCAAGTTTTAAATGTGTTTCTGACTGCTTTGAATTTTATTGCCAACATCTGTTTCAAATGCTTTTGGGATTCACATGCTTGAGTACAGTTCAACTGTGTATGCCATAATTTTTCAAGGTGCTAACACTTCCAGTTTGAATGATAACTCTTTCAAAGAGAAAAAAAAAAAGGAGGGGCAGGGAAATAACTGCAGAAAAGTTTTAAAGTGCTCGTGATGCTAATTTTCTTTCTCCTTCAATTTCAGAATGATGACCTACAGAACCTCAACAAATCCTTCTTTTAAACTCATGGGTATCAAGACTATAAATGTTTCATGCTATCACAACTAGGACCTCACCTCCTCCTCCTCTTCCTCTGTAAATGGGTACGACGCATCCAGTTCAGTTTGTTTACTTTACACAAACCTCAGGAGTTGTTGACTGAGCTGCACATCCTGTGTTGTGCCAAGCAGAAGCACTGTGACACCTGGACAACAAGTCTCTCTTACTTCATCCTCTACCATAAGGACTTAGCTGGCCACATGAACTGATGTGCCCACCACTACATCATGGTGAGAATGGGTATTTTACTAGCACATTTACACAACTTCATTTGCTGCTGAAAACCTGTATGACAAATCATCATTGTAAATTATTACATACAAAACTTAATGTTGGTTGAAGAGTATTAAATATTTAACATAGGTTTTGATTTATACATGTACTTTTTTAATTAAAATGTAACTTTTCCTACAGCACATCTTTTTTGATGTGGAACTGAGGTATACTATATTCTGTTGTAAACAGAGTGGGGAACCTGCTTAAAACAAGGCTTCTAAGAATAGAGTAGGGTACTATTCTTGTTTTAAGATTGTAATTCAGAAAATAATATAATACGAGTCATTGGTCCCTGGGCCTTGATTGTACAGTCATATTTACTGATACTATCAGTTGTAAGATAACCCTGATGTTGAGCTGAATTCTTTCCAAAAGAAAAATAATTTTGTACTCCTTGTAAAATAATAGTCTGTATTAACTGCAATGAAGACAAACATTACTGTACATGGGTATTTACAAGTGTCAACTTGAATTCATCAATTGCACAGTAACTGACAAAAAATCAGAAAAAAGAAATCAAAGTCTTCCATTGTATATATTGTAAAGAAGAAAAACAGAAAAAAACAACCAACCAACAGGAAACCACAAAGCAAAATGGAAACAAAAAAGGGTGAACTTTTTAAATTGACTCTTTCCCTGGAATGAAAATGTGGGTGTTTGTAAATTCTGGAAATCTCTTTCTATATGTAATAAACTAGATACTGTTTTATCTGCTGTAGTGGGTTTTGGGTCTTTTTTGTTTTCTTGATAAGCTGTCTCAAATATCTGAAATTGTCCCACCAGGTGTCTGTGATGTTTCCATGATCTGTCATTGAGAATGGCTGTGGACCACTGTAGCTTAAGAATGAAGTGTAATTAAGTGGAGTGGGGAGTATGCTTCCTCACACTATTTCACTAAAGCCCTTGTTTCACTTTTCTGGAGACTTTTCAGGATACAGCTTTCCTCCCACTGCATTTGGGGGAAGGGTTCACAGCAACTAAAATCACTTGGAAGCCGTAGCAAGACTTCTGCATAAAATTTAAACAGCACGACTCAGATGATTGTCTGGAAATCAGTGCAAGAGGCATGACAAGGAAGAATTCTTCTGTGACTCTCTGCTTTACACTGATTCTATGCAGATGAAAATTCTTTTGTGCATAGTATTTGCAGAGTCTTAATTCTTTTGGGGACTGGAAAAATACTGAGATCATGGATTTTCAAGTAAAATGTTGTTGAAGTGATAATTGAATTTGAAGCCATGTCAGGTCTCTGTTGGTCCCTCCTGCTTCCACGAAGCAACTCCATGGGCTAGTGCACATTCAAAAGAATTCTTGTTATCAGGAAAAGGCAGGCAGGCACAGCAGCAGCTCTCGCTGCAGGAAGGCTGTCAGCCCTCAAAGAAGGGGTTTCTTCCCCTTGAGATGTTTATGATGTCTGGGATTAGGCTGTGGTTAGTGCAGTGTCCACTTCTGACTGCAGTAGAGATGAAGGAGCCGTTGCACAGCTGCTCTTCACCTTTCCTTTTGCTGGAGGCTTACCAGTCCCTTAGCTCTGCTGGTATTGCTGCACATATAAAACCCCTTTGACTCTGTTAAGTCAGAATATTAACTTAAGAAAGGACTTGTAGCTTAAGAATGTTTAAATCATTCCAGATTCACTGGGAACAACTGCAGAAGTGGTGATGCTGGCAGAGTGAGTGTGCTGGTGTGTGGAGAGGCTGCAGCCTGAGAGAGACCTATGCCTGCCCAAGTGCTGCCTTGGGAAATCTTGGCCTTTGCTGACAGAGCAGTCTCCTCCCAAAGGTTCTGATACCAAGCAGTAGCAGACAAGAGGCTTTGCTGCTTTTTTTATGTAGAAAGGGGCAAGTGGATCTGGAGTAGCTCACCTGTTAGCCTTGATGAGCAGTGATGTGGATTTTTCTAAAGAACCGTTAATACCTAAGAAGGCAGCACTTGCTTTAAAAAGAAAGCCAGGTGCATCAGAGCAGTATTTAAATTTCCAAGTTACCCATTTTAATCTTATCTTAAGCCTTCTTTTTTGTTCTTTTTTTTTTTAATGGGGTTTATTTGCAATGAAAGCTTACATATGTTCTGAAGTAAAAAGATAGGAACAGCTCACCCTCAACTCCTTTGCCCAGTCTTCTCCATTTTAGTGAATTACATTAAATGTTCACTGTGTTCATTTGGTTGCTAAATATTAGCCTGTGTTGATGTTTAAGTGCCTTGCATAGAAAAGCATTTAATGTCCATTGTGCTTTGCATTGTTCCAGGTAACTTGCAGAATCTGGCAGTTACTAAAATCACAAGTTTGGAGGTGCTGGAAGCTACTGTTAAGGTTTAAAAGGCACCAGCAAGTTCACTTCATGTTGGTAGGAGTATTTCACAGTTATATCTCTGTGAGAAGATTTTGTTCATAAAACAAAATGAATTCTACAAAAGTGTAGAAATTGACAGTGGTCATTAGGGATGGCAAGGAGGATAGTGCTGAACTGGTGGATTTCCATTCATCTTAGTGATAGCACACGGGCAGAGAAGGAGATTGTTAAAGATGTTAATGTGCATGGGGCTTATGTTAATCATTATTTTTTTCCTAAGTAAAATTAAAGATGCCGGTTCAGCAAATGTTTTGAAAAGACTTTTGCAACAAAGTGCATTCATAACCAAAACTAAAACTCCTGATTATTGCATAGATTTTTATTATGAATTACAGACTTTAATAAATAGACGATTATGAACGAAACCCTTTTAAATTAAAGTATAAATACCTCAAAAATACACTGCTATACTATCTTATCCTTTTATGACTTCTTTTGCACTGTCTGCCACGGAACAGATTGTCATTTCTCTAAGTTTGAAAATGAGCACATGGGATCAGTCCTAGATCAGCTGGTAAAACTCAGATGCTTTGGAGTTTATTTTGCTTCTAATTTTTTTCAAGTGGAAGTTTCTGGTTATTATTTGAGTTTCTTTCTGGCTCCATTACTGGCATAGCTTCAGTGTTCAAAAACTCTGTACCCAATGCATTTTATTAGTACTATTGGTTGAAAATGAGAGAGGTTGGAAAAACCATTTGAAGCAGTCTCCAGGAGCACAAGGAGCATTTACACGCTTGGGTTTTGGCAAAGATTGCTGTGTTCAAGCTCAGTTTGATTCTGAGTCGATGTGTATGTTGTGGAACTCTAAATAAATTTTTGTCCTTCTAGTGTTTGATACTAACCTCTTTACTTAGTATTTAAAATAGCACGTCTTCCATAGTGTTGCTTTGGGTTTTTTTTTCAGTAAAAGTACAAATTCAGAAAGCAAAAAGAGAATTCAGGCCATGTTTATAAGCATGTTCTGGTGCTGTAGCCTTACTCTATGCATATTTAGGAACCAAGCACTGTGTCTGTCTTGCTACCAGCTGGCTTTCAGCTGGAGCTGTTTGGTGCCCTGTGTTTCACTGCAGGGCTGGGTGATGAGCAGAGTGTGCCTGAGTGGGTCCCCTCAGCTGTGCTGGTTGGAACTGGGCACAGAGGAGCAGCCCCATGGGGCTTCTGCAAGGCTGAGCGGACTCCAGTGCATGGGAGCAGCTGGAGTACAGTATTCAACTGCCCGTGGAATCCAGCTGGGGACATCAACTGCCCATGGAATCCAGCTGGAGACATGCTGGAGTGCTTGTTCTGCAGCTTCATTCACCTAGGCTAGCTCGGTTTAAAGAAACAACACGGAAAATAAAGAAATTACGGCAAATTTTTGCCCCTCTCCTGTGTGGCCTTCAAGCGGTCTTTGGGTGCAGATTTTGGGGGATTTTTTTGGGTTGGTTTTTTGTTTGTCTGATTTTTTCAGCCTGCATCCAAAGGCTTGTGGGTGGCATTGTATGTGGCTGTCACAATCTGTGCCTTTCTTTTTTACTTTTATTTTTTAACTTCAAAATCAGTCTGGCACCATTTGGCTGTGGGATGTCATGGCTGAACCCTCCCGGAACGTCAGCAGGGAGAAAGTCCCTCCTGCTGCACATGGCTTTGCTGTGGGCCTTTTCCCAGGGTCCATCTCTCAGACTGGGAAGTGAGAAGTCTTGTTTGCTTGCATTTGGGTTTTTTTATTGTAATAACCAATTATTAGTTAGATTGAATAAAATGTCAGTTTCGTTGTGAATTATTTGCTGTCAATAAAATACAATAAAGCTGAAATGTCAGGGGCTTTCTCGTCAGGTTATTGTGGACGTGGCTACTGTCCTGCTCAGTTTCATCCTTGCAGTGGTAGTGCTTTGTTTTTCCACCCTTTTGAAGATGGACTGAAAGAAGAAATTATAATTTTAACTATCTATCAATTTACTGTCTCACCTTCAGCTTGTGAATTTAAAATAGCAGTTCATTTTTCTTTAGCCTGTTTAGAAATTTGATTAAGGCAGATTTAGGAAAAAGAATTTCAGCTTTTTAGGTTTTTTTTTCAGGCAGGAGTTTGAGAGCAAAACAAACCCCGTATTTCTGGCACATCCTGATTCTGCAGTCAGCTGAGCTGGGTGCAAGGCAGACTTGTCACTGTTTCTTCCTCAGGCTGTATCTTTTGAAGTCAAGGCCAGGTTGGCTTTTATTTTTAAAAGGTTGATGAAAATAAGGTGAGTTCCAGTGGTTGTGGTCTCAGTCCAAAACATGCATTTGAGCCCATGCAGGGCCAAAAAGTCATTTTTTGTCCTTTAAATGTCTAACTTCAGAGAAGGTGTTGTCTCCTAACAGGACAGTGGTGTCTGCAGACACCCTGTGGTTCCCGTGCAGTGGGGTTTGGTTGTGGCTCCCCCGGAGCAGCCCCAAGGCCTCTGCACGGGCTCTGCGTGCTTGGCCCTCCTCCTCCTCCTCAGACTCACTGCCCCCTGCCCAGCCGCCTTTCCCCACACGGTCTGGCTTTCCTCAGCCACCTGGCAGGGATGTGGCTCCTCCTGACAGCCTGCCCTTATCAGTAGCATGCTTTGCATTAATTCCAGCCTCTTCACAGCGTGCCTGTGACTGTGGGAGCGCGGCCCGCTGTCCGTCTCCTTCAGCCACACGTCGGTGCCACCTCAGCGGGATCAGGGAAAGGTAAGCTGAAATTCTTTTTCCTAAATCTGCCCGGAGGCAATTTGCCTGGATTTCTTCCCTGTTAGGCTGTGTGAAGTGGCCTGGTAATCTGTTGGCTCATCACCAGTCTCAGTCATGTGGGTAATCCTGAGGGTTGTCATCTGAGGTGAAAGATAAAGAGAAGGGCTTGAACGTGACACATGGATGTGAAAGATCAAGAGGCTTCTGCCTGCTGTGTTATTTTTAAAATTAGAGCTAACATTGAGACATGAGTGAGGTGTTCAGTTTTGTCCCCTCCAAAGCCTTACATGAATGTGAATAAATAACTTGGTATTATTGCATTAGTTTTGCGTATGCAAAGCAAAACTGATTTTTACCTTCTTCATCGAGGTGTTAGGTGGATTAAGTAATGAGTAAGAAGTACGTAACTCCTGCAGTGTTAGGATAACAAAGGGTAACAAGGGTAACAAAGAAATGCTGGTAAGGAAGCTATGTAAACTGTCCTTGCAGAACAGTAGTACTGTCCAGCCCTTTTTCTCCCTCCAGATTTCAGTGTCCACATTAGTGCTTCCTCTGTGCTGTTTAATGTCATCTCGCTCTAAAAACTCAGTTGCTGGAAAGTTTCCTTCTGTGTTTAGTCCTTTCCACTCCTGAGTTTCGTTCTAACTGTTGCACAGCCAAGGTGTTCTCTCCAGAAGATAAGATAAGCAGTTCAAGCCTAGTCTGCAGTTCTCAACCTCTTTCTGTGTAATCTGTTAGTGGAAGTCACACTTTTCCCTGACTCAGGAGGCTGCTGCTGTTCAAGAAGACCAGTTCAATGCCCACTAAAGGTTCATCAAAGCGGTCTCTACTAAACAAAGCCTGTAAACTAATCACAGAAGCCTAAAGCAAGTGTATCCTTAAATTAAGAATGGCTCTACAGACACTTAAGTGCTTTGGGGAGCCTGTGTTTGTTATTCCAGCAGTCTCATTGTGAGAGCTGGAGCTCTGTGAAATGCAGATCTTCAAAGCTCCCTTGAAGATATGATGCCTATGATTCTCCCTGTCAAAACAGAAGTCCCTTTTAAGGTCACAGTCAGCAAGTTTTCTTCTTCCTAATACCTCTTCCCTTGGATGCTTCAAGGAGGGAACTTCTTATTGTTGAGCTCCTCATCTCTTCACCTTAGCAGTGAGCTCCTGGTGCCTTTCTCAACTTCTCCTTTGCTTTCCTCTTTTCTGTGAAGCACTTTTAGCACATGAATGTTCTTTGACTGCCATATGCTGACTCTGGGGACAGTGCTGTCTTAGTGAAACAACAAGCCAGCAGAACTTTCTGGAGACATCCTGTGAGCAGCATTGGCTTGGACTTAAATGACCCAAGAACAGGGGAAAGTGTGAAATCCTTAACTTGAAATTGCCATAGTAGGCAGTGGGTCCTGAAACCACAGGCTTTTCAGTTTTACTGTGAGTAAATGGGCTTATAGCATAAATTTGGGTGGGAGGGGGAGAGGAATAAAGGAGTGGAAAATAAGATTATTTTTCCACATAATAGCATTATCTTGGTTTTAAAAGATTTGGTCTTCTCTGATATCTTCAGCTGGAAATGAAGGCCTGTGGAATACTGCGAGTGTTTTACCTGCTTGAGTAATTTTGTTCCTGACTAGATAGGTGGAATAATTTCACTTGAAATAAAAAGTGAACTCACTGTTTGTTTGGGTTTTTTTTTAAACATCATTAAATAAACACAATTTAGAACATGGCTACACAAGTAATAACATTACTCAAAAGGCAGTATGAGATAGCATCCTACTAAACTTATCCTGGCTTTAGAATAAGGGAAACAAGAAACCAGAAGACTAACGTCTCAGAGAACATGTGACTTCCTTTTTGATGGGATCCCAGATGAACTTGGTGTGCCGATCAAGTCCCTTTCCCACAGTATGTGTTACACACCTTGCTGTCTGGCAGTGCAGTGGAAGTGTTTCATAATGAAACTTCCATCACTGTGAAATAACCCCATAAGCAAATAATGTCATAACTGTGATGTGGGCTTGTCAGTCCATTTACTTAACAGCCTAGTTATTTAAGCAGGACATTTGGCATCTATAACAGTAATAAAAATTGATGCTAAGATTTTTTGAGAAGAGCTGTGCTCAAACCTCTAAGAATTTAATGGCTTTTTGAGGTGGTTTTTTTCTTTGTTTTCATGAGGTTCTTTTGCTGCTTATTAGGTTTGTGTGTGTACAGAGTAGAAGTGACTTTCAGTAGCTTGTCAGTGAAGAATCAATGACTGATTGCATCGTAACAGACATTTGGATGGTGCTCTCTGATAAATTTATATTTGATCTTTGTGTAGACATTGCAAGTGTCACTTCCCAGCAAGCAGCAGCTCTTCTAGCTCCAGTGATCACCAAATGTTATTTTGGGAAGTTGCAGGAAGTACGTGCTTAGTCTGAAAATAGTAAAGGCCAATTCTTAAAAAGAGGAGTTAAACCATGTATGACTTACAATTGACATAGATAACTGTCATTATATTATAATTATTCCCTAAAAATATTTCAGAAGCTATAATTAGAAGGAAACAAGTGAAACTCAAAGGAAACAAATTACAAGTCCAATGTGCTTAAATTCTCCCTTTGTCAGCTTTGCATATTTTGTTGTTTTCAGTATTTCCACATATTTATTCAAAGGAAACTACCCAGCAAACAAATCAGATTTCTCATCCCTAACACTTGCATTCCATGGTT
Source organism: Irena cyanogastra (assembly GCA_013397155.1). Taxonomy (NCBI): domain Eukaryota; kingdom Metazoa; phylum Chordata; class Aves; order Passeriformes; family Irenidae; genus Irena; species Irena cyanogastra. The sequence continues at coordinate 995,274 of VWZV01011696.1, forward strand.
TTTTCTCTGTTGTTCTTGAAGGTTGACAAAGATAAATTTAGACTGACTTTGCTTGGTTGAATAGCCTTGGTGTTTTAGCCTAATTCCACCTGTAGTGTAGCTGTTTGGTGTCATTGCAGTAGTGTTGTCTCTCTAGGTATAATATTGAATGCATTTTCATTTATTATGAGGGAAAATAATTCAAAAACAAACTTGTGAGAACTCCTAAGGTAGTGCCTTCAGAAACAGGTTTTACCTCCTGTGCTCCTTCACAGGAAATGAAAGGTCAGGAGAGTTAAACAGGTGTGCTGATTTTGCTGCAGGAAAATGCAATGCCTCTGCATGATCATGATTTTAAATTACTTCTCCAGATTTGTCACTGCCAGAATTAATCAGGGTAATGTATGGCAGAGTGAACTGAAATACACAAACACAATAAGGTACCCTGACTTCCTAAAACAAAAAAAAACATTAATTTCTGAGAGATGGCTGAATTAACAAGAAAATTCTTTACTAAATGAAGCAGTCCATAAGATACTAGTGTATTGTTTTGTTCTGTGTTTTGTTTTAATGGTGAGACTTAAAATGAGGCTGCTTAAAGGAAATGCACTATCATAAGGATTCTTTTGGGGTGAGGGGAAAAAAATTGTGATTCCCTGCCACGTTTTTTGTCTGAGAGTATGGTGTGCGCAGGCTTCCTTAAACCACTGTCCTGAGGCACACAGCAAATAAACATGTTGGAGGTTGTAATCATTGTTTAGTTGATGCCCTGTTTTAGATCCAGTTTAGAGAGCAGATAATAGACATCACTCTTCCTCCCACCAGCAGAATTTGAAGGAGGTGAAAGCTGGGTGCTAGGCTCAAGCTTGGACACGTGTTTATAGAGGGATGCAGTGGGGTAAAAACAGACAACAAGGATTGGGAAAAGCCTAACAAAGTCTACAACTGTAATCTTTGCCCAGGGAAATGATATGATCCAAGTGGAGCTTGGGTGCTGAATTTAACTTCACCAATGTGGTTTTGGCCTTACCTGGTGTCTGCTAAGCAGAAGTGACCTCAGAGGAGGGCTCAGCCAGGGGTCACTGCTGTCCTGCCCCTGCCCATGGCCCTGCCTCTGGGTGATGCAAGGGTGATGCCACAGCTCTGCTGGGCCCAGGCAGTGGCTGCACCCAGCCCAGCTCGGTGGGAAGTCTCAGTGCTGATGATCACTCATCCCTGACACGAGTTCAGTGCCACTGTTCAGGTGCACGGTGGTTATGGACCTGAACAAAACAAGTGGGAATTAGGCTAGTCAGAGAGTAGTCAGAACATGTCATGATGAAGTAATTTCCTGCAGTCCACACAGTCAAAGTGGTCCTCCTTCAGTTTTATAATTTATGAATATGTTCCTAGGAATAAACACAGGACTTGTGTGCTTGAGGCAGTTGTTTAAAGCTCTATCTTGCTCTTGTTTCACTTCATAAGAAAATCCCTATCACAGATGGTAGTCAGGCCAGAGACAAAGCTTATAATGAACCGATGCTAATTTGTTTTTTTTCCTAACACACACCGTTAGATTTTTGTAAACATTTCTTTGTCAGTACCTTCTTGTGTACAGAGTATCCCCACCTGCATGGAAAGTCTGCCACTGCTACGAGAATGACTTGACCTAGATTTTAAAACAAAAACTGAATCCAGGAGGTTTTCGGCTGTAGGCTTACATTTTCACTGGAACTGAACTTTCCCAAAAGTACATTGGCCTTGATCAAGGTCTGGAACGGGTGGGCCGAGAAGGGAATTCTTGCAACTCAACCCTGACTTTCTGATCCAGCCAGCATAATTATAGTTTAGCTACCGGCCAGTAGCACTGCTCTGGATAGCATCAAAGCATTCTTGTGAAGCGTTTTGAACTGCTCCCAATGACCACTTTTGTGGTCGCTGTGCAGCAGCTTCTGAGCACACCCTGAGCCCTCCGTGCCCAGGGAGCTGCAGCTTCTGCACACAGAGCCCGGCTCGGGGCTGTGTGAATGGCTCATCTACCAAAGGCTCCCTTGGAAAGGCCCGATAATTTGCCTGTTCGGGCATTGTGGCATCCATTGCATAACTGCACTTCAAACGCTGTCTGGAGTCCGTGGCAGCTTCCCAAGCAGGATCTATCGCATCAGATAATGCATCCGGAATGGGCTCTATCAAAAGCTTTAGCAAATCAATGCCTACAGAAATGTAATTTGTCTTTAATCAATTTCATTGTGTAAGAGTAAAAGAGGAAATCGTAGATAAAAGCTTTAGGAATACAGAAAGGAAAAATTTAATTTGTAGGAAGCTAATTAATTTGTTTTTAGGATGTGTTTTTCCAGTCCTTTGCTGAAGTGCAGCTTGTTGAAGGAAACTGATGTGCTGGAAGGAAAAGACAGTGCCCATAGCAGTGTGTTTGTCTGTGCAGACAGTAGTGCAAATTATTTGTGTGTGCTTCTTCTTTCTTGAAGGACCTAAAATACACTATCATGTAGGTGTGTTCTGATTCAAAAGAAAAAGAAGGAAAAAGGGTGAAACTGTAGAAGATAAGGAAAGAGGAAATGGGGAAAGCATCAGTGACTGTCTGAGGAAGTCTGTGTGTATGAATGTATATGTGTAAAACCAGTAAATGCTCCAACGGCACCAACTGCAGCTTAACCAAAAGTCACTAACTGCCCTTGAAAACTCAGTTCTATTTTTATCCCACAACATCTGTATTTCATAGGTATTTATTCATTAGTGCATTACATTATGCGATGGATTTTGTGTGGGCTTCAAGTTATGATTTGCTTTCTATTAAGATGCACGTGTCCTATGGGATGTGTTTAAAGCTGGTATTCATCCATTGGAGGAAATGTTCAACCGCTTCAGAGGATGTTCAGTGTTTCAGAGGATGTTGAATATTCACCCGGGACTGAATAGCCCACCCCTGTGAGGTGGGATACAGTTCAACAGTTTCTGTTGGACCAAGGTAACTTTGGAGTTGCTTTCCTGCAGGTGAAAGCTCCACTGGACCTTTGTCCATGTGAGAGAGGTCTGTGTATGGTTCTTGCTTCTGTTACAGGTTGCTCAGGAAATTAGATAATCCTCTTCTATTGCTGTTTAATTTAAGGCATGTCTTCTGGGAAAGACAAATACATATAAATCTGTATTTACCTGTTTAGATGATATAAATCTACCTGTTTAGATGATATTTGAAGAATGTTTGTGAAATTTTGAGGCCATGTATTTACGTTTAACTGTAGTCATTGTGTAATTCCTATTCCATATGCAGTGAAAGAAATTAAATAATGACATTTCCTATAGATGTATCTAAGATTAGCTGTCAGTCAGCCTATCCCGATAATGCTGAGAATCCAAGCATTAATTTTCAAATGCTCTCCTTTTCCCAGTTTTCTATCAGCCTGCTGCTGCTATTCTTAACTCCTGAGCAGTCAGTGTTTGGGTTGGGGGAAGATGGAAAGTTGGGATTTCGTGTCTGTGTTTCTTTGTGAGGGCAGCTTAAAGCTGGAGAGGTGAATCTGAACATTTGTGGGGAAGAGCCGTGTGAATAGAAATCAGAGCTAAGCACTATGATTTTTTTCTATTTATTGTTTTAAAAACAAGTGAGATTTCTATAATGTCATTGGAAATTACTTTAATGGGACAGACACAGGAAGTATCTTTATTTGCAGCTTTTGGACTTGGCCTGATTTCCATAAGTGCAAGGCACTGACAGGTGCTGTCTTTTACATTGGGCTCTGAGGTTATGTCACATTTCTGAGAACCAAGCCATTTGCTCCTCCTTCTGAAACTAGCTTCTTAAGATATTCAGGTCTATAAAAAGTGATTTTTATAATTTGCAAATATAGTAAATTATTTGAAAAAAATAGTTGTATTTGTAGGAAAAGCATTGCAATTGTTACAGCACCGTTAAAGAGCGGCAAACCTATCAAGAACACCTCAAGGAAAGCATGTTTGCATGAACCATCATGCATCATTTCAGGACTTACATATCTTCTTTTTGTTTTATTGCCATTTGCAGCGTTTTTTTCTGTTTTGTTCTGTTGAAGCAAGATAGTGCTGATAAAGAAACAACTCTCTCCTCCTCCTGCTTGATGTGAACTCTCACCTTTAAGTTAATAAGCCACAGATTTAAAAGCGTGTGTCTGTGCACATACATGTGCATACACAATAATAACAATTTACACAGAGAGAGAGGGGGAATGCTGTGACAACTGCCTCAGTAACTTCATGAACTTAGGTGCTGCCTGCTCTTCAGAGTTATGATCCTTCTGTTCTAGGGTAAGCATTGCTGGAGGGTCATATGAGTATTCTTTGTGCTGTATATACTTCCTTGACTTCTTGCAATAAAAAGAACCCCTGCTTTTACTGTAAGCATTTCCAATTTGTAACAGATCAGCAACCCAGTGTTGTTTCTTTGGCAGGGTGAGGACATCAAGACCTGTCCTTTTTATGGGGTTTTCCAGGTGATTTACTAGCTATGACTTTCCCTTCATATTACACTTGAAGTTTCATCAAAATAATTTGGAATGTACTGGGACCAAATAAATGGCATAGGCTAAAGTATCTGTTTGCCAAGATAACCACACTACAGCTTGCCAAACCAAACATTATTGTTAGAAACATGGCTTGACCATAATGCCTATCTCTGAACTGGAGTGGGAATGGTTTCATGGGAAAAAGTTTACTCAACAATATATGGGCTCATAGAGCCTATGTTGGAAAAGAGACAGCATACTTTAGTTTAAATAAGTAGAAACTGCAGCCAGTACTATGGCTTGTGGCTGATCTTTATTATGTGCTATGTTTTCAAATTCTACTTTTTTTTTTGCTTTTAAAATGTTATCTCAAAATAATTCCTTTTTTAAACTTTGCTTCCCCCATTGCTGTTTTTGAGGACATTAGAGAAAGCAAACTGTATCCTCAAAGATTCTTCTTTCATTTTGCCTTTGAATTTTGTGACTGTTCTGCCTCAAGGAACATGCAGCTGATTCTTGACTTTACAGTGTTTGGGTGCTTTGGCTTGATACATCATTGCAGCATTGGAAATTAGAAAAACATAAAGGTTTCATGATAAGATTATTGGAAAGAAAGTGGAAGGAGATGCATAGGATGTTGGGCTTACCAGCTTTGCATTCAGTACTGGTGGGAGATTCCCAAATTTAGTAGCATCACCTAAGAATGGCTCATTTCCCTGATGTGGCTTAAGAGCCAAGGCTCTGAAAGGCACTTCAACATTTTATAACCTACCTGAAGTAATACAGTCATGTCAGTTGTGGATGGGAACAACAGAGCCGGATAGATTCCTCAGCACCCAAACCTTGACAGCCCCACAGAGGAAAACCAGCACACATTGATGGAGCCAGCTGCAACTTTAGTTGAAAAGTCTTTTCCCTTGATTTTTGTGCATGGATCACTCAGGTGAGGCAGTGCTGTGAGGACAGTGCAGCAGGAAAGCCATGTGAACTGTGCGTCACCCAGGGGCTGGACTGACCTAGTGCAGGGGCAGAGCACCAGATTAACAGGATGAAAGGGGATTAAGTAATCAGGGTAAATTCTTTTTCCTGGAAAACTTGGAAACTTGGCCATTGTTTCTCCTTGCTCTTTAGCGAGGAGACCCATGGCTGAGCATCACTGCTGAGATTGTTTCTTGCCTGTACAGAATTTGTGCCAGTAGGTTCTGAAGAGGGAGAGGGGATGATGGAGAACTTGACTGCCATGCTTTCAGCTGGCCTTTCCCTTTCCCTTTCCCTTTCCCTTTCCCTTTCCCTTTCCCTTTCCCTTTCCCTTTCCCTTTCCCAGCTTTTCTATTGAGGATCACCCAAATATGTGCCATCTTGCCTCGTGAATGTGTCTAGTGTTTCAGTTTGACCTTGGTTCAAATTCTCAAGTGGTTTGAGTTTTGTTTTTTTCCAAGCACCAGTGCAGCTCATGTTTTGTTCTTCCCATATTTTCCATCACACTTTGACAAATTTCGACTAATCCTTTCAGCAGCTTTATTGTCACTTGCCTCTGTGTTACTGTTTCTCAGCTTGTCATTTAATAACTGAAATACTAGGACATATAAGAACACGGGAAATGCCATATATCACCCAGTTGTCATGTTTGGAATTGCAGCAGCTCTGTTGCACATGATACAGTTATAAATTAAAATTTTCCATTGACCTGGAGCTTAGAAGGATATTTTCAGAGCAGTATTTACTTAGTTTTGCTGATCGTGATATATTTATATCCATTTATCTTTTATGTATCTATTTCTATTTCTTCTTATGTTTCTATTTCTTATTTCATTTTGCTATTCCTAGTAAAAATCCATTTCTCTGGCATGCCCTTGTCTCTGTTGAGGTGATGTTTGCAACTATTCCTGAGATGGAGTGAAAGTTTTTGATTGTAAAGGGATTGGCAAAAATATACAAAATCCTTCATGTTCTATCTATGCAGGGAACTAGGGAAAGCTGAGTTTTCTTAATATCAAAGGAGAAAGGAGAAAATAATGTCTTTCAAAAATGGCTGTCCCTGAAATAATTCAGGATAGGAAGGTTTTATGAGACCTGTCTTTATAAATTCTGGAATTGATCCATTTGTCTATTTAAAATTTAAGTGCAGTCAAGAGAAAAATTAAAGATTGTGTCATTTTGATAATGTAGTACAAAGCTATTTTTGGTACCTAAAAGAGCTTGTCGAAAGCACTTGCTTCCCACCAGGACTAGCACATTGAAGCCAACAGGGGACTTGAATCCAACCCACTTTTGAATCATGACAGGCCCAAGACATCTTTAAAAATGTTGAGATCGCAAGTGCTGTCTGATTTGGTTCCGATGTTACAGGTGAGGTCTGCCTTGGCACAAGGTCGTGAAGTTCCCGATATGTTGGTGTTACTCTGCAGGAGCTGGGACTGTGTCACACCCGGCTCTGGGAGGGAAGGCTGGTGCAGATCCCTGCGGAGAGGCAATTGTCTCCTCAGGATAAAGTGAGAGGTATTTCAGAAGTGCTTTGAAGCCGTGCCAGCCTCCTCACAGGGCTGTGAAACCCGATACCTCCGCTTTTGAGCTGTTGGGGAAAGTACAAACTGTAGTACTTGTGGAATTCATTCACTGACTTCCAACCTCGAGTCTGGCCTGGGAATGGAAGAAAGAGTTGAAGAAGAAGGCGGAAAAAAAGGCTTCAGTAGTATGTGGCAGTTAACTGTCAACTTTGGCATCTTTTCAGATTTGCAGCTTCATGCTTTCTAGAGATAAACTGTGACTTTTCCCTAAGGACTGGAGGATTTAATTTTCCTTTCCACTGAAGCTGCTAGGACTGTATGGCTGTAGGAGCTATGTGAAGTGCAGAACTACCAGTGAGATGCCTGCCATGCTCTTAGGTAGTTAATTTAAGGTTACGGAACATTTCTTGCAGCTCGTTCCTATTTACATTAGCTTCTCAGTGTTTTCCATTTGTAAAGCAGATCAATAGGGTCCTTCTGGCTGTATTACTATGCCTTGTCGTGTTTCATCTGGGTTACTCTGAAACCTTTTGTCTCATTAAGAGGTGGATTGAAGATTTTCTGTGGGCTCAGAACATTCCTGTGCACCCTGTGTGACGAAGGAGCTTGGGTAAAAGCAGAGAAGGAGCAACCAAATCTTCAAAGAGTCAAACTTTGTTACTCCTTTTGTTCTCAGTGGAGCTCAAATGCGAGCGGGCAGCGAGGCCTCTGCTTCTGCTGCGTCGCCTGTTGCTTTTGTTTCATTTTGGCAGAGTTGACGAGAAGCATTCACTCTTGTCTCTCACGGTGCTCTCTGGGCTTCCTTGGCCATGCGGGACCCGTGAGGTGTAGGTTCTGTTAGGAAAGCAGCAGCCTTTCAGCTGGGGCTGGTGCTGTTGGCACTGAAGCGAGCGTCCCGTCCGGTCAGCGCGGCCAGGCTGGGGCCAGCGCGGTTCGCCAGCTGCCAGCGCGGGAGTTCCTGCGGTAACCCAATCCCCGTGTGCCATGGCACGGCCAGCGTGCAGCTGCTCCCGGCTGACAGACCCAGAGAGGGGACAGGGTGAGACGTGAGCCTGGCTTATCGCCCTGAGTGCGGCAGGAAAAGATGGCAAGGTGTGTTTCTCCTCAGGGGACTGCTGTGACAGATTTCAGGGACACGTAAGGGAGAGTTGGAAAGCTCGGACTAAAAAGGAACTGCAACTGCTGAAGAAGGAAGAATAGCAAGAAAATACTTCAGTAACCAAAGTGGAGGAAAGTAGAAGTTTATTGCTTAATATGGAAATGGGCAAATAACAGGTCATCTCTTTGATGTCTTTCTCCTTTCAACCACTACAGAAAAGGTGAATTATGACCAGATGCTTAAACCAGTTAATTTTAATAAAAACAGGACTAAAAAGGAACAGGTCAGGTGTACTTGATAGATAAGAAAGATTATGCAAGTCAGCAGGACTTGACACAATATCTTATAATATGAAAAATTTGCAAATGCTTACTTATCTGCCATTCTCTGTAAGAATGTGGAGTCTCCCGATGATGTCAAGAAGACAAATGCATTACGTGTGTTTGAAAATGCAAGGGCAGCTGAGAGGCAGGAAGCCATGGAGAATTTAGAAAACCTTAATGCTTATTTAGTAGTAAAAATTAATAATGGCATAAAGCATTAGATGATACTTTAAAACTATTTATTGTCCTTACAAATGTGATAAATAATTATCATGATGCAACTCTGTACTTGCGCGTAGTAGATTTGGTAGAACTTATTGCAAAGACAAGCTAGGACACCATCCCACATGACATTCTTGAAGGCAAGCTGTGCTGGGTTTATGTGGTAAGGTGGACACACAACTGACTGAGGCAGTTGTGGGTAAATGGGTATTTGGGAATTTGGAAAGGGGTAAATGGGGATTTAGAATTTTTCATGTGGGGATGGCCCAGGGAGGTCATGATGACCTTGCTGCTGGAGTGTTTCAGAAAGACTGTAGATATATTGTACTTGATGGTGCCTCAGAGATGGGATGTGGATGAGATGATTTCTGGTGTTTCCTTTCACTTCTCTGTTCCTGGGACTCTGACGTGAGGCTGGCTGGGGAGGTATTAACTCAAGTGCAAATAACTCAGCTGTGCACTGAAGACACAATCCTCAGCTTAATAAATGTCATTTTAAAACCTGCTTGGGAAAACGTGGTTTCATATGTGGTAATAATGTCCCAAGAGGACATCCCAAAATGATTGGTAGATTTGACAATGATGTGGGCTGACTGGAGAGGTTCCAAAGTGGGAATGATCAAACAAATAGGAAACAAACTTCGAAGGCAGCCTGAAACAATTTGGATTGTGTAGGGAATAAAAGACCAGAAAAAAAATTACAAAGGTCTTCAAATACAGAAAAAGCTGCTGTAAAGAAGAGCAGTATGATGCTTAGAAAGAGTCCAATCCCTGCAGAAGATGGAACAGGAATTAATGAACTAAATTGCAGCAAAAAATATGAAAAGAAGGCATTAAAATAAAGGGAAAAAACCCCAAAACAACAACTATCCAAATCAGGGATAGCAAATACTGGAAAAGATTGCTTGGGTGATTATAACGTGTTGATGTTAAAGGGCAGGTGAGTGAAATATCTCTCAGAAAGGACATGGAGATGGTTGTTCTTACTTTGGTACCTTTCAATGTCCCTATCTGATTTCTTCAAAGATTTTTTTCTCTCCTGATAAGGTATGCTTTGCCTTGATAGCTGAGGATTAAATTTATTCATTTACTGCTCAAAATAGAATTGCTACTGTCTATTCCTACCAAAACTGTATGCCTAGCAAGTAGGAAAATAGCCAGCCCTGCATCTAAGGTTTTCACCTTTCTGTTCCCTTTTGCCTGTGACAGGGAGCTAACCTTTAGCCCTTTGCAGCTTGTGGATGGGGAGACAGAGATGCTGTTCCTTTGCACAAGATGCTAGGGCTCTTCACAGAGAGGCCAGACAGAATACCCAGGCATGGCAGTGAAACTGCTGGGTGCAGTGCTGAATGCAGCTTCCTAATTAGCGTTTGCAATGGTCCTTCAAACAGCACTTACACCTGTGTTTGCTGCACATATTTGAATTTTGTTTCAAGTAAAATCCTCACATAGCTAGAGTTTATGTCTGAATTGTCTTTGTCTTTTGGGTATTAAGGTGGAGAATGTGCTGTAAGTTAAAAACAAACCTGGATGCAAAAGGCAGCTCCTATCTAGGCAGTGTCAGATAGGTTTTCTGAGGCTAGATCTGTTAAAAAACTACAAGCAGATCTGTCATTTCTGGTTACAAGTTCAGAAGGAAGCAGACAGTTTGGATCAGGCAACAGTCTGCAGTGATGTGTCCAAAACAAGAGCTTTTGTTCCAAGCGGGGCTGATGCAGGCCACCAAATATGCCAAGAATGCGGGGCCGTTTGTGGTGCTGCACAGATACCATCACCGGCAGCTAAGCGCCCACATTCCTGCTCCAATAACAGCTCTTGGCATGGAAGCAGCTGAAACAAAGGAAACCCAGAGCAGTAGGCCACTGCCTACATGTACGCTAGTGTCAAAAAAAAAAAACAACCACAACCCTATCTCTGTTTTTCTTTGAAATCCACCGTTTTCAGACCCCTCCCTCAAAGAGGCAATTAGCTGTTAAACCTCTCAGGGTCAAACTGTCAAGGTTAGTTACAAGAAGGGGGTTAAGAATTTTTGAATCAGCTGCTGTGATTTCAGTGAAAAATCTATGAAGTCTGAGCCCTTTACATCAGGAAATGATGTTTCTCCAGTTGACATAATTTCCAAAATCAAGTAAATATGTGAAAGCTCTGTGTGTAAACTTGTATGAATTGGAGGAGTTGTTGCACTCTCTGGCTTATGAAAGGGCTCTACAAATTGCTCTGAGCAATTTTCATACCCATTTCAGTGGTATTTTTGTAATGCCATGACAATTAACTGCTAAGATTGTGTTCATACTTTTAAAGTAAAGTGAGGTTTATTTCTTGTTATTAGATATGAAAATACTAGTTGAAATAACAAAAATAAACAGTATTCTTAGGGAAAAGATTTATTTTTCTGGAAAATTGTATGGAAATGTACTACATCCTTTGGTAATTCAAAGAATTACCAATAAAATAAGTGGTCTTTGAATTTTACAAGTTCTGTGTAACATTTGAACTGTCAGGACATCGTAGTGGTGGAAGCTTTAGGGAGGTATTGATTGCAATCCACTCCAATAGCTTGTCTATCTTGAAAATAATTTAAATTAACCATGACACTTGTTAATAGTGGCTAAAGGAGCTAAAGAATTAAAAGACCCCAAACCCACAGTGCTCCAAATCTGCCATATGGCACATCTGAACTCTGACATTGCCAGTTTTGGAATTAGTTCCTTTGAGCACCTGGTAGAGTTCATCTTTAGTAAAGCAAATATTTTGCAGAAGCAAGTTGACTTTCACCCCAGGATGTGGGGTGCAGCAGGGAGCTGTGCTTTGCAGGACCATGACTTTAAGAGGTTGCTCTGTGTCAGGATCACCATCTCCTGATGTGTGGTGTGCTGCAGGGGAGGTGTTTTCATCATCCACAGGGGTGAGCCGAAGTAAGTGTGCCCGATGTGGGTAACCCCGAATAAGCCCAGCTAAGCACATCTGGAGAACAGGTGTTCATAGCCTTGAAGCACCACGGCCTCAGCTGCTTAAAAGCTGCAGGGAGGCTGGAGGGCCCTTGGCCTGACCAAAGCTTGCAGTTCTGATGCTGGAAATCGGAGTCCGTGTGCCTGGAGGTTACTGGGTGGGTGTAGCAGAAAAAACCTCTTGGAAAATACTGATTAATAAGTAAAACCAGGCTGCTACTGCAGCCACATGGGCTGACACCAGTGGCGAAATGGGAAGCAAAGCAGATTAAACTCTGTCTGGAAAGATCAGTTGGTGAAGGCAATTATTTGGATCTCAACCTGCCAATTAACCCATCCAGAGAAGTCACTGTGGAGGATTCCCCCAGCCAATGTTTTAATGAAGTAGTTGAGTATAAAATCACAAATCCAACACAACTGGTATTTTACTCTCTTTCATTGCAACAATTTTTCAATTATGCTTCTTTTCATTAAGCTCATAATGCAGATTAACAGATTTCCCTGCCTTTTTAAAGGAAAACTGTGTGGTGATACTAAGTAAAAAATTTAGGAAAGAGGGACAACTTATTTTCAGTATCTTTATCGTCTGTCAATGACAAGATGGATAATCAAATCTTCTCTGTCTTTGCAGAATGGAGTTTATGTTTAAATGGGTGGGTCTAGTCAAAGCTAAAAGGAAATTTCACAATATATTTTTTGTAGAGAAGACTCCCAATGCTAATGAGCAGCCAAATCTGTCTCGGGAAAACAGTTTGTTACTAAAAATAAACTGCAGCCTAACTGTAACTAAAATCAGATTGCAGAAACCAAGCTACTCCAATTCCTGATTTCTGCTACAGAAGGAGATGAATCTATTACAAACAGCACTTATTATTATATATTTTTAAATGTGCCAACTGAGCTCTGATTTGAAATTAATCCACTTGTGAGCTTCTATCAAATGCTTACAGCATTCTCCAGAGATTTTCTTCAGACTCTGCAAATCCAGTGAGGAACCAGTTCATAGTTATGAGGCCAAAAGGAAAACCAGTGCACATAAGCTATTTATAGAATATGAAGCAAAACAGTGTGATAAAGGGCAAATGAAAGCTTTCAACAAGAGGCTTTTCGTTCCCACTCACATGGTCTTTACATGCAATTTCTTTTTTACTATACAATTTAGCAGGGAAATTAAATCACTTGACAGCAGCCTTTTTCTGGTCAGAAAAGAATTGTTCAGTGCTCCTTTACCATTTATAATATGCTCACTTGTGGCTGTTGCTGTTTGAGAGGGTTTGCGTGCAAAAGTTTCTGCAGGGCCGATACTTTCCTGGCAGGTGGAAGCAGAAATGGTGGCCAGAGGATACCCTGGGAAGATTTCAGTTTGGAGCACGGAAAACCACCCTGCTGCCGAACACAACATGCAGAGCTCTTAGTCATGAGCCCCAGATGTTTGGGAGAACAGGAGAGGGATCTCCCTCCTCTGAAACTCTGACAGTTACTGGCAGCAGTAGAAGCAAGCAAAGGTAAATCCAACCTTTCTAATTGCTTTTGTGTTCCATCACCCACTGTATATAAATGTCCTTGTTGTGTTAATGCCTTTTTGTTCTTAATGCAAAGAGCAAAGGACATTTCTGTCCTAGGTGTTTATCAACAACCTCATTCATTTTGAATATATTTCTTCCAGAGCTAGTTTGTTCAAGTCAAGTATCTGTGCTCCATCTCTGGGGGCTGCCTTTAGGCAATTCTGACCTTGAAAAAAAACCCAACTTGACCTGGGTGCCAGATTGTGACTTAGCCTAACACCGTATTTGACTCTTTTAGAAATACAGGAGTTGCCAATTTTTTGACAATTACTAAAATTAGATATTTTATTGCCTAAGTGTGATGACTCCAAGAAGGGGAATGGTGCAGAGGAGAACTTGCATGAATTGTGTCCCAGAAGTCCAGGCGGATAAAAATAAATGGCTTCTCAGATAGATTTCTTTTTGCTATCTTTCCTTTTTCTTTGTGTCTGTGATAAAGTTTGAGGGAGACTAAAGAAACTGAATAGTTTATCTCTCAAATATAGAGGCTGATGCTGTCATTTCAGAATATTTTCACGGAGAAGGTGATTTATGGCAGCAGCCTCTTCTCCGTGGACATTAGCAGCATGTTTGCAGATTCGCAGTGTGTTCCCAACCGGAGCTTCTCACCACTCAGACCATCACCCAAACTGTCTTGTCTCATCTGTGCCAGATTCCTCCTTAGTCCTGGGAGCTCCTCTGTTTGTGTAAAAATATTAATACTTCACAGACTCAGTCTGCATTGTGGCAGGTGAATGAGTAGATAAAATGCCGAGGCTTTAGCAGCAGTGGTGCTGTATGGGAGCTGAGTGCTGCAGCTGGCAAGCTGGGGAGCAAGGACCAATGAATGTGGTACATCTATCTCTAGTCAGTCAGTCCCTCACACAATTTAACAGATTTGCTAATGGGAACGAGGCTTTTTAGTGAAGCTTCTCCAGGCCCTTACAAAGATGTGAATGTACTCCAGAACCCTGATGAATGATAAGCAGAAACACTGAAAGACAAATTTCCACTGCTGCTTCTCAGACACATTTTTCAGAACTCCTTCAGAAGTCAGGAGTTACTCAGAATTTAAAGAAATCAATGCTGGCTTCCTCCCAGGATGTAAACTCTTTTTAAGAGCTCTGTTTTATGTGTCTGTGTATCTGTGTATATACATATATAATGTTGTTTTCAAATACCCAGTGGAAATTTAATGGAGTTGCAGGAACAGCAGAATGGAGAACTAAGTCTATATCCAGCACATAATGCAAACAGTGCTGCTGAATTGATCCCCAAGAGGAAGGCAAGGCAATAATGCAAAACTAGAGTTGAGAGGTTTGGGGCTGTGCAGTCCCATTGAACAGCGAGAAAAATCCTCACCTTCCCTGCTCCTCTAGTGTTCTTGCTGGACACTAAAAACAGGCTAAAAATAAAACCAAGCAAAACTGGAAGGAAAAAAGATATTTGAAAGAGTGGAGGAAAAAAAAGTTATTTTCAGCAATGTCTTCTGTGCAAGCTTTACTTTGCTGAGCGAGAATTAAAATGGCAATTTTGAGCTATGGTGGGTCATTGCAGTTTTTCAGAGATGTGGTGCTCTCATTCCTCTCTACATCTGCAACTTCCCGGTCAGACTGGCACTGTCTCTGGGGGACACTGCCTTCCTATCCAACAGCTGCACAGGGCTGAGGCAGAGGAATGAGGAGGTGTTGTCATCCTGCCATGTGGCTGGAGGATGTCCCCTCTCTGTCACATCCCGTGCAGAAGCAGTAGGGCCCAGGCAGTGCAGCTGCAAGGGGAGGTGACAGGAGTGCAGAGAGTGGTGCTTTGGAGCTGCCTGAGCCTGGCTTTCCTTCCCTCAGGTGTTTCTGGGTGCATTATGAGGCCTCAGCTCATCTGTATCTGTCTACTGTGGCATGGCTGATATTTTTTCACTTGTAGTCACTAGTATGTGTAGCCAGCACAGGTTTCTCTCCCTAAGCTAGACTGTGACCAGAACCACACTCAGAGTTTAGACTGGAAACCAAGACAAACCTCACATGCAAGTTCCCTTACCAGTGACCTGGAGCGAGGGTGAGTCCGAGAGAAGGGCCTTAAAGCCTTGGTGTTGAAGCACAACTGGACACAAATCTGCCTTGCCGCACTGCCCATCCCAGCCTGAGGCTCAGCCCCTGCAAGTGAGAAACAGGCTGATCCCATTCATTACTATCACCTTCAAATATAAGCCTGCTGGAAAAGATAGCTCTTCTCAAAGCCATCCCACACTCTATGTGCTAACAAACAAGACCGTGCTTGTAAGAGCAACCACCATAGAGTGGCAGAATGTTCTTTTATTTTTCTTTTTTTTAAAGCTGACCAAGAGGGACAAGAGACATAGGAGAGTGGCTTAAGGGTATTCAGATCACAAGACTTATTGATGAAGAGAACATGCAGCTGGCTGCATATGCTGTTCCAGAAAAATAATCACTTGTAAATATCTAGTCCTCTGGCCATCTCTGAAGAATTTCTGCCAGCTGATATAAGTAGCTGAGGAAGAGGTTGGAAAGCTGTTGCCCCAAGGCTGTCATCCCTGTGTGTTGGCAGGGTGAAATGAGCAGCCTGAAAAATCTGGGGCAGGCAAAGATAAGCAGAAGGGACTGTCCCACTCCTGGTTCTGCTGGATCAGGTGTTGTGAGCCTGGCATTCTGCTGAAGCACACACGAGAAGAATATGCTCTGCGATTTACACTGAAGACTTAAAGGGTGAACCTTACTGGGCACAGGCCTGTTTTAAGGAGTTGCTGAAATGGTCTCTTAAAGTATGAGACTACATCACATGCTCTTGTGTGCTTGCAGCTGTCTAAAACTGGCTTTTATCCTGCCACTCCAGATGCAGGGAAGTCCTCTGGCACAGATGGGATCCTCTGGCACAGCTGAGGGGGGCTGAGTACCAGGCAGAGCAGGGGCTTGGCTGGAAGGGCACCCAGTCACAGATACTGAGCTGAGCTTTCAGCCCTAGGAACTCTGCACATGCTATGAAGTGAAGCAGCCCTTACTCAGAGAGACTTTTCTGGCACAAAGGCAGCACTGAAGTAAGATCTCCCATGTTTTGAAGGAAGCATTCATTTGAAAAGTATCATGTAAAGTGATAGGTCTCCTTCCTGAAGAGTGGCTGAGGCTTCAGAACAAAACATTGTGCCTTTTATATATTTCTCTTTTCTTTGCTTTACAGTTGGCCTCTACACGGTTATAGAGACTGCAAGAAGTTTTAATTTTTGTATAAGAATTCATCTCCTTCTGCCCCTCTTTCCTCATATGAAGTCAGTGAAGTGAAAGTTCAGGTAGTATCTGGGTGTGCTCAGTCAATTTGAAGAGTTGAAGTTTCCAAAATATACCAGGATTGCTGGCTTTGGACTCCAGCCCACAGACACATGTGATTTTGATACAACATGTCTGATTCCCTGCCCTGTTACCTTATCTTTCAGTGTTTTACTTACACTGCAATAAGATTAAATTAACTTTGTTATCAGTCATACATGAGCATACATGCAGGTCTGTATGTACATAGAAAGAGAGAGAAGGGAAATACACTAGGATATTTAGAGTGCTTAGTATCTATGTATTTGCATAACAAAATCCATCCTATTCTGTTTCCATTTTTACACAGACTTGTCTGATTACTTAATCCAAAGCCACATCCTCCACTCCATGGCTGCTAAAGTGAGCCACAGGCAAGAGGTGAGCTGAGTTGTGTTTGGTCAGTCCCCATGCAAGTTGTTCTTTCCTTTTTTCCTTCTGCTCTGTGGTTTGCTTGCTCTTCGTCCTTGGCTTGGTTTTTTGTTGTTGTTGTTGTTGTTGTTGTTGTTTTCCCCATGATTTTTGGTTTGTTTTGGGGTTTTTTTTGTCATCATTTTACATGTGATCCTCTTGGCTTGTGATATTCTTTACCTATGTGTTTACATTGCACCTAATCACATTGGGCTGTGATCCCAGATTTGGGTCTGTGTGCTACTGGAATATACATAATAATGTCTTGTTGCTTTGGTATGCAGTCAGGTTGGAATCTGCAACTCTACTCTGCTTGTGGGCACTACCCATTGCAAGACTGCTTTCTAAATTTTTGCCTGAAAATGATACTTTGTGTAGTACAAATACCCCTGGCACAGGAAAATAATGAACAGCAGCAGCATAGCAAAAAATTCAGCTGTGCCAATGGTGAAAGCATTTTCTTGCAAGAGTGAAATTGTGCTGTAAGTACTTGTTGGTTTGTTAAAAATCTTGGGATGTGTAAATATAACTGATCCCATCTAGGTTATCATTAAGAGAGTTTATTGGTGAGTCTGAGGTTAAAAAGGCCCTAAAGCTCAAAGGATAAGGGAAACAGGTGCTTTCCCAGAGCCTTGGAAGTTATGCTACAATTAGTTTCTTCCTTCCCTTTGGGCTTAATAATACACTAAAGTTGGTATGTTATAGCTACGGTAACATTTAAGAAAATAAGAAAATATGCAAATACAGCAGCAACATAATTTTTCCAAACTGCTTAGCAAGTAAATGGTTGTATATACAGAATAGCCTTCAAACCTGTGAGCATCTTTCTGTCAGAGGCAGCTCCTGTTATTTATGATAGCAATAAAACTACTGATCATTATTGGACAAATTTCTCAGACATGAAAAAAAACTTCAGACATTTTACTTCCAAATCTTTCCGTATGTAACAAAAGGTTTGAGGTTTCAGAAGTTTAGTCCCTGAGGATAAACAAATAAAGTTGTAAAGAGCACACCTTGCTAATATGATTGTTCCTTATTAGCATAATAGTTTTCAAATAAACAACCTGCTAATGTCTCTAATAAGCAATTACTCTATGATGAAAACTGCAAATGGGGCCCACTGGTGGGTAACAGCTAACAGTAAAATCTGTCAATAAAACAAATATTGTTCTGCCTGAACAGCTCTCTTCTTCACTTCAAGAGAAGAACAGAGTTGCCTGGGTGTTTTTATAGGCTGACGGTTGACAGCCAGATATGTTACAACATTGCTCCTCTGATGCTTTGCTGTGATGTTACGTGGAGTCTTTACTCTTTACAGTGTTAGTGTTACAACAAAATAAGGCAGAGAGCTTTACTTATTTGAAGCTACCTACTCTTGAGTCCAATAAAACTCAAGGGTAGGGTGAATGTTTGTCCAGGAATAGGATTTGACAGATTAATAGAGTTTCCTTTCTTTCATAAAAGGAAAATTATAATTAAAAATGTGGAGTCCATCCTATCTCTGAAACATGCAAATGAATGGAAGTAGCATCTCTTCACCCTTTTCTTCTTGCTATTCTAAATCATTTGCAGTGGCAAAAAGGTGTTAAATGCATGTAACAATCTCACTTTCCCATTGAAACACTGAAAAGTATGAAAAAAAAAGTCTTAATTTTTCAAGCATGGTTGACAAACTATTTTCAAAACATTTGCAATGTAATTTACATACTTGCCTAGTTGCTCTACCATTGATTACAAAGCTGTGTTGTGCTTGCTTTGGTCCCTGTACTTCTGCATTCATTTTTCCAAAATAATTTTGCATTTAGTTTTCAAGAAATAAGGATATGGAATATGAGAAAATCACAAATCCCCAAGCCTGGTCCTTTCCAAATTCTGTGGTGAGTATGAGGGTTTTATTTTATATATAGTCTTGTAGAAACAGGATCATTTGAAGGAAAATCTTGAGCAATTCTTATCTTTGTTCCATTCTGGACTGACATCATGGTACGAAAACGCAAGGAATGTACAGTAAAGCCTGGTGTGAGAAGAAGATCTTGACAGAGGGATGATTAATGATGTCTGAAAGAGGGAAAACAGTTATGTAAGAAATACAGCCCATGAGGTTGAAACTGAAGAAACCATCACAGGTGCAGGCTGTAAACAGGCCCCAGAGGGAAGAATATTGGTCTTTTAAAGGTGGACTCTGTAAACAAACAGACGAGGCATAGGAAATATCCTTCCATATAAATTTTTATGGTACAAATAAGTACATGGAGCACATAAGCACTGTAAGTGTTTATAAACTCAAAGAACATCCATATTGCAGTAAAGCTGCACAAATAGTACCACAGTGTAAATTTATATAGCGTGAGGCAGATGTGTGGTCTGATGGCTTAGTTTGTTTTTTTGACTTTAGCAAATGACATGATTTCTGTGTCTCTGGTTTTGTTTTGTTCCATTTTGCTGCTCTCAGCTACATAATAGTTCTTTCAGCTTGTAAATATTATGGTCAACCTCCAGCAAAGTTTAGATGAGGCCAATCAAATGTAAACAAGTGTGTCTGCACCAATGATGTGAGTAAGTAAAGTCATCTCTTGTGATGTTTCCTCCCCCTTTTCTTACTCCCCTGGGACTGCAAGGGCTTTGTGGAGCCTGCTGTGGTACTGCACAGCCTGGGGTTCAGTTTAACTGCCTGTCTAGGAGTTTTTTTTTCTTTTTTTTCCTGGCTATTTGGTGTTGAATTTATCCAGTGAAATGAGAACAATGGACCAGGGTCACCTCTGGGGAGCATCTCACATCTGTCTTTGTTTCTGCCCCTGCCCTAGGGGTGGCAGCCTGCAATCAGCACAAAGTTAATACAGGTGTGAGGTGCAGTGCAGGGGCCTAGAAGGGCTGAGGGTGAGCAGAGACTCCTGAGGAGCTGCAGCTTGAGGCAGTGCTGCTGGGCAATGCTGTTAGACCCTCTGTGCAGTTTCCCAGCAGGGCTCAGCCTCCGGGGTTGCTGTGCCCTGCAGCAGGTGCCAGCCAGCAGCACAGGGCTCTGGCCTGGTGGCTCTGGCAGAGGTGTTACTATGCCAGGGCCCCAGCTGCTGCAGTCACCAAACCCTTTGGGTGAAAGCCTTTGCATTAAAAAGGTGCAATTTTTAGCCTTGAGTGTGATCTTTAGGGTTTCACTCCACATTGCTCTACTGTCACTGTGCAGCCCCAAACCTGCAGGACATACTGGCAAAACAGTGAAAGCCTATGGGCTTTTTGCTGCAAACACAAACAAGCAGGTGAGTTTTCCCTGTATGCAACCTCCTCCCCTTGCTTTGGAGCCTCTCACTGTTGTGCACTGAACACAGGTCCTGCCTGCTCTCCTGCATCCAATCTTTACCTGTCTCCAAGTGCCCCAATCCTGCTGCAGCTTTTTGCAGCAACACTACTGGCAGCCTGACATTCCACACCTAGTGCTCTTATAAGCAGTGAACTGTTGGGTCACAATTTTTAGTTAGATATGAATTAACCTTTAAGGAAAAACCCACCAAAGTAATGACTGCAATGCTATTGATCTCCTGGGAAAGGAGCCTGAGAGGTGTCTGACATTTTACATTGTTATCTATGGGAGAGGAAGGAGCTGGGCTGTTTTTTCCCACAAGAAATGTATCTATTTTTGAGAGCAAAGTACTTTCTTTGCCATGGGACCCAAAACAGTTTTCATTCACTGACTCACAGTCTCTGGAGGCTTTTTCCCTGAGCTTAGGAGGCAAATGCTTAGTGGCTTGCAGATGGAAAAGTGACAGCCCAATTGGCTAAAACTGTTAATTTAAAGGTAAAGATGATACCTGTTTACAGCTTCCTTGGCTTTGAGAACCAAACTGTCTCCACCAGCCTCATTCCTCTGTTTTTACATAGAGAGTTGCTGTAGATTTGGTCATAATAACTATTGGGTGAGAATCTGAAAGCAATGTATCAACAGCATATGATTTATTCTGTGGTTCTTGTGCAGAAAGCCAGAATATGATTTCATGCTTTCCTGTTTCTCTTTTTGTCTTCTTATGGTATGAAAATCATTATTAGTTATTTGCTATTAATTTTTTCCAATAGCCTATTTGCTTAATTATGGATGTATACTTATTGATGAGTCTTTCCTTCCCAAGAGAAAATCTCACCAAGACCCAGGCAGACATGACAGGAAATGTATTTGAACAATGTTCATGTTTTGTCTGTTCTTGTGGTGTATGGTAGAGCCAGTATGGGTCAGGTTGGCTGTTCCTGGCCTCAGATTGATCCACAGGATGCTTCCATGTGGTGCTATTTATTCTTTGAATGATGAGGAATGTCTGTAATAGCATTCATGGTCCAAAGAGCTGAAAACTCTCTGCTGCATCTCTGCAGGATCTGAGGGTGGATCCACATCTGCCTTGTCCACATGGAAGGACAGGACTTGGTGGCAAATATACTCTGGGAGCTGGTAGTGTCCACACAGGCTGGAAGTTTTGGCAAATATCGGACACTGGCAGTTGGGACCAGACTTCCAAACATGCTTTTCTGTTTTATTCAGAGATTGCATAGGGACTGTTTAACCTTTAGACAAAGCTTTTCCAAATAAAATGTTTTACCGAAGGAACAAAATATCAAGGAAAGAGGTATAACAGTATTTAGAATTCTTCCACATTGCAAAATCTGTGCAAGGAAACTCAGAAGAGCAAATGCGCCTAATAGCATTTCTTAATATTTTTAGTTGTTCTTAAATGTATATACCTAATCAGCTCCTTAACCTGTGCTCCAGGCATAGTGAAGTGGAAAAAAAATATTTAAAAAATTGCCTGAAGGGATGAAGTCTCTTTGTATTTATGGTAAATGCATTGCTTTGCTATTGTTAGGAGCTTTCATTAGTTTGAATTGTCTGTCTAAATGTAGCTTGTAAATTACTGACAGTAAAGGAGATTCCAAAATGGCATGTGTTACCGTGGAATACTTTTACTGTTAATATATAATAAGAGGTAATGCTCATATATCCTGAAGTCAAGAAGCAACTTCAGATTTCTTATTTAGAAGATGATATCTTAATTGAGCTCACCTGAGAGATCACTGGGTACATTCATGTGATGTTTTTGCTTAAGGTGTGTCTGTCAGGTGCAGTTGGTTGTTTTGAAAAATATAGCAAAGAATTTCAGTGCAGTGAAACCATTTTGCTGTCTGTTGACCACAGGTCATGTTTTCTGTTGCCTTTCTGGAGCTTGGTGTGACTGAGGTTGTGCCACAGTAGGGCCGAGGGTCCATGAGTTTTCGTATCTCAAGGCACAGAGGCAACAGAGTGACAGGACAACACGCTGGAGTGAGATCCTGGCTGTGTTGTATCAACCTTATCAACAACTGAGAGCTCCTTGTACCACATTTTTGATGCTGGTGGGCAGACTATGGACATATATGGACAATGTGCCGAAGGTGTGGACAGGACTGGCAGTCAGTACCTTGTGTCTTTGGGGAAGGATTCCAGTCTGAAAAGGATCTGCTGCAGCTGATTCTGTGCTTTTTCCTCCTATTCTTTCGAATCAGCCTCACGTGCAGAATGTCTGCTCAAGATCCTTCTTACTGATGTTTCACGGTCTCTTATTTCCATTATTTGACAATTACCAAAAGGAGATCTTGTAACTGATGCAGTATTAAGAGCAGCTTATAATAATCAGGAGTTTCAGCAGCTCTTTCTATTCTCTCTGCTTTTGTGGCTTATTATAAAAGTGTCAATCTCTCACTGCTATCTAACAAACAAACTTCTGCCCTGGATCCATTTCCTCTTGGGCAGTTTGCCAGGAATAACAAATTAAACTCCAGCTCTCAGTTTAAGAAGTTTCACTTCACTGAGTAGAGTTCAAGTAGAGTCTATTATCCTGACTAAATGATAGAGGAGTCCTTTGATGTTTGCTTCTTGAGTGGTTTATACAAGCCAGGGCTTCCTGTAGGAAAAAGAGCTGCAGCTGAAGGAAATACTTGATTGATCAGGTAACCTCTTCCTCTCACTTTTTCTTGAGAGTGTCTGAGTGCCCAATGACAGAATCATGCAGAGATACAAAGAGAGACCCAGTATAGTCTCCACCAGAAGTCACACAGTTTGATGATGTTTCTCAGTTTTTCAGGTGAGAGGGACCAATGCTGCTCCTTTCACCTTTCTGTTCCTCACTGCTCTCCCCACATCAGCTCTGGTGGTCCACCGTGGCTTTTTCAACCTACTTAATTTGTAAGACTTCACAACTAAAATTAAGTGTTCTGCCATGCCCATGAGCTGAACTGGATAATTAGTAGTGCAGAAGGGGTGGGGCTGCACAGGTAGCATCTGGAGCAGGAGGCACAGGGGACAGAGGAATAACATTATGTAGGAACAGAAGTCCTCCATCTGCACCTGCCAGCCAGCGGGTCAGCCTGCTGTGTCACTGAGCCATGCACTCAGGGCTCCTCCAGAGCCCTCTGACCTTCAGCTGTGTCCCACTCCGAACTCTTTCTGAAAGATGCTGGTTTCCTCCTGGGATCACTAGGGGCTGTGCTCATTTTATCACATAAAATAGTTCAGCGCTGTGTTTTTTCTCTCTGTAAGAAGGTACAGTGATGCTCCCCTCCCAGTAATTCTGGCCTGGAAGTCTGAAGGAAAAGCAGATGTTGGCTAGAATATATTGAGGAAAGACAGCGAGTGTGCACTGCAACATGGTCAGAGCATAGGGATCAGCTAAGAACAAAAAGGAAAGGAAAGAGCTACCAGCAAACCTTGCATTGTCTGAGTTGTTTCAAGACACCACTGTTCTGTGGTCGGTGGTAGTGAACTGCTGTGCTTGTTTTCTGAATCTGAGTATTCAAAAACTCCCTTTGTTAGTTTGTCACTCACAGATAATTGGGGTGTTTTTCCTGCACCAATAATTGTTCACGAATACTTTGCTTCTCCCTGATTCTTCAGAAGCGTGGCCACAGAATGTGGTGGGTGCAGCTGGTTTCCTGCCCACGTTGGAGCACCTGGGCACAGGAGTGACTTGCAGAACTCTTGCCTCTAACCAAGGGGACAGCTGAACAGCTAATGAGCAGCACTGCAGTGCCAGAAGCAGCTGTGCTAATAGTTCAGTATTGCAGGGGAGGTCTTGCTCCCCTTCTTAGCTCCTGGCTTGCAATTCTGCTACTTTCCTTGACTTGGGTGTGTTGAGTGGCTGTCAGATGAATACTGAGCTGATTCAACTCACTAAGCCAAAAGAAAATCATCTCCATGTAGCATTGTCACCGTTGGCTGGAAGGAGAGCATGAGATTTGGAGGCAAACAGCCTTTATTTTGCAATTAGATGTTGCAATACCTGTGGATATTGCATGCTCCACAGTGTTGCAAGAGTCCCTTGAGCAGAACTCATTGAATTTGGTTTGTAAAAGCTTGTCTAAAGTATGGGTATTGGAAGTTGTGAAATTACCTGTTATTCAGTACATGCAAAGTAATCCTATACTATTTTATTAAAATTTATTTTGGATTGTGCAAAAGCAGCTTTTCTTTCAGCTATAGCTTTCCTTTCAGCTATATCTATGCCTGAAACCCTTTTAATCCCAGACTCTCCTGACCTCCTCTGTTATACAGAGAAGTACTTTAGTAAGGTGTAATTACCTGTAGAAATGCACATGTTGGAGACTCAGTGTTTCCTTGCTTTGGAACCTGATGTAACAGGCAGTTTCAGAGTACCCTCTGGATGCCTGAATAAACCTGAGACTTGTCTTTTCCCCACAAGTTATTTGCTGTTGCTATCCACTTTTCAAGATCTGGACTCCTATCACAGAGAACTTTGGAAATCTTTTTGCATGTAGCCCCAGGAGTTTGTCCCATGTAATGGACACTGATGTTTTCCAATCAGCAATGTTATTTTTAAGCTCTGCCATGTCACGTTATCTTATTGCTTCACAGACCCCGTGACTGCCTGTGCCTGCAGACAAATCTAGCACAGGCCAGGGGGAGGGTAATTCTTCCTTTTTGGTCTGCCCCCTCCCCTCTTATATCCTAGAGGTCTATTTCTATCTGGGAGGGGAGGCTGGGTGGCCAGCTGTCTATATGCGACTTTATGTGACAGTGCCTCTGTGAATCCAGGCAGCCTGGCTCCCTTCTCTGAATCTCCCCTGTAACCCCCGGTGCTTCTTCTTTCCCCAGTGAGACTTTTGCCTCTAAACAGCTGTAAGTTTTCTTGGGAATCATTTCTAAAGCAGTTATAATTTTCCTGTTGTACACCCAAAATGTGTGCACCTTTTCAAAGAAGCCCAAATGTTTCTTTGAAACCCTCCTCTTCCTGCCTTCCCATAGAAATGCTGCTCAACAGCTAGTTTAGCATTTGTGCATTCCTTTTCTTGTCCTAGAGCTCAATGCTACTCCTTTCTCAGTCTGAGCATGGATAAAGGATGGTCCCTCACTAAATGAAAGCATATTTTTCCTCTCAAGAGATTTGCTTTTATCCAAGTTGATTCTTGGAGAAAGACAAAAATGCCAGAAAGAGAGATGTGAGCTGAAGCAATTTGTTTGTCTCCCTGCAGGCTCACCCTTACATCAAAGTCCAGTGGAGTTGTGTGGTCAGATTGTCAGGTGTGCGTCCCGAGTGTGAGGATATGAAGTTTACAATAACTGTGAAGGGATAAGCTTTTAGGAAAGTTGAATTGGCCAAGTCTCAGTCACCTTTCTCCTGGTTCCACTCATTACAAGACATGTTCTTACTTTTTCATGATCTCTCTTCTGGATGGAGCACTAGACTGAATTCCATTATGTGCATCCCATGCAAGTAGTAAATCCTCTGGAAAAAGTAAGTGATAAAATTCTGCTGTCTTTGCTGAGATTCTCATTTTTGCATTCAACAAAACACATTCCAAGGTGGGTGTAAAACACAGTTCCTCAGTTGTAGAAAATTTTATTTTTGGTGGTTTTTAATTTGGTTTTGAATTTCAATTTTTAGGATCATCGGCTTTGAAGTGATAATCTAGGCTGGGTCCAGATGCTGACCTGCAGAAGGTTTGGAACAATGTGTTTCAAATAAACAGCATTTTATTTGGATAAATTCTGATGACTTGAAATGTCTAATACTTCATTGTGCTGGTCAATTGGATTTGTTGTGCAGAAGAACCAGATTCTGTCCTAGTTGCCCAAAATCCTCAGATTGTTCCTGGGTGTGCTTATGGAGACACAAGAGCAGGCACCTCAGCATCCCCTCCTGAAAGTCCCCTCTGTGCAGGGTGTGGTATCTCCCCTTGCAGCTGCAAGGCTGGAACTGCAGCTTCTGTGACTGACTGCAGGTCTGATGGTAAACATAAACCAGAAATACACTGACTATTTGCTCTGAGAGACAAAGCAGCCCTATGGCAATAGGACTCCTAACTGCCAGCATTTCTTGCCTGCCAATTTACTTCTGTAATAACAGGGATAAGGCCTTAGGGGGAAAAAAAACCATGACAACGAACATGGCAAAATATGAAGCTCCTTTTCTTTAGCAGCAACTGCTCTCTTCCCAAAGCTGGCAGTGAGTGAGAAGACATGAAGAGAGCCTGAAGCTCCTTTTTACCCAATGTGTATCTTTGTGATTGATTTCTACTGCTAGCAAAGGACACGTAAGAAATTCCTGTCCCAACACATTGTTCCTGTTGCAGGGTTTTGAGCTGGCATGTCACAGAGCCAGGACACAGTGCCCCACAAGCAGCTGCACCTGTGTCCCTGGCATGGTGAGCTGCTGGTGGAGTAGCCACGAGCATAAAGCCACACTCACAGCACACCTTGGGCAGCCAGTGCAGCCCAAGGGAAGGGATCCTTCCCACCTGCTGGCCAAGCAGCACCACATGTGCTGTGTTGCTCCTGTTCAGTGTTTTTGCAGGTAACTGCAGTCAGAATGCTGAAGGGTTGGATGTTTCACTTTATTGAGAGGAAAGAAGACTGTGACATAGTCATTTGATTGAAAAATATGCAAGGAAGGACAGAGGGAAGAGAAGCAAAGCCTTGACATCTCTCCAGCAAGAATAGAAGAGGAAGGTGATAATAGGTCCTTTTTTGGAAAGCTGTGCTGCTTCCTTATGAGTCACTCCCATTCAGCTGGAAGGCCTTGTGTTGTCTTTTGCCCAGCACGGGAATAGGCAAAGCATCTCCCACAGAAATTGTAGGAGTCACAAGCCCATGTGCATTGAGTTCAGCTTTGGGAACTTTAAGTTTGTTGTGCCAGAGGCTCAGTGTGCCTCTCTCTGTATGTCCTACTGGTAAAGGCATTCATTGCAAATAGGTTTTGAGGCTTTTTGGCTTTCACTTTTGTGATAAAACACCCCTCCTAAAACTTTGGGGAAAGGATGGGAGAAAAGGAAAACTGCATGCAACTGACACTTTTATATTATTATTGAACTATTCTGAAGACAGAGAATCCTGGAATATTTTTAGTGATTTGAAACATTTCCATTTCTTTAGAAAAGTCTTTGCAGAAGCAGATTCTGGGATTTTGGCTGGCATTTCCCAGCAGCTGTTGCCAGCCTTCCTACAGGTCTGCTACAAAGTGCATAGACTCTGGTGTGCTGTGAGACTGTGTGTTCCTGGATGTTTTGTCTCTGTGACAGTCCCCAGTCCTCATTTCAAATTTTAGAAGTCTGCACAATGATAAGGGCTTGAGCATCACACTGGGCAAGTGCAAATGGAAACTGCCTTTGCTTGACCCCCTAAGGCCCACCATCCTTGCTAATAAAGATCCACTGTGTAACTCCCATTAAAAGTGGCAGTTGGAGGCCAGGAAAAAATCAGATATCCAGTGTTTGAAATATCTGTTTAGCTGCTGGGAGCCACCATTTGATCTTAAGCAGGATACTTAGATGTGTTCATTTTTAAGTGTTGGGTAGTTCAATGACTTCACTCAGCATTTGCATTTTATGGGGGTGCATGTAACCTGAGGAACGAAAGCAAAGTTTGCCATTTCCCGTAAACATTTTTATATAAAAGTGTCACATGAAAGGCTGTTGGATGAAAAAATTACTGTATTGTGGAGTGCCTGGAAAAAATCACTTAGGCATTATTTTAATCCTTGGCAGTAACTATTCCAATGTATATTGTGTGTTTAAGAAACCTAGAATACCGTTCCTGAAATGACTTTCTTACGACTCTGGGTACAGAGCCAAGTGCAGGGAATCTGTGTTTGGGTGAGCAGATAGAGGCTGTCCCCTTTGGGACAGTCAGACCATGTAAGGATGCAGAAGGATTCTGACTGTTTTACCTGGAATTTAATTCAGACCACATTGGCTTAGCAGTGGCATAAGCCTGTAACCAAAGCAAGTAAGCCTAAAGGTTGACAGTCATTAGGTGATTTTCCTTATACCCCAACAAAAAGCATTGATAATGAGTTCTCTCTGTTTGTCTTCTCAGGCTCTTTAGATTGGTTGCAAGGTGTTAAACATGCCACTCTTTTAGGGCTTTCATCTTTACGGCAACAGTGTTAAGTTGCTCTCCTTGCTAATTATAGGATAAAAAAGAACAGGGAATGAAAGAACCTGGAAAAGCCTGAAGATAGCCAAATGAGACAAGTGGAAAACACATTTTGTGACCATGAGGTGTAAATCAAAGATCTTATATATTCAATAGGAAGTTTTTGTCTTTCAAGTGGTAAAAGTATTTTGGTGATTAATTTTATGTTTAATCTTGTATCCCACCACAGAAATATAAGTTTAAAGAGTGATCTAGTGCCTGACAACAGAAATAGATTGAGAATTTCAAGCCTAAGATACCCCATGCCCTGCTGCAGTGTAACTTGCAGTACTTCCCTCTGAATTGCAGAGCTGCCCTTTTCAGTCCCTTGTCAGAGAAGGGAAAGGAGGAACTCTTTGTGCCAGCCATAGGAAAAGCCACAGAGGTTTCAGGCCAGGTTATTTATTCTCCTGGTGTTGCATTTTGTGCTGTAACATTCAGGACAGAGCCAAGATCTTGGAGGCAGGTGGGCGAAAAGCAGTTCTAGGCCTTTCCCTGTTGCAGCAACTTGTCAGGCAATCTCTAATAGCTGTTTTCATTCTCACATTGGTTGAGTCAGAGCCATCTGATTCAAAACTGCTGCCCTGACATTTGAACCTTTCAGACTATTCTGGCCTTACTTTTCTGTTGGAAAAGGAGGGAAAAAAATCATTGGTATGTAATTAATGGAGTCAGATAGAATCTGAAATCTGAATGACACTCATTATTGAATAATGAGATACAAATTCTTTGTTTTAAATCACTTTAGCATCACAATAGCATGGGAGGATTCAGAGAAGATGGTGACTTGTTTTGTTTTGCTTAAGCACTGATCTTGTACACACAGAAATGCTCATAACAGATGTTCTGTTAAAGAAAATCTTTACAGGGCAAACAGAATCATGGACCAAAATGGCAAAATGGAGCAGGTAGGAAAGGTGGAAGGAAAGGCAGAAGGAGATCAAGGTCTTACTTGGCACTTTTCAACTTGATGAGTCCCTGTCTAATTTTGTTTTAGAATCAGGTCTGTAGAGTTCTAGACAGGTAACTCTGTCTTACATCTACTTTTCTGAGGTATCCATCCACAGATATATTTCTGTCTGTATAACTATTGTCTCCGAGAGTGCAAAATATTACTAATGTATAACTTCTAATTGATTACTAAGCTATAATTAATTGTTCTTTTTAACTAAGAGGGAGTTTAAATGCTTTAAGGTCTCCTAATTTTGAAAGTAATTAATTGCAGATTAAATTAGAAGCCACTTGTTAGGTTTAACAAAATTAAATTCAAATTTGAAAAAATAGCTTTATGCTTTAAGGAGTAAGTGTTACATAGAGCAAATGGTTATAATTATAATTTGAATTATCTTTTTATCAATCCCAAAGTATAAAATATTTCTACTGCTGGAAACGTGGATAAGTTTTGGAGACATATTATATAATACTGTTGGATTCTGCAGAGACAGGTAGAGGTTTCAGACTGACACTGGATAGAAGCAAATGTAGGTTAGCTGAAATTCTAGGGCACCTCAGAGATGCTTTAAGAAAGTGTGATTCTATAGTGTTTTTAAGACTATGAGAGAGAAAAAAACAAACAAATGTTTACCTGTTTTAATAATATAGTCTGCAAAGATTTTGACATCTGTTTTTAGTGGTAACTGAAAGCCAAGGGATTTGGGGAAATTGAGCTGTCTGTGTGGGTAGAATCAGAGTTTTGTTCTTTAATGCCACATCCCAGGATGTGAGCTGACAAAGCTGCTTTCTATGTAAAATGCATAAGACACAAGCTTTTTTCTGCCATATGTAAAAGATAACTGAAACACTGGCAAATGTTTCAAAGGTTAAAAAATTTGCTCCATTTAGGCTCCCTGCAATTCAGAAAACTATTGAAATGTTTCTTTGTTATCTCTGGCCAACTCCCCTTGCCTGAATGCAGGCCTGCCCCATGCTCTCTTGCTTTGGCTCATTGCTGATCTGAATCAGCTCCACTCAAGCTCTCCTGTAGTGCTTGGAAGATCTCTGTCCGTCTGGCCTGGCAGGCTGCTGCCATGGATCAGGCATGCTCAGCGACTTTCCTCGGGATTAGAAAGCTACAAAATCTGTTCATGCCTCTCCCTGTGAGGAAGCCCATCAGCAAGCAAGATTTGGAGACAACCCAGGTAAGAATTGCTGAGTCTGCTGAGACACAACTGCATGTTCCACAAAACATAGCAAAGGGATCCCCTCACACCTTTTGGAAAAGAGATGGCTGGCTGATTTTATGCTGATATATATCCATGTGGACCTGGTTGTGGAAAATGTGATTTGGTTTATGCTGTTGAGAAAAATCACGTTCCAAGACTGTTTTACCAGTGTATTCATAATCCTATGAGCATCGCCCCTGGCATAATCTACCTACTCTTCTTCTTAGATCTTGTTTATACAGTTACATTGGAGACGAAGAGATTGGAGCCCAACTCAACAGAGCAGGACATAGCACAATGCAGTGAGCTAGTGTCACAGAATATCTGAGTATCCCACGTGTCCTGGGGACAGATTGGTACCAAGCTGGTTGGAGAAGCCCTTATGTGCCTCAGCTGACACAGTAGGTGCCAATTCATGCAAGAGGCAAAGGAAAGCAGCTACAATGTAACATAAGTTAACTTGCAGGAACCATTTCTGGAAGAGTCAAACAGTAAGAACTTTTAATACAGACTTGCTTTAATACCTGACAAATTAAAAATGCTCCTTCTTTTACATATGCTTTTTATGTAAGTGTGTAGTTTCCAACTGAAATATTTTTATATCTGATGCAACCTCTTCATGGGAACAGGTTTTCTTCTAAAGCAAGACAAGGCAAAAATGTCTAAAATAGTGCCTTTATTAGTGTTTTGTCACTTAATTAGTACTTAAAACATTGATCAGTAGGTCCATATACTTCTTGCAATTGCAAACGGTGTGCCCATGCTAATTCTGCAAATGTTTTGGGTAGTACAGATTAAGAAGTGTGTCACCAATGAAATGTGTATTAGACAGTTGTTTTGTGTTGTGTTGTGACATTAGGCTATTGCAGTTTAATTCTGTTATCTGGTCAGTTGTAGTATTCTGATGGGGCTGGGTAAGATAAGGTTACAGGAAGAGGCTGATATGAGAAAACCTCATGTGCTGCATTTGAGTGGGTCAAATGCATGGCGTTGTATATAAAGAAGTCTGTTCTTGTTGGTTAGCAGCTTCTATTATAGAGCAGAGGAAAAGATAGTGCTGTTTCATCCCCGTTTCAATCCAGTAGGAGTCCATTCCTCATCTAAGCTTTAGTGGTTGTGACATGATGTCTTTGGGAAGAGTGACATAAAAGTGAGGAAATGACGTTTGGAGAGGAAAATGCCACTTGACCTCAGAGGCTTGTCTACTCTTAAGTTTTTCTTAACCCCCACTTTTCTGTTTTGTCACTAGATCCTTTAATCCCTTCTCTCTCCATAAAAGTGCCAAGATGTCTCCAAGCCACTTAGACTGCAGTGTTTCCATGGTCTTAGTTGGCAACTAATTCCATGAGTTCATTATTCTGACCCTGAGTGAAATAGTTTGAATTTCCGGTACACACAATTATTTTGGGTTATGACTTCTGACTTTTGAACCCCTCACCAGAATGCACCATTTAAATCTCTTCATCAGCTCTGCGTGCTGTCACTGGGTCAACTCAGTGTCAATATTCCTCTCACAGCATTATGCTACTCAGAATTTCTTCCTATGTCTTCTCTTGGAACAAGTTCAGCAAAATCTGCAATCTTCTGTTCAGAAGGCGTGATTCTTTCACTATTAGTCATGTCTTCCAGGAGTCAGGGGATTGTTTACAGCATATGGGACAGTTAGGTGCTTTTTGAAAAGTGAACTGGAGTCAGTAACTAATAGTCCTTGCTGTGTATTTCATGCTTTCTGCAGCTGTGCTGGGCTGCATTCTGGTCTCATCTGCAGCAATACAGGCAGTAAGCAACACAAGCTATTTTAGTACACGACCTGAGTGCAAAAAGAGGTATAACTTAACAAAGCTGATCTGCTGACATTCCTCTGTGTAGTAAATACATTCTGTATGCATTTTGTTTTCAGTTTAAAACATCTTAATTTTCAAAAATATCATTAAAAAATAGCAGATATTAAATATCCAGTCACTGCACATGGAAGGAGATAATCTGATTTATCCTACTGTTTCTTTCACATATTTTGCTCTGTAGCTGTAGGAAGTAATATGATATTAAAGAGTAATTTTCCATCCAGTTGCTTCATCTATTTATTGTATTGATATTGTCAAGTGCTCCTGTAAAATAAGCTAGCAGCCCAGACTCACTTAATTCAGCCAAATACTAATCTACCAATATATATCTTTAGTGAAGCCTGATTTGGTGGAAGGGAGTTCAATTGAGGGTGCAAAATGGACATACAGATGGATTCCCAGATGGAACTGTTTTGAAGTTTGTGTAAAAGCAGATAATAATCTCCTGAAATGCACTCTCAGCCTAAAACAAGCAGAAAAAGACTTACACCACTGAAGTGGTATTTACTATTTTTTATTTCCTTCCTTAGCTTGCTATCAGCCATGGGAATTTACAAGCTTTCCAACAAGACTGAAGAAATCCAGGAAACCACAATGACAGATCCACTTGAAACAACCATTTCATGTGAGTGAGCTGAAGAAATACAAAATATTTTTTATCAGTGACTAAAGATGTCTATTGGAAACATCACTAATACTACAAAGTTCAGTGTAATTAAGAGTGTTTCTCATGCACGGCTGCCAGGCATTTGTTGGCATCAGTATTTTTTTAAGTGAAGGCCACTGTAAGCAATACACTTCTCTCAGAAATGAGGCTAAGATTAAAAGTTTTGGGCGCTTTCCTTAGGAAGTGTTCAGAGCCTGGCTTTGAGAAACAGTGTTCACTTCTCCATTCGACTCCAATACAAAATTCTAGGGCAGAGAACTTGTCAGTGCCTTTTTTTGTCCCACAAACTGTGACTATGGGTTGAGATGGAGAAAGCCATTTGTCAGAGCGAATCTCAGGTCCCAAGCTGAGCTTCCAAAGCAAGCAAAATAAAATAAATTGAGCACAATTTATCTTTAAATCAGTAAGATACAAGCAGTGTGGCATCTCAAATGTAATACTGGTGCAGATAAGCAAACTACTGTAGCTAGTGAGGTACTACTGTGTATCTGAGCATGTGGGTTTGAGATTGCTTTTGGAAAATACTCTGTCAGCTGTGCTAGCCTTCTCCTTTTTTTTTTTTTTTTTCTTTTCCCATGCTTTGCTGAGTCTTCTGCTTAGTCTACTTTAGGTCTCCTGAGTGGAAGTTTCCTTGACTGCTGTCTGCAAGTGATAACAGTATCACAGAAAGCTGACACAGTTACGCCCATCTCAAGTATGTTTTTTGGGGTGGAGCTTCATTTAGAGCAAGCTTTTGGTGCAAACGAAGGCATGTGGGCCCACACTCTCTGGCATTTTCAAGAGGCTTTTTTGCTGGTTTCCACACCATGGTTTGTATATGCTCACTACCAAGAGCTATTAATTCAGTAGGACTGAGACTGTTTCCCATAACACAGTACTCCATTGCTTCCTTGTTAAAAATGATCACATGGGTTTTTTGTAGGTTACAAGGAGTCCTCAGAATTTTGTAACTTCATTGGAAGATGCTTACAATTACCAATTAACTTCAGGCTTAATTGGCTTATTAGCTTGTCTTGTAACTCTGCCTTCCCTTTAAATTTTCAGCTTTTTTCCCAGATGTTGCTCAGCAGAGTGTCATTTTGTACTTACTTCAATTTTATAGATGCTTGGTGATAAATTCTGCTTGGTTTTGAATCTAGTTTAAATAACTATGCCTATATAGAACCTAGTTTACCCTGTATAAAATTTTGTACTGGCACCAATGTAAACAGAGCTGAAATGGCTAGCAGGCCACAGCATAATAAATCAGAATGATTAGTCAGCCTCCTGGGACACAGATGAGTCACCTCAGGTCAAAACACTTCTGGGAAAACTAGATAGCTGGTAAATGTATTACCAGCTGACTATCAAAGTCCCTGTGCCATACCAGGAAATATCCCTGCCGTGGGCAATTCTTCCTCTCCTGCAATGACAGAAGCAAACAGTTGTTAAGAATGCTCTCCTTCTTTCTATTCCTTGCTACCTACTCTGGCAAGTCAAACAAATTGTTTCTCCATGCTGTCCTCTGTATTTGTGGGCTAACAACACAGCTTTTTATTAGATGAAATACTATTTGCAGTGTAACATGCAGCCTTTTTATCTTCTAGTAGAAAAGAAGTAGTGCTACCTCACTAGCTTTTAAAATTTGTTTATTTAATCATCTTTTCCTCTTATATCAAATGGAGTCCAGACTGTGATTTCAGAATCATGCAGGAATGTCCTCTTTTACTGCATCACATTCTACTGTGATGTACAGAATTAAAGTGCAAAGTTAAACTGTGCTCCCACCTGAGTAAGGATTATATAGTTTGC
Source organism: Irena cyanogastra (assembly GCA_013397155.1). NCBI lineage: Eukaryota > Metazoa > Chordata > Aves > Passeriformes > Irenidae > Irena > Irena cyanogastra. The sequence continues at coordinate 1,030,003 of VWZV01011696.1, forward strand.
TTCATAATGGTATGTGAAACTAACCCCCCATCTGTTCTCATCATTATCTCTTCCTTTTCATACTGGCAATTAAAGGGCACTTGAAAATGCCCTGTTGGGGCTCAACACTGATGCCTCAAGGTAAAGTTTCTTAAACTCATCTAGAAACACCCACAACTCCTTTTGAATTTGACAGGCAGAGCTGATCAGCAGATCCACAAGGCCCTTTGCCTGTTTGTTTTTATAAGTAACTACTCTCCAAATAAAATAGAAACTCTTTCTATCTTAGCCTTTTCCATATAATCTTATTTTAGATGTCTCTAGATATGCTACAAACAGGGAGGGCCTTGGTGATTTGTCCATGACCTCACTAGGGATGAATTTACTAAGGAGTCTGTTAGTTACCTCTTCTCCTTCCCTTCCCTTTGCTTTTGCCTACTTGCCTATTATAATTTCCCAGCAGAACCTGTCAGCCAGGACCTGTTGAACATCATAGGTGGATCCAAGTCTGATCTAATAATTTGCATCCATTTTTTATACCCCTGAAGCTTTGGATAGTAACCTTATTCCAACATGTTCTCTTTATCTTGTGTGTACCTCTGTGTCAGAGGTGTAGCACCATCCAGAGATTCGGGACAAATGGAGCTGATGGGAGTGGAACTGTCTGGAAATGTTCCAGTGATGCCAAGGTCTGCAAACACAGATCTGTTGAGGCTAAAATATTTGGAATTACATGCATTTTTTCTGAATTGCTGCAGCCTTCCTAGAGAATATGATCTTGCATCTGGCACATGGCTGCTTTGGGAACATGATCCCAATGCCTCTTGGGGTCTCAGATCTCAGGCTGACCGATAGTGGCCTGCTCTGCATCAGAGGACTTTGAGAACTCCACAGAGGAGCAGCCCACCCAGGCAATGTGTTCTGGAAGGGGTTCCTTGTGTTTGGTGCCCTTTCCAGCTTTGGAGACAGATATCTCAGAATCCAGATACTCAGCCTCATGTGTGAGTATATTGTTTGTCAGAGTCCTAAACAAGGAACTGAACATGTTTCTATTCCTACAGGGTGTTACTTTCTTTGTGTTTGCTTCTTCAGATTCCGCCCGGACAGACATTTATATAAAGAGTAATTGTGACCTGGAATTTTACCAGTGAATACATATATTTCAGAATTTGTGTTCTGTGAACCACATTAGTCGTAATGTTTGCTTTTGAATGAAAGGCTTGTTTAACTTACCAACCCAATATGAGTGCACCTACTGTCTCTTACAGTAAAGAAGTTGCAGCCGAAGACACATATCTGATAATAATTTTGACTTTTTTTCTGTTTGAGATGTAGGCCTATAAGGTATTTCATGATACATCTGAGAATTTTGCAATGTGTGGACAATGGCAAACACAGGAAAAAAAGGGGTCAGATGATTTGGTTAGAGCCAGTTTGTACATGCCAGTGATGTTCAGCTAATAAATAACTTAGTGCAAATAGATAAAATTATCTACAAAGCAATATATATGTATATTTAGCCCCTCATTGCTGGTTTGGTCACTTATCTGCCTTGGCCAGAACCACACTTTCTAAACCTATGAAAAACTTAAATTTGTTTCAGAAGAGAAAGAGCGGTTTTATTACAAGAGAGTTTGTTTATTTCACTCCGGTAGACATCATGAAGGATTTGATATTGCTGGATCAGATAAGTGTGATTCTTAGGTTTTTCTGACTAATCTTTTTGAAGCTTAATATTCAGATAGCTTGGCAGTGGGTATTTAACAAACCTTAAGGTAAGATAAATGTCCAGTGGCCTGTCAAGGTTCTGTTTCCTAGGCTGGATGGGATTCTAAACCTTCAGACAGATAAATCAAGTATACGGCTCCTGGGAGATTCAGATGTAAAACTGATCCTCTCCTGATGATAAAGCTCAGTTAAGCATCTCTTAAAGATTTTAAAATATAGGCCTCCGTCCTACAGGATAAGGCACATCGATTCACTGGCTTCTGCTAAGGATTTACTTCAAAACAGGTGTCCTCAAGTGTGTAAACAGGGCAGGATTAAAACAGATTCCACCTTACTTTGGTTTCTGGGAAGCTTTTACCAGAGAGTATGGAAAACTGGTGTTACAGCCATATAGATACTGTTCTCAATGGCATAAAATCCCAGTGGTCTACAGAAATTGAACCTGACTGGTACTTTTGTGTGACTGAACAGACCTAGTTATCACCTACCATTATTGGTTTTTTTCCTATTGCTGCAGTTGTCAATGGGACTTAAAAATACAGGCAATAATGTCAATGCCACAGAGTATATGACTGAAACTGAAGTACTCTCTTGGTCCTGTGGATTTTAATTTGTAACCTGGATCTTAACTCTATTAAAAATCCAGGTAGAAGTATCCTTCTGGCTTCACACATCTCTTTTGGACTCATTTCCTGCAAACAAAACTTCTCTATTAGCAGGCCCTTCCACAGAGAACTCTTTGTAGAATTAGGACTGTAAGCAAGCTGTGACAGAAATGCCAGCTGTGACATAGGATTGTGTGTCAGTGCTGTGAGAAGATGGCAGAAGAGCCTAGTTCCTGTGCAGCACTTCTCATTCATAGATTCTTTGAGTGTCGTTTTACAGTAATATCCCAAGGTCACTCAGCAGATAAGTGACACAGCTGGAAATGAAGTCCAGGTGTCCTGAGCCCTAGACCACTGCTCCATCCATCCTGCCTCCAAAGAAGCAATGTTTGCAAAGAGTTGTAGGAAATGCCCGATTTGCCTTGTGTTTCACCCCGGCAAAGGAATGTTAGGTCAGCAGTATTTATCATATTATCTTGATCTCACTAATTTTTACTTTTTAAAGAGCTCTCTCTGTAGTGGAGCTTCTTGTAAACTCAAAACGTTGTTGGTAGAGCTTGGAAAATTTCTTGCAAGCTATTGATACTTGTAAAATGGCGATTCCGAAACTTTGCCTGTGGAGCCTGGAAAATGGTAGTGGGAGAAAGTGATCTCCTGGCAGCATGTCAGCTGTGGTCCCACGTGCTGGTCTGATCCCACAGATGACTGGATTTGAGGGTAAAGTATGAATGGTCCTGTCTCTGCTCTGTGTTGGATTTCTGCCTTGCTCTGAAGGGAATGGGTTTAGAGCTACAAACTCACTGTCTGTTTCTTGGTCGGGAGCTGAACAGATTGCCGGACTTAAAAGCCCCACCACCCATTGCTACAAATCTATTAAACATCTCCAGTTAACCATACAGCCTCCTGCTTCAGCAGCTGAGCATGTAAATTCCTGTGACCAAATAACTGCACAGTTAACTGCTTTCACACGTGCTCCCAACGTGTCCATCTCAAAAGGTGAAATCCTGGCTTGGCTTTGCCCCATGGGCAGCGGGACGGTGACCAGGACATGGCTCTTTGGGAGGCTGGATGGGGCACCCTGCAGCCTTACAACTGCCTGGGCATGGGCAGAAGGTGTGTGGGCAAAGGCAGCCTGGTGACAGTGGCACCTCTGGCTGTCCCTCATCCTCCTCTCCCCCCACCCTGTAAGAGCCAGTGGCTGCTGTGGAAGGGTTTCCCACGATCTGATCCTGATGGAGCTGGGCAATGGGGCTCATGGTGGCTCCCCTGGAGCGGTGGCCCGGTGTGTTCTGGGGTGCTCCCCGCCGCCCCCCAGCCCCACCACACCTGTGCGAGAGGAAACTGCTTTTATTTTTCTACTCCGAGGCTGCGGGCAGGTTTTGTTCCAAGTGGAACAATGCTCTGAGGGGCGAGGAGTTTCGCCTGGCTGCCCCTGCCCGGGCTGCCACGCAGGGGCTGTGAGGAGCCAGCCGCGCTCGCCATAGAAGGCCCGCGTCCCCTCGGGCCGGGACCCCGCGGCTGAGGCGGCGCAGGCGGAGCGTGTTTGCCTCGGCCGCCGCGGCGAGCGGGCCGCTGGCCGCCGGCCAGGTCCTGATGTTTCCTCTCGCCCTTGTTCGCAGAGGCATTCAGGAAAACAATTGGGAGCGATGAGAGCTTTCCCGTTCCGGCGGTGCCGGCCAGCGCAGCCCGGCCTGAGGACCTGCCGCCAGCCACCTCCGCGCTAGGGCTGGGGGACGGGCGGTGTTCAGCGGATTACTTTGAGATAAAAATGCCCTCATGGGCGCGGTGGTGCGATGGGTATAAAGTCTGTGCATGAAGCAGGACGCAGGCTGCCCAAGATGTCAGCTGTGCCGAGGAAATCTTATGGAACACAAACTAAGAAGGACAGAAATGCTCAAACTACCGGCCGTTTGCATTACCCGGGGCACGGTAGCAAAAAACGTGAACGCAAGGAAACCTGGCAAGTCCCTCCTTGTACAGATACAACCACACCAATTGTCATGGAGCCAGCCAGGTGCTGGGAATGCCCCTTCACAGCTCTGGGACTGCCTGAGACCTTGCAGGTTCCTGATTTCCCTTGCAGATCTGAGCCTGCGGGCCGAACGGGGCACAAACCGGCAATGACATGTTCCGGATGCCGGGGTAATTCCATGTGACCAGAACAGACTCCAGAGGAGTTTACCAGCTCTCGCTAATGGCACTGGGGGAGAAGTGCCCACCTTGAGTCACTACAGCTCAGAGAAGCTGGGCAGCTGAGAAAGAACCAGCTGCCAGGGCTGGTATAGAATAGTAAAAACGAAGTCAGAAACGTGGCTGCAGAGCGTTTGATAGCCTCTTGCTGGTTCCCCGCACCAGCTTGTGCCTGCTCTCCTGCTCTCAGGAAAGAGCCGCTTGTTGGGTGAAGCCTCGTATGTGCAGATGAGGCACATTCAATATTGCAGCTTGAGTTCTTACGTTTCAGGATCAAATTTAAAGGTGTTTCCTTGTTCAGGAGGCAGGAATGCTAAAACTAACGTTGAATCTTGAAGTGGCGTCTCTCATCAGAAACCTGTACACAAACGACCATTGTTACTAGAATAAGGTTTTTCTTTTCAAGTAATGATCCCCTGACATCTAACTGCAGGAACCTGTTTTGGAAGAACTATAGCCTTAAGGGCAGATGCACTGGTTATACAGGAGTGCATCCATTTTTCCACTGTAGATGTGAAAGCCTTTGACATATTACAGCCTAAACAAATTTATATTTTAATGAAATTTGAAAAGCACCTGAATTGTTTTTAAATGGGTTTCTTTCTAAAATAGTCTCAAGAGCACAAGCTGCAGTTTTCAGCTGCACTCTCACATCAGAAGGAAGTTGCAGGTAGAAGCTACTTTGAGCTAAAAAATTGCACAGTTCTTGTTGCTGTTCAGCTGGAGAGGGATGCACTGCATGTTTCTCTTTAGGGCTGAACAGTTGTAGCTCAAATCCAGCAGTACCAACAGGGAGTTTTAAAAAGCAGTCTACCCTGAGTGTCATGCCTTTTCATGCTTGAAGAAACATTAGGAACTCTGTCTCAGTTCCAGTGAGTTTGTAACATTCCTTTATCTCTGTGAAGTCTCACATTTTTCTAGAAATTGTGGCAGCCCATGAAATGGACTTCATTTTGGAATTATAAACTCTGAATTCAAATTTTATCACTTCTTGGAGCTTAACAGAGCACTAGGTTTGTGATTTTATTCACAAAGCTATGGATCATTGCAAATTGCTTCCTACTATTTGACAGCTTCCTTTTTAGAAATTTCAACACTCCAGCTATCTGCCTTCAGCAGTGTATGATTCTAATCACTGATATGATTTCATAATCCTTTAATTCAGCAAACATTCCAGATTATCAACATATGCGATTTGTATTTTGGGAGAGCACAGTGCAGAAAAATTTTCCTGTTGTCAGGCTTTGGGCTTTGTAGCTGAAATGTACACATTGTTAACCAGGGGTAATTTCTTAGATGGAGTTTATAAATATGTGTAACTGTTTTGGGTTGTAGAGATGACATTCCCTTCAATGAATGTAAGACATAAAGCTGCTGAGTTTAAAGCCAAATTCAGCAGGAAGAAAGAAAATTACTTCCATATATCTTCTGTATGTCATTAAATGGAAAATGAGATAATTCTCCCATACATCTGAAAACTAAATGAAAAGGTCTATTCTCCTCAGTTTCTGTGGATAACTTCAGCTAATTTTTGTGGCAGTTATGCACATTGATGGGAGAAAAGATGCCTCAAGTAGGATGATACGGTATACATATATTACTAAATAAAATACTCATTTTACTTAGGATAATCCCTCTTTGTTCCAGATATATGTAGGCATTCTTCTTAAAACAAGTGTTTCAGTTGTCAGGATGACTTGATACATTTGTTCTTTGATGTCAAATTCAGTTGCATCACTGTGGAATGGTTGCTACAGAAACCCCAGCCCAGTTTTTAAATGTATTGAGTTCACTCCTTATTATTTAGAAAAGCTGGATTTGATTTCTTTCCTGTAAAAAAGTTCATCATAAAATGGGTGAAACCTCTAAAACTGAAGCGATAAGCATGGAAAAAGTACCCAGATAGTGAGATCAGAGACAATATGGAAAAAAAGCAATTTAGAGTCCCACAACAAAACAAAATCTATCTCTCAATAGATAGCTCCCCGTTGTAATTGAAACACGAGCTAAATTAGATCAATACCAAAATATTAAAGTGTGCCAAACCTGTTTTCTGTAGGCTTTGCTATAATTAGATTCTGATGCAAGAGATAGCTTAAGTAGGCAAAGACTGTTGACTCAAGACCATGATTATCCATAGAAAAAGAGCTTCCTGCTAAGGTATACAGTACATTTATCTGGTGTTTCTTGAAGAATTAATACATTTCTATCCCACCCTTCCATGCTGATTCATTTGAAGTCTGGATCTTGCCTACAGTAAATCTCTGTCTTGCTTAACAAGAAACTATTTCACTGTATAAGTGAGGCATATTGACAACAGATTTAACCCAGACAACTCAGCTTTATTCAATCAGAAGAATGCTGGCCTGGTTTCAGGTTTCTGGGATACAGGCACAAATGGACATGCCCCAAGTAGAATCCATTTGTTTTCCCATGAATGCACCTAGTAGGAGGTCAAATAAAAATAAATATTTTGGCTCTTCAGAGCAAGATAGATTTCTGGAGTATTTGTGATTCAGAGTGGAAATGTGATTACAAGAAGCAGAGGTAGCATCTGAAATATGTTCTGTTGAGAGTGAAAAAAGCATTGTTTTCTCTCTCTCTCACTCTGTTTTAAGCTGTGGTTATGCCTTGTCTTCACTAATCAGGTTTATGAGAATAACAACATAGATCTTTATGTTGCTCCGCTCTTTGTAGACGCTCAGGAGTTAAGAAAAAATACCCATTTTTGTAGCCTTTTAGGCTTTTTTTTAAATGTTGGTATAACTTAAGCAAAGGAGTAGTTTATTGACTTCCTCTGTGATAGTAAGAATAAATCAATTTAGATCCAGTATACTAGGGGTCTCAGATTCTCTGTGGAGTTCCACCAAACAATGGAATGAATTGTGCAAGGGCAATTTGTCCCTAATGTTTTTGGCTATTTGATTTTGTTGAGGTTTTGCCGGTATTATTTAGATATTCACTGTAATTTATACTGCTGTGTAAAAAAACCCTGCATATTTGCCTGCAGGGGAGTGAGTGCTCTCTGAAACAGTCCTTTGAACATAATAAAAGTGAAATCCCCAGGTAATAAAAAAAAATCCCTGGCTTTTATGAATAATGCATTTGTGAAACAGGGGGGAGAGGAAGTTCTTTTTTGATTTATTCCCCCTCTCTGCTCCCCACTCAACCTGTTGGCAGAAACAAAGTCTAGGCTGGGAGTGGGTTCCTACATTGTGAATGTGCTCTCAGACACTTTTTAAAGTCCTGGCCTAAATGCTGCAACACAGACACTAAATACTGGTAATTCTGATTTATTTGTTTGTTTGTTTTTAAAGTCTGTGGGTGTCTTCCCCTGTGTATTGACCATCTGGTTGTGGGTTAGGCTGTTTGGGATATGCCTGGCATGCTGAAAAGCAACACAAAATTGCAAAGTGATTGGAAGCCCACTGAGGATGGTTTGTTTAGGGTCCTCAGTGAGCTTTGACAGAGAGCAGGTGTTGTGATGATAAATTCAGAATGGGGTTGAGGATTTTTCTCTTCAGCTGGTAAGTGTGTGGGAAATGCTGGAGGCGCGCTGTAAAAATAAATTATTCTTATTCAGGAGATACTGAAATGGAAACACTTTTGTGTCACAATCTCAGTGGGAAAGCTGTTGGAGGATTTTAATGGCTTTCACCCCATAGCAGTGGTTTGGGTTCAGCACAGGAGGGTCCAAACTCAGGGCTGAATTATGGCTGTCGAGCCCAAGTGAGAATGAAAAACAGAGTTTTAAAACATTGCCAGAATACCTATTGCTGTATCTTTGGTTTTTGAAATAAAGCTGGCAGTTTACAAAGAGAGGATATTGGAGAAAATTTTCATAAGGTGTGAGGGGTGTACACCAGGCAGTAGAGAATCAGTTCTCTCTGGTTTCTGAGAGTATCAGTGGATGTGATGCTCTTACAGCCTGTTAAACTTTGAATAATCTTTTTAGGAATAAAATATATTTTCTGTGACTGTGATTGTGCCAAATCATTTTAACTTGCCAGAAAGCTGCTTTGGAAGGACTTGAGGAAACCACAGCTGGGAATTGTGTCACAGATATAAAATGAGATTTATTTACTCTTCTACATCCAACACTGAAATAATAAGGAAGTCAGGAACAGATGAAAGAAACACTTGCTTTTTAGAGATTTATTTTTTAAATTTTGATTTACTTTTTATAGAGTTTCTGTAGCAAATCTGTATTTTCAACAGGGACTTAACTCTCTTCTCACTGAGGTCATTGCCAAATGAATAGTAGGAATGAGGCTGTTTTGGGGGTAGGGAATAGAGTGCATGTGCTTCATGCCTCTGCAGCATCTTGAGGATTTCAAAGCACCATGCTCAGTGTGCAGAGCCTGTTCTCAGGCCCGTGTCCACTGATGCTCTTCTCTGCCTGCTTGTTTTGCCTGTGGAGCCTGCTTATCTTACTGCTCAACATCAGAATTCAAGTGGTGGCCAGGGATTGACTTATACTTCCACAAATAAAGTATTTTATCACTATGATTTTTAAATGCTGATCTATCTTCATGAATCCTAATTTATTCAGCATAAATTAAAAAGAAAGAGACCCGCTGATGATAATTCTTCTAGTCTTTACTTTTTGGTGTTACTTATATTTGCATAACTGACCAAGTTACAGAGTGAGGGGTAAATGTTATACTCTCTTCTGCTTTTCCTTATCTAATTTACTGAGAGATGCATTAGCACAAAATCTGTCCTCTACCCTGGTGCAGACAGGAACTTTCATGTATCAGAGATGATAAGGACTATAGTAATAATGGGAATCTGAAAATACAATACAGCTGAGTACATGTGTGCTTGTGTACAACTTTCCTCATTGTATTTGAGCTTCTAAGAGTATCAGGCCAGTAAATTTTGTGTTCTGTTGATACGAATTATTTATTAAAATGCTCTTGCTTTGCATCAAATGAAACATGTTAGAATGCAGTGATTCTTTTCCCCTCAAATGAATATCCATTAAAAATAGCACTTAATTGTTTTTGAGTAACTGTTTTAACCATTGGACAGGTATCTACTTTATAAGCAGAAGCTGCAGGGGGGTAAAGAATGAGGCAGAGCAGAGACAAGCAGAAACTGCTGATTGTTGCAGGTTCCACAGCACTGGCAGAGGAGTAGAGGGAGCAGTAGCATGGTAAAGAGGCTGGGGTTTTAGGAAAGGTGTTTTAATCAATGAAAACATTTTTAAGGATTCCTTAAGAAGCAGTAGAATTCTTGAAGCATATAGCATGGAGTCCTGAGTAGGGCCAAGCCCTTAGGATTGTATAGTTTGAAATACTGAGGTTTGGATTTGAAGAACATACTTCCTACCAAAAAGGCCTGTTTGTATTCTACAGGTATTAAAAAACTCCTAAACTTGACAAATTTGAGAGAAAGGAGCCAAAATTAAGCAGAGGAATTTTAATAATTTCATGATTGAAATGAAATTATCTAGTTCACCTTGTATCTTTACAACCCATTCAAATGTTTATGGTAGGATTTGTGTGAGCAAATGTATAAACCCTGAGGCAAAACGTGCTGTAAGTGCTGTGTAAGATGCACTTGTCACCATTTCATTTAAGTTCCATCTGCTTCTGCTTGGGGTGATTTTGTACTGTTTTATGGACAGCTATTCCAACAGTTCTGAATGAGCTTTTTTGGGATGTAGGTGGTGTTATCAACATTTTTACTGAACTTTTTTAAGAAAAAAAGAATATTTCATTGACAGGAGAGCACTTTTTTCATGTTACTGTGCTGCAGGCTCACATGTTTTCAAGGCTCAACTGTCCAGTCTGTCTTCCTGGAATGGATGCATGTTTCCTCCACTTTAGCTGATCCTCTCACATGAGAAAGGTGTGTATGTAACCTGAACTTTAGAAAAGCGAAAAAATCTGTGGTCTTAATTCATACTGCATGTACCTTTAGCCATTGCAGGATTTGGGACTCTCACTGAGCATTTCCACTGAGTGTAGTTAGTTCAACTTTTCCTTGGATTTGCACAACTGAGTGTGACTGAGTGCTTCAGTATTACTGGGAGGTGGGTGAATTACTTTCTATCAAAGTTGCTTTTTCAACCAAATATCAGTTCTTAGAATATTTACTGGTTTTTTAAGCACCTGATCCTCATGGACGGTCTTGCTTTAGCTTTGGAAAACAGAATTTAGAAAACTAGAGACCAAACTATGATGATGCTCTTCTGGGAAAAAGGGCCAGTGTTTCCTGAGAAGGTTTACTGCAGGGCCAGGTTTGTTGTTTGCAATCCCTGCCTTATGCATGCTGAAACTGTTAAGAAATGCCTTGTATTTTCTTTGAGAGAGATGAAGGTTAAAGGAGTCCTGAACTATTTTATTGCTACTTTGGCAATCTCAGCCGACCCCATTTAACACCTTGCTGTTTAGCACATGCTTGCAGCGGAGGTGTTTAGCTCTTTTTTAAACTGCATAGTAGATTTTCTTGTTGTGATTTTATAAATTGGTTTTTCAATGCAGTTCTGAACCTCATTATATTCATGACTTTACAAGATGCCAAAGAGAGCAGTCCTCCAAACTGAGGCTGTAGATATCAAATAGTAACAAATTTCTTGACCTAACACATCTCCTGACAGAGTAATACTCCATGTTCCTATTCCTTGTCGTACTGAGTTAAAAGATCTCAGATAAATAACTCATGTGCTGTTGTCATATTTTAAATTAATTCCTTCTTGGTATAATCAGCTGCACCTCCTCCTGTAGTTTTGGAGCCTTGTATCATTGGCTTCCGTGACTTAAAATTCCCTTGGAAAATGCTTGTTCCTGTGATGGTGTTTTCTTTCCTCCCACTGAGCAAATCTGTGAATAGTCCAATGAATTGGCCTTTTTTTTGGGTTGGTTATAGGAATCAGTTGCTTTCACTTGCTCTTCATTTGTGTTTCTCTTCCTGAATCATTCAACCAAGTGCAATTACAGCATGTTAGTCTTTTATACTGGAATATCTCCTGAAAAATAAGAGACTTCTAGTTCTGCAGTACCAGCTGTTGCTGTCCTAGGAAATGCTTGAAAAGCCACTGAGACTCAGATACTGAAGTAGAGTTTCTACTCTACTTCTCTACTAGAGTTTGTATAACTTCTGTGAATAAATTCAGAGGCAAAGTTGATTTTCTTGTGCAGAGCTATTGATATTTGTGGAAGAGACATTATTGTTTTGGAGTACTATGTAAAAAATTTCATACATGCAAAAAGTGTGAAAAATAAAAACAAATCCCATTGTATCTAAGACTAAATACTTGTCAGTTTTTAGGTTTTGGAATAAAGCAAATTTCGTTGCTAAGAAAGCATGCCAAAAACATTGAAACTACTAACTTCCACCCTTTATTTGATGTATCTGCATTATGAATCAGTGTTACTTGGCAATTTTTAGAATAAAACATTTGCATCTACACTAGCAATTTGACATGATGCTTCAGCTGAGTACGTCTTAAATGGTGAACTAATAAAGTGGTTTTAAATGGAAATTGAAATTATGTATTAAAAAACATTATAGTGATTATCTCTGATACTTTAGTCAGTTAAATAAATAGTTGCTTAGGGAAATATGTACAGGATGGAAGAAAATTCTAAACAATTTTAGAAATACCTGTCTGCCTTGCAACATATTCAGAAGGTGTTTGGATAGTTTCTTATCCCATAGAAGATTCAGCCTTATTCAGAGGCCCAAAACAGGTCTGTGTCCCAAAAGATAACATTGTCCAGGAACAAGCAACGGTCCTCATGATGATATGAAGAGAAACTTCATGGAGAGTGAAAAAACTGGCAGAAAAATTGTGATTTCTAAGCTCTGGAAGCCTGATTATTGTAGAGTTACTTGCAAAGGAAATGCTGTAATCTAAAAACAAAGAAATCCCAATGGAGCTTAATTTGACATTTTGTAAATCAGCTGTGAAACTGTATTTATGTTACATATTTATTCAAGTATAGAAACTCTGGAATGCTCTGATATGTTATTATTTTGTTAGGGTGAGAGATCATGGCTAGCAGTTTTCAGGGGTTTTCCTCTATGGCCATAGAGTCTTTGCTTAAAGGATAGGAAATTGTGCAGAATACACTGCATCTTCAAAAAACACCTAATCAAACTTGTTCTTAAGGATATTTTCCAACCTAAATGGTTCTATGATTCTGTGATTCATTACCAAAACATAAACTGCACACTGCTCTTCCTGAGGCTCTTCTGTGCAATTATCTGTGGAGGTGCCATCCTCAGTTTGCAGTGCTGTTTTTGCCAAGGTCTGTGTTGGTGTGCAGTCTGTGTGGCATAGCAGTTCTCAGTGGCCAGGAGTACTTTCCACCCCACTTGCTGGCACATAGCTGGTATGAGACTGCAGTGAGGTAGCCAGCAAAACAGTGAAGGGTCACAAAGGGTGGGATGTGTCAGTTCTGAAACTGCAGCTTACAGCACTAATTCATGGAGGAAGTATGCCAGGGGTGTGGAGGCCTTTGTCCTGGGGAATGTTGCCCCCACCTCTGTAGTGCTGACATCAGGAGCTTTTCTCACTGTTCTCAAGCTGCAACAACATTGTGCCTTTTCACTGGAAACTGTGACAAAGTGTTGGTGATTTTTTTTGGCTTTTTTTTTTTTTTTCAAAACTTAAGTGATTTGCATAGTTTTAATAGAAGTAAAATCCTGGTTATAAATGGCCACTATGACCTCAGGAGGCCTCTTGACTGAGAGGACCATTAGTGCAGAATCACAGTTAGCAAAGGCTCTCTCTCTAGTGTCCTAAATCTGACCCGATCTGCCTCTTTGGCTTTCGGGGAAAGTGAGTCTGAAAGCTTGTCTGTGATATGACAGCCCAGTGAGAGGTTAGGCAGTGTCCCAAGTGAACAAAGTTGTGCCCAGATTAACACAGGGCTGTTTTATATAGAAATGTGAATGGAGAAGTGTTTTCCTTCATATGGTAGCAAAAGTCAAAAGGTACATAGTCTGAGAATGGAATTTCTCTCTCTGGTGTACTTAGAGGGACAGAGTAATGCAGAGCTTGGCTACTCTGGAATACAACAGGAGCAATGCTATGTTCCAGGGAGGAGGGAGACTTCTGGATGGAGGGGCAAGGAGAGACAGAAGACAGGGTGGGGGTTAAGGAAGGTGCAGGTTGGTAAGTGAGGGATTCTGGAAGTATCCAGTGTGGGAGGGCTTAGGAGAGGCATATAAATGGATGGAGAAGGAAATCACAATATAATGAGGAAGAGGTGCATGCACAACGGTTTGCGTTGATTACAACTTCAGCACATATTTTCAATGTTTCACCTTTGTTTCTCTGAATTAAAAACTGTTTGTGATCTGATTGCTGGCCTGTTCTGCAAATTTTTTCTTGCAGGCAAGGGAGAAATTAGAGATGTGACTGCAGAATGCCATGGAACTATTTGAGCTTCCTAAATGCTAGCTTACTCAAGTCCTGGAAGCAATCTTTCCACAGGAGTTTGAAAATCAATCCAGTTCAATTTATTTAGCAGGCAGGTCGTTAGTGTTTTGCAGCCTTTGTGTAAGGCTTTGTGCTGCTGCAGGCAACCAACCAAATTGGGTGCTTGGCTTTAACTGTCTAACAGTCATGGCTTTGCAGAAGTGTCTTGAGTGGGGTATCTTGTGCAGAGCCAGATTCTATGCAAGGGAATGAGGACCTGCTTTAGCAGTAAGACTGAATAAGTTGAGGAACAGAGGAGTAAGACTTCCAAAAAAATCTATGGAGTTGAACAGCTGTCAAAGAATCTTCTTGGCCAACATTAATATATTGTGGCAACTCTGAGTCCTAAGCAGGAACATCCTCATTCTGGGTTTTGGTACAATGTCTACCATCAAGAGCTTTGTATTTCATTGAGCCTTCAGCATCAGTTTAAGAAAATCAGGATGATTTGTAGCTTAATATTCAGGCATGACTTTCAAAACTACCAGCTGCTGCTTATTGAGTAACTATGGTAAGTGGTTGATACATGCTCTGTTTGGGCAGCAGGAGAAGGTGAAATACTCCCTTCCCCTGCCACCTCTGAGAAGGCTCAAGTATAGAAAGAATCCTTGGGAAACTCTGCAGTGGCAGTAGGGAATTATGAACCTGGAGAAAATGAAGTCACGCTGGGGAATACTTGTGCTGCCATCATCCGTGGTTCCCTGGCATGCCTGGTGCAGGTCAGCACCCTGGCCAGCCCTCCTCTGCCCTGCCCCACCTACCAGGGCTCTGCTGGCCATGCTGGGGAGGATGCCCTGGTCCCAGCAAGGGGCTGGGATGCCCTGTGCTGTCACGCACAGGTGTGTGAGTGTGTGGAATGTGATGGAAAGGTGGGGATGGAAGGTGACCATCTCGCTATTCCTTCTCCCTTGTGTATGGGAGCGTAGAGCCTGTTAATTCTTACACCTGATAAAATTCTGCAGGGATAAGATCAGCTGATGGTAGTTGCAAACATGTGGAATTTACAGTAAGTTCTGAGCTTACTTAACCAAGCAGGAAACGACTGGATCATAAGAGTGCACAGTACACTGGTTATAGGAGAGCTGGAAAATCCTGGTTGTGGAAAACCTGCATAATTCTAAATAAATACTGAGGCTGATGAATTCTTGTGCTCCTGCAGAACCCAGGCTCTATAGAAAATTTGTAGCTGAGGTTTCCCATTTACTTCTGCATCTGATTGACCTATCTGATCTTGCTTACTCTCTTCCCATTGTGCAGCTGTTAATGTGGCTCCCAGCTCCCAAAAGAGTGCACAAAGGGCACTTCTCTTTTTGTACACTCAGCTTTCTGGACACATGCTTTACAACATGAACACCTGTGTATATCAGGGTGCTGTCTTCCCTCTCCTGCAAGCACAGATGTCATGCTCAGAAAGTGCACTTGCTGACTTTGTGCAGAACAGCATGGAACCAAATGAAGGCAGCTTTTGAGAAGCTTGATGCAAGAGTATCTCCCTGCAGCTCTGCTGTGCCTTGGTAAGTGGATGGAGTTGTTCACTGTATTGCTAAGGGCCCATTGTGCCCAACTTGATGAAATCATTGGCAGTTTTTTGCTGACCTTACCAGACTGGATGTCTTTCTTGCTCCTATCCCTCACTTTGGTCTCCCTGTAACTGAGGGAAGATAGCCAAGGTCCCTGTGTGTGATATCATCTGAGCGCCTGTTGCAGCTACTGTTTGTGCCAACATTGTGTCCACCCATCAGAATTCTGTGAAACAGATAACAGAAAACTGCTCCCACATTTCCAGAACATGTGGAAGTGCAAAGTAAGGCCCTGCTCTTCAGAGAATGTCTCTTGTCTCTATGTTAGAAATAGGACGTGTTTATTTTTCAGACCTCTGCTTTTCTGGCAAAGTTGGTTAAAATTGGCCAATGGCTTCAGAAGTTACTGGAGGAGAGGGAATTTATAATCAGACACAGACAAGCTGGCTTTATGTGACTGTGTGAGCCTCATTTTTTAGGAAACCATGGTAAAATATGTGGATAAAGTTGCAGTAATATTAAGGTTAGAGTTCATGCTGGCCTGTATTTCTCTCTCAATTTTTCTAGCATGACGGTGTTAGTCAGCCTGAGCTTTTGGAAACTTTTTATTCCATAAGCTGAAATTTTTTAAACTTAGATTCTCTATCTTCCCTCATTTTTCCTTGCTGAGTTTAATCATTAGGTGGGAAAGTGACCTCTTTAAAAATAGAGGAGCCAGTGTAGAAATATTGCTGGCTAGATTTATTTGTTGTCTTTTGTAAAAAACTCAATGTTGGCAGAACATTTTGATTCATTATGGTCCTAAACCAGCATTAAAGCCTTCTGGCTAGATAGATTCCCTTGTGGCCTGCCAGGACTCCCAATCACCATGATGATCTTGAGAAAGAAAACATGCTTTACATCTGGGAGCAGGGCTGTGTCCTGTTAAGCATGGTCAGGGAGAGTGTTAACTGTGTTCTCTCAATCTTATTTTTTCACTTGAACCCAGTCTGTTGAATTATAAGGTAGCTATAAGATCTATAAAGACTTAAGCATAAGAGAGAGACATGGAACTATTTCAAGGTGGAGCATTGCCTGAGATCGATGGATTTTCTTTGCAAGGCTGGAAAAGGCAGAACTGCCCACGTAGGAATCAACTCCCAGCTTTTTGCTTGCCACAGCATATCAGATGGGTACAGAAGGGATGAATGGAGAGGCACCTATCTGATCATGATTTTCTCATCAGGTTTAGGGTGTGTGGGAAAAGCCAATCTTGTTGTGTGAAGTGTAACCTTTAGCAGCCTATTGAATAAGGGGATGATAGCAGATGTGGCAGGAGACATTCAGGCTTATTTGCTCCTACAAATGAAACAGCTCTAGCAGGGAAAAAAAAACCCTTAAGAGAATTACCTAAAACAAATGTGTCAGACAAAATTGTGCTTTGAATGCATTATAAGCGCTTACTCTCTTGCAGTGAGAAAAGACAGTCAGGTGTTGATAGCATGTAGGAGGCAAGAGCTGTTATTAGTGAGTGGGAAGAAACACATTGAGTGTGATGTGGGAGTAGGGCAGATGGGAATGAATCTAGAGGCTCTTTTGGAATCACTCATTCTGAATCATCTTACTCTTAAAGCTTCCAGTGCAGAACACCATCATCCTCCAAGGTCCAACCGCACTGCCTTGCTGAGTGTGGAATTGAGAGTGATGTTGAGTCAGCTCTGTGTGCAGTTGTAGTAGGAGATGTTCAGTGAGGAGTTTAGGTAACTACTTCAGCCAAGTAGATTGTGACTACAATACAGAGGTGGGATGCATATTCATTTATTCAAGCCCTCTGTGAGATGAAAAACTGGTAGTATATTGTTATTGAGGTAGTTTGGTGTGTCTGTGCAGAGCCATCAATGAAACAATTTCCATGCTCATTCACTTGTGAATGCAAGGGCTTTGTTGCCAAGAGCCTGCCTCTGCAGGATACTTGGTGGGAACCATAAGGGCATGTCCAAATGGCCTAAGAGGAGCCTGAAAATGTCTAATGAGAGAGCTCTTCCTTGGACTTGACATCTATGCTATGTGCTCTGACAGGAGGCATATGGTGATGGTGTTAGAAATCTGGTCCTGGCCCTGCAGACCATGGTGTTGCCTACATAGTGTTTTGAGAGGCACTGCAAGCTGTCTGTCAAGGCTCCCAACAGCCACAAAACGAAGGAGGCAACAACAGATACATTCAGTCCAGCAGGTTTGGTACTGGAGGTGTGGACATCCCCACAGTGACACAAATAGGAGCTTGCCACAGTCTGGAAGTGAGTGCCCTGTGAAAAGTGGCAGAGCTGTGACACAAAGGCTTGTGCTTCCAACCATTTGGTGACAATTTCATGGCTCAGCAGCTTGGAAAAAGCAAGAGCAGTAGGACTTCTCCAGGACTCTCTAACCTCCAGGCCTGTGTTGGGTGTTTGTACATCTGGCGGTCTGTCTCTGAGGGTGATAGACAGGGTCCTGTGATGTGAGGACCTCTTGGATTGCTGCTCTGGCAGTACATTTTACCAGCTGCCACCTTAACATGCCACCCCACAACAGGAAAGTTGCAGAAGGAAACTTATTTAGACACTGGTCTGTAGAGCAGGTTTATGACTTTCACTAATTACACTATGCTTTGTATGCTCAGCTGTGTCTTAAGACATGCCTTGCAATGTGGAGAAGACAGTAAAAGCTGTGAGGGTGTGGTTCCTTTCTCTTGGCCTCTTAGGGAAGAGCACTAAGACTTGCTGGGTTAATGCCTGACTTCTGTCTCTACATTGGGGCTGCACTGAGCTAGCTAGAATCTCCCTCTGAAGGTAGGTACATTCTTGGAGAATAGAAAATACCAGCAGAAACAGATTGATACAGAGCTTAACACAGTGAAGCCTGTTCTCTGGGATTGTCATAAATCCATTAACTTATTCAATAATGAATTTTAATTCTGAACTTTTTGCTTATATTTGGGGAAAAAAAAATACATGTTTTTATCAGACTGTTGCTTGCAACACGCACCTTCCTGTATGTTGCCTTTATTCGTTGCTGAATGTGCTTGTAGCTGTATTTTTACTTCTCCTGCTTTTGTCTGCTAATCCAGTTTACTCCCAAAGGACACAAGAAGATTTATTTTACAAATTTACACTTGAACTTCCTAGCACTAAGTGGTGGTTTTGCTCTCAGGTTTCAGGAGTGGTGATGAAAGGTATTTCCCACAACACTTGTGAAATTTAAATGAAAATGAGTCCCTGCATTAAATTTTTATTATAATCCAAATGTATTATTACAATAATTGGATACTCTTTCTGAAGCTTATTATGGTGGGATTATATGGTATTTCTTGACCTTTGTCATTAATTTTGCCTCAGATTCACACATTTATTTAATGTTTATCTGTATACATGGATGGGTAGCCAGCCATTCATATATTTATAGTTTGTTTCTGGACAATTGTTGTCCGATCTGAATAGTCATGAAAAAAAATAGAAAGAAAGATAACAGGAAAATATATTTTCAATTCCAAACTATCATGTGAGTGAAGGAAGGAAGGAAGGAAGGAAGGAAGGAAGGAAGGAAGGAATCAGTGAATAGTCATAACACAGGTGAAAACACACATCTTAAAAAAACCAGTAAAAACTGTAGATTCCTTCTGTGTTTTTTGAGGCCTTGAAACAATTTAAAATATGAAAAAATTAGACTAACTGAGAACATTGTATTGATTGGCCCCGATTTTCTTTCTTTCTTTGTTTTCCATCCAGCCTCCCTCATTATAGCCTCTTAAAATAAATAAATAAAAACTCTTTCTATAAATATCTGAAAGAGTCATTCTTATATAATAGCCCTTTCTTGCAGCAAAATTGATAATTATAACAATACTGTAGTAGTTTTGCTGGCAGAATCACAGCCAATCAAAGCTATTACAATAATGGAACATTTCATGGTTTGGAAAATTAAATGTGTAACCATGGAACTGAAATGTCTCTTAAATCATATTTGGAGATGTATTTTTCACCAAGTGATTTGCACATTATCTCATTCCATCTGAATTTTATTTTCATCAATATTTCACCATTGACTTTTTTCCTTTTTTGTTTCTGAAGTAATTTTGCAATAGAGCTTCCCATCTGCTTTCACTTTTTGCAAGCTTGATCATATTTGCTCAGGAAGCAAATCTAAACCTTCTTTTATCACAAGGCATAATTTAACAGCTGACTAATGGTCAAGCTGTAAATTGTGCTGTAAATAACTAGCATGCTCAGTTTCAGGAGTGAGTAATACTGTTCTCAAAATTAGTAGCTGTATTCGTTTCTATACGTAAGAAAGTGGCTGATGCAGTCATTGTTCCAAGACCTGAAATCAGCTCAGGGCACATGAATCCTCAGAAATTTTACCTGTTGGAGACTCATGCGAGCCAGGCACTTTTGAGTAACTAAGGCAGAAATCTGCAGGGGTTTGTTCTCTATACATACACCAAATATTTCCTGAGGTGTTTGTATGCACCTGGAGCCATTTTTGGAACTGAATGAACATGCAGTCTACTTTTCCTAGAAACAGTGTCTGTCTTCTGTTCACAGGAGCTTCATAAGGTTTGTTAGTAGAACTCCCTGGACAACTGGAAGAAAAAATTAAATAGAAATTGAAAAACACAGAGAAAGTAAAAATATGCAGAGAAGATAAAAAAATATCTGTGGCATGGCATGGACTACATTTTAACTTGTACAGCTCAGATGGAACATCTTTCCACTGGAGAACAGAGAATTAGTATAATCAGTGCCTGCAAAGCATTCACATGAATATATGGGTTTGAACAAAATGTTAAATGAGGAAATGAAGTAAAACCTCATGCTGGTTTTCTTTTTCAGTCATGAGAAAATGTTTTCCTCAGCTTTATAATTTTTGTCTATATGGATTTAAATGAATTTTTTGTGGATAAGGGAATATATGAATATAATATGCATTTTAGTTACATCTTAAAATGAAGTGACAAAATTTAAACAAAATTGTTAGTGATATTAAGATGTGTGGATTTTTCTGGACTTATAGATTATCCATGAAAATGGCAGTGACTTGGGTGTGATTTGGGTACAGACATACTCCAGATAGTTCCTCCTGGAAGGTGCAGAGACACAAGACAGAGTTGGTGTGAGTCCTTTTTGTGAAAATGATCCAGCTACATCAGAAAGGCAGGTGGGTTTATTAATTTGGGTGCAGAATGAAGCTCTCTGGGCTGGTGCATGCACAGACTGCTGTGTGAGGGCAGGAAGACTCACTGTCCAGGGTCACTGTTAACCTGGGATTCCCTCACCTTTGGTGCAGGGATTGCAGTGCTATTCCAGGGCACTGGCCTGGAGACAGGGTTGTTGGTTGCTCTTGTGATGTGATTTCTCTGATCAGAAATGCCATCTTGTACCCAAGAAAATGTTCCAGACAAACTTGGTGTGTATATTCCTGCCAAAAGCTTTGGTTTCAACTAATTGACATTTTCTTTTGAAAAGAACTTAGAAAATGACCAACAAGCTCTGGTTTCACACCCTCTGATCTGACCTGCTTAATGAAATCAGGGTTCCAGTAGTTCTTGCTGCTGGGCTTTTAAAAATTTTTTAAGCTGCCTTCTGCTTTTGTCCACATTTCTCTCTTACTCAACTCATCTGCAGCTATTTTCTTCTCCTTAGGGAGAACCCTGATCCTGTTTCAGTCTCTTTCACAAAGGCTGCCTGCTGGTTTGCTGGCTTTTCCCTATGGCCCTTTTTTCCCCAGAAGTGCCCGTAACTGAAATATAATGGGAAAAGAATCATCCCAACGTATTTGCAAACTCGAATTAGGATTATGCTGATACTTGGCAAAGGCTCAGATCATGTTTTCATATGAGATCTGGATATGAGTCCTAAATCCTGCATCCTCTGTCCGGTTGGTTCTTGCAGTACTGTACTCACAAGCAGTTCTAGCAAGCAAGCCATTCATTAATCTGATTCATCATAGGCTAAGATTTTGCACCTTGTGATTCCTACTACTTTTTTTTGAGGGGCTAACTTACCTAGGTTTTAAACTTAAAAAATTAGTAACTTTTGTCCTGGTTGTCATCGCATCCTATTCCCACAAATAATCAGAATGTATTCTAGACTTTGGTGTTTGTAACTGCCAAAGGTGATTTCTTTATATGGTGTTATCTTGAAAAGGAATAACACCACATGACGGGGAAGGGAAGTACAGGGGTAATTCTGAATGTGTTGTGCTTCAGTGAACAAAAGCATTTGCAAATCTCCTTGCTGTGATATAATAGACTGCAGGAACGCTTTACACATATCTTTCTCAATGTGCCCATAAGTTACACAGGGTAAAAAAGCCTCCTCTAACTAAAACTGGCGAGTGTTCAGAAACCACAACTATTCAGTGTATTGCCTGGCCATTTTTAAAATGTATTTTGCACTTTTGGTAGATGTTGTAATGCATTCAGCACAGTGTGAAGTCTTGGCATAGATGCTGGATTCTAAAATAAGATGAGCTCTGCCTTTTAAAAAAGAAATGTTTGCTTGTAAAATACCTTTGCTATTTTTTGGGAAGGGGAATAGGAAATTATTATGATGCTGTTACCACTGAGAAAACAGATTTATTTTGAATTTTGATAAAGAATCAAAGCAATGGACAAAGCCCTTCTCAGTGAACACTGGGTAGGCAGAATTTTATAATCTTTTTATGTTAGTCTCCTTCCCCAAAAACCTCTTAACAATCAAATGTGCTCTTGTATTGTGCATGTGAAGGTGGCATGTGATTTGGTAGAGTGGGCAGAGGTCTGTCCCACAACATACTGTTTGTGAGATTGTTTCCTCCTCTGCAAATTGCACATCAGGAGCTCCGTTCATGGAGACTGGTTTAGCCACTGGCTGGGGTCAGCCTACAGAAATGCTGATGGGTTGGCTGACTCTGTCAGAC
This sequence comes from Irena cyanogastra, assembly GCA_013397155.1. Taxonomy (NCBI): domain Eukaryota; kingdom Metazoa; phylum Chordata; class Aves; order Passeriformes; family Irenidae; genus Irena; species Irena cyanogastra. The sequence goes on from VWZV01011696.1 coordinate 1,052,376, forward strand.
TCCTTTCAGTGAGCACAGACCTAGATGAAGGTGCAGAGCATGAGCAGCTATGGCTGACAGCAGTAGGATTTGCTCACCTTTAGCAGGGCTGCAGCCTTGGAGTGGTGTAGGAATGTGGGCAGTGTGATTACTGTGCGGGTGACACAGCTGAGAGGCACAGTGCAGTGTGCTGGGCTCCTGTCCTTAGTGTCTGCACAGAATATAAAGGCTATACAGATGCTAAACTTTTGTTAAAGGTGGGAAGATTTTAGGAGTAGAAAGGAAAGAGGGGGATTAAGTATGCCCATGCAAAACCTGTAATGAGCTCTATATAGGTGAAATTCCTGCTGGTGCAGTGTGAAGAAAATATTTGAATACAACTGAAGAGGACTGAGCAATTTGCCGTACAGATGGAAACTTTCCAACTTGTGTCAAGCTGGAGATCGGTTGCTCCCTCCCAGGTTCTCTTGTGATGTGTTTTGTACTTTAGGTTTAGCTGTCTTTGAAAGTTCTTATGGAATTCTCTAGAGGAATGAACAGTGGAACAGGGTTTTTATGAAAGCCCTGGGGTGGCTGCCCTCCAGGCTCTGCCAATGCTGCAGTGCAGGAGGAACAGGTGGGCATTTTATAACTGTGGTGTGGGGTGCTGGTTCTTGCTGGTACACACTGCAGTGACTATCACAGGACTTTTTCTCCCAAGGAAAAGCATATGATAGCCCTGCTCTACTTAGATGTAAAATATAGTCTTCCTGAAGTATTCCCATGAGAAACAGAAAGAATCTGGGGAGTAGCTGTAGCCTCTTCTGCAACAGAGAGATTAGTTGCACTAAGTAACTTGGCCTCAGCCACTTTATGGTGATGAGAATAATGTGGTTAGTGAAATCAGTGTTAAAATCAGGGCAGAGGTACAGGGTGTCTTTATTCTCTTACTGTCAGCACTGACTCTGAAATTCTCTTCTAGGCTTAAAGTAGTATCTCTGTTATGTGCCATGAAAACAAAACAAAATGAGAAAATACAATCAATGACATGTTTTCTCCATATTTTAGTTTCTTTTAAAGTCAGGTTGGAGCTGATTGGTGTCAGAAATCTTTCTCCTCCTGAGAGCTGATCACATTTGTATTTGACCAGAGTGCTTCTGGTGGTCGTGAAGGGCCTCAGAAGTCACTGGAGCTGGCCACAGCAGGCACTGGGCCTGGCTGGCTCTGCCTGGGGAGCAGGCGTGTCGCCTTCAGTGCCATGGGATGTGGTGTAGTGGCTGCTGTTGTGCCCACCCTGGGCAGTGCCATGTTCTGTACGCCCCTGCCAAGGGCAGGCCTTGTTGCTGTGCTCCAGGGTGGCCTCCTCATTAACATGGTTTGACCCTGTTACTCCATATATGATCCCTCACGTGTGCTCCATCATGCTTACGAGCGCAGGGCTGACTCTGGGAGCCAGGGAGCTTTGCAGAGCACCTTTGTCACTGCAGCCAAGCTGTGGTGAGAGGGGGGTGTCCCCCGGCGCCGAGCCCCTTGTGCTCCTGTCAGCCCTGCAGTGTGCCGCCGCTTCTGCAGCTGCGCGATGGAGCAGAATAAACCTAAATTGGTTTGTTTATGAGGGCTCCAGGGAGCTGTTCTGCAGCCCTGGAAGCTCGTCTCGTGTGTTTCCCTTGCAAGTGCCGTCCTTGTCTTACAGGGTATGCCTCTGAAGTGCTTCCAGCTGCTGGCGGCACCTCTGAAGTGTCCTGCGGGGAACCTGCAGCCTGTCCCTGGGCGGCACGGCAGGCAGCAGCCGCTGCTGCTTCGGGAGCTCAGGTTATTGTCCTCCCTGGGCACAGACAGCCCGTCTGGCTCTGCTGCGGCTCGGTGTCTGTGCCTGGAGGCAGGACTGGCTCTGGAGATGCAGCCGGGTAGCGGCTGCCTGCAGCATGCAAGGATGGCAGCGCTTCCGAGGGGATGGAGATGCCCTGCCGCAGGGCCGTGCCATTGAGGGAACATTTGCCCCCGCTGCCATCCTCGCCCGTGGGCGAGGGAGAGCTAACACGAGCCCCTGGCCCGGCTGGGAGCTGCTTCCCGGGCTGCCAGAGCTCCAGGCACTCCCCGAGGCACTGCGCGGAGGCTGGCCCCTGCCCAGGTGTGGTGGGGAGGGGAAGAGAGCTCCATCTGGCCTCTTCTTTGTCTTGGGCACCTCTGGGAAAGGAAAGCATGATTTAGCTCCAAAGCATTAAACAAAAAAAACCCCTCCTGAAAGTCTATCCCTCCAGAATTGTCTGACCCTTTATGGTTTAATATAAGCTTGCCTGAGGATTGATGAGGAAAGGGTGTTGCTCATGTCGGTAATTACAAGTTTGCGCCTTTCAGTGTTTTTCTATTCTGATTGTTCCATTTCAGCATTTAGCCTTTGTCGTAGGTGTGTGCAAATGGATTCTGCTGTGTCAGGAGCTTTACTTAGCTATTCATGTGCTCATACCCTTGGTAAGATACTTATCCTTTCAGGCAGATCAAAGACATATGTTTGGTCGTTTGGAATAGGTAAGCAGGAAGAAAGAAATCTCTTAAGAGCAATGACATGGTATAACTGCTAAGTAACAAATACAGTTACATACATATATGTGCACGTCCCTCTAATCATTACTGTTGCCCATGACACAGAAACACATTGCAGTTGAAATATTTTAGTTAATTGCAATGTCTGTCAGTCAGCCTGTCTTACCAATGATGTTTTTTTCTATTTCAGTGATCTTCTCTCTTCTATTCTAGAGATGAACTTCTGCCAACAGAGAGAGAAAATGTAAGTTTTGGTTTAAGAAGCAATGTTAAGACCTGGGTGATGAAACTAAAATGCAGAATTCTTCCCTCTCCACAAAAAACTAAAGGCAAAAGAGCTAACAGATGATTACTGGGATTCATTTAAAACTCCATGTTTCAGTCACAATATAAGCATGTGATGTAGTCAGTGTTGAATAGGAAATGTGGAGAGATGCAGGTGTTCTGTTTATTTGTAGATTGCAGTGTGTGGATAGATAAGTAAGTTTCAGTTTAGGAGCAGACATTTTTGCATACTGGAGTGTTTAGAATTCAGACAGCCATGGCACTCAGACGGCAGTGGGTCTGCAGGAGCAGGCCTGTGATGTGTGGAACAGATAACATTCAGCAGTGCAGAGACAAGTGAGCTCTGTGCAGTGAGGGGCTGCGTGAGCTGCAGAGGAGCTCGCTCTGGATCAAAGCAGTGTAATGCAGAGCTAGCCTGAGCTCATTAGCCTGGGCATAATGCCATGCTAATATATCTATACTGCTCCCAGGACCCAGGCTAATGGCTCAGCATGGTGCTATGCTGGGTACTCACACCAGCTGGTGCAGGGATTTCTGCATTGTATAGTGTAGACATGCCATAAGGTTTTCACACCAGCTCTGTAAGCAAAGAGAAATGGATTAAGGGAAAGATATACCCCAAGACTTTAAAAAAGCAGAGATGTTTAAATCTGAGTTCCTGATTCATGAGGAATCCAGTGTAAATGTTATGGAAGTCAAGGACAGTCTTTGGATCAATCTCAAGAACTCCAAAGTCCAAAGTACCTAGTAATTCCTACTGATGTGATTTTTCAACACCATTTAATTGTATCTCTGGAAAACAGGCTTGTTGAGCTAGTCAGTCAAATGCTGTGCTGCCTTTTGAATTTATCAGGAATGAAAAGTGACTGAAAGCTTCCACCCTTGTTCAGGGAACGTTTATATGAAATGTTAAAGTAATACCCTGTTGTCTCTCCCTCAAAAGTAAGGAAGAAGTAGTACATGAACAAGAAGTAGTTGGACTAGCTGATATTAGTTAATAATGATCTAACTGTCCATCTCTGGCTGAAGATTTTTTTTTTACAAAAAGTGAAAAGAAGAAGCTCTAATGTTTGAGTTACATTTTTATTGATATTTTCACTGACTTGATTATCTGTACCAGCCTGTACTTACTAAGGCTGTAACTCTAAGTGTAAAAGAACCCCTGCAAAACAAACTCAAACTAGAAAAGAGATAGTTCATAATATAATTGTGGCCCAGCTGCACTTAGGAAGTATAGGAAATTGCAGAACTGAACCTGCTGTTGTACCCAGTAGAGCCTTAGATTGCTCAGTGAAGAGTTTAGGCCCAGCAGACTCAATGCGCTATTAATTCCCAACGTGGGAGCTGGTATCAACCAACTGACATACATATGAAATGCAAAATCTTCCAGTGGGAGTTCTGCCCAGGAAACTACAAGTTCTAGATTCAAAAGAGCAGGAGGTAGACAGTTTGTGTCTGAAAAGCAGTTATATATTATGTCAGAAAATGCCATACAGAGACTAGAACTCCATTATAAACATTTTATTATTGTCACCCAGAACACTGGGTGACAATAATAAAATGTTTATAATGTCCAGTTGAAATATAAGCTATTCTAAAATGTAATCTGATGGGATTTCTGTGAATGAGTAAGGAGACAGAAGTGTGAGGGTCAGAACTGGGTAGAGCTGTCTGTCAGGGAGAGAGGAATGAAACAGTTTTTCTTTGGTAAGACTCATGACATTTTCCTTCTTTTAGCATTACTTAACACATTCTGGAGATGGATAAGAAATTAAATACCTATTTTGCCAACTTCACAGCTGAGGAAACTGAGGGAGAGAGATTAAATGTTGGATTTTCCATGTAAGTAACTTGTGTCCCACAGAAAGTCTAACTTGGGATTGTTGTGTCTGTAGTAATGCCCCAGAACTACTCTTCTCTGTCATCAAGGTCATTGATACTGCAGTGATAAAAACACCACTAAAAACCAAGGCTGATGTGTTCCTGATTCCCACTCCTCTTGCTCCAGCAGTACTATACTTGGCTATAATACCTGCTTTTTTGACTCCTTGGATGCTTTTCTGTTCCTTGAAATTATTGCATATGCTTGTGCTTTGAACTAAATGAAAGCATAAAGCACTATAATAACTATAACTGACATCTTAAATACACTGATTTAAAGCTGACAGTTATGTCTTCCAGTAGCATTTCTATGATTTTGTAAACATCACAAGGTAAATTCCTCTTAGAAAAGTCAGTTCTGTAACACTGTTCATGACTGAAGCAGGATATGTGGAAATAGTACCTGCTGCAGAATGTCAGGAGGTCCTAAGGTCAAATCCCTCTTGGGAAATGGTAATAAATGGTAGCTCAGCTGCTCTGTTCTGAAAATGTTTGTCAGATAAAACTGCTACCTATCCAAGAAAGATTAGAGTCTTCTGTGGCACAGATGGGAGCATGCAACTGTCTGATCTAACATGTGATTAAGCATGTTCCAGTACCCAGAAAGCAGTAGCCTTAAAATGCAGCTCATGCAGCATCAACAAAATTGTATTTGCAGTCTAAACAGGGAGCTGTAAAGTGGTGTTGTAGCAGTGGTAAATGCTTGTGCTCTAGTGTGCCACAAAGGTTGTCAGGATGTGTGCTAGGGGACTGTAAAAAGGATTAGAGAACATGGAAAGATGGTTTTGTCAAAACAGAATTCATAAAAATATTAATCTTCCATGTGATTCTAAATTGCATTTCTGGTGGAATCTTGATGATGGCTCTCTGGTGCTTTGGAGCTCTGCTTCTTGGAGTACAAGAAGTGCTTATTGAGAGTAATATTTTTTAAAAGTCCCTGGCTGCCTGGACAATTTCTTTGTATTCCTACCAGGCCACCTGTCCTTGTTTCCAGCCTCTGTAGGCTTCCTTTTTGTGTTTGAGTTTGTCCAGGAGCTTCTTGTTCATTCACACAGGCCTGGCATTTTTACCTGACTTCCTCTTTGTTGGGATGCCTCCCTCCTGAGTTTGGAAGAGGTGATTCTTGAATATTAACCAACTTTTTTGGGCCTCTTCTCCTTTCAGAGCTTTTTTTCCATTGTACTCTTCAGAGTGCAGTTTGCTGTCCTGAAATCCAGGACAGAGAGCTTGTTATGTGTCCTCCTCACTTCCCCAGGGATCTTGAATTCCACCATTTAATGGTCACTTCAATTTTTTTAAAATTTAAACTTTTCAATATAATTTAATTTCCTTAATGCTGTATTTAGTTTCCACACTTGCAGGAATTTGTGGTGGGATTTGTGCGGGAAGGTGACTCCTGCATCAATTTTTTTTCCTAGGTTTGATAGTCATTTAGTGTTGTTTCTCATGGGGCAACAAAGCTCTGGAGTCCTGTGATTAAAAGCAGCCTCTTTTTGCCAGCGAGCAGGCCTGTTAGAAGGTGTATTGAGGGCAGAGCAAAGCTGTTTGTTGACTTCTTTGGAAAAAACAGTTTAAGGACTGAATTTACAATTTTCCCAGTTTCAGCACATAGTCTTGAAGTGTCCTTTTCCTCAAATTTCTCGTGTTTTTTGTGTTTGTTAACTGATGACCCTGGGCTTTCTAACAGCAAGCTTGGGTTCTAGAGTGCACCACGTGCCCAGGCAGTCCGCCTAGTCTAAAGCTGTTTTGTAACACAAAATGACACTTTGTAAAGCCAAGAAAATGAGAGGATGCTGCTGCTGCCCTTCTGAGAGACACCATTGCCTCATTGCTCCCCAAGTCTGAGGGGTTGTGACCAGCAGGCTGAGATGGCCAAATGGTTGTGTTGTTCAAGTGCTTCAGGCAAAGCTGAGTTCCATTAGTCAGTCCTGGCACTGTGGTCAGACTCCTTTGGGTCAGAGCAGTCCTTCAGTGTCCTGGAAAGTCACATGCAGTGACCTCCCTTCATCTGCCATACAGCAGAGACCTGTGGGCTTGGCTAGCAAAGGGCAGAAAGAGCACGGTCTCTTTCTGGGAAAGGGAGAATGGCATCTTTTTGCCTCCTGCTTCTGCCTCTTTGCTGAGAGGTATGTAAAGAGTTACTTCTTTTTGTTCTTCAGTAGCTTTGTTTACTATTAAGAGCATTGTTTACTGCTAACAGAAGGTGTCCTTTGGAAAGGACACGTGCCTCCTTCTCCTTTGTTTGATTCTAAACAACATGGAGAAAAAAGAGGTTTTGTACCACGATTTGCTGACTCAGTGTGTTCATGCTCACAGAATTAGCATCACTGCTGTTTCTGCTTGTGAAAAATCTGCTGAGGTTTGGGAGAAGGTAAGCAGAGGAATGGTGAGAACAGGGGATGCAAATATTTATCCTTTCAATCATGGCTTTTCATTTAAAAATTACTTAGCAGCAAGTAGTTTGGCATTTCCTTTATTTTGCTTATTGGCACATGAGTCTCAAGAGTCATGGACCAATCCTGTGAGAAGATCTCTCATAAGTATCTGGGATGAGCTATACTGCATTACATACTCCAAAGAGCAATGAATCTTAGAGGCAATGGCTTTTGTCTGCTGTTTAGATAACCAGCTTAGAAATAATAATAATAAAATTACTGTATCTGAATAATTTTGACTCCAGAATGACTGATTTAAGAATGGCTTTATAAGTGTAATAAGAGTGGTAAAAAAGGGATCTCCTTGAATGGCCCATCTGAAAAGCAGCAGTAAAGGAATGAGATGCAGAAGGGAAAAAAAAGCTGTTGGTGTTGTGAGGGGTGCCAGCAAATAAGCCTGTGGTAGATGTGTGTGGGATTTGCACAGAATGAGAGCAGTGGTGTCTTCCCCTAAGTATTAGACAATTTCTGAACTGCATCTTTCCTCTGCTAGCAGGACATCATGTAAACCATGATCAAGCCTTGGTAATTCCTGTGCTCTTAGCTAGTGTACCCTGTCCCCCGGCAACCAAAAGAATGAACTTAATGAGCAACGCTGTGAAAACACACCACTTAAAAAAATTAATATTCCATTTTTCTTCTGAAAGACAAGAAATTCATTAAATAACATAAAGCTTGATACTGAAATCAGTGGAGTCATTGTCCTGGCACTGAAAAAAGAGTTTTCGTGGTCATATCACCAGAAACAATGCTCACGGTTTGGAGATATTCTTCATTCATGTTCTTCCTGTGCCATGGGAAACTGTTACTGTAGGGGAACCTGGCAACTATATTTTGTTTCCTGTCCATTCTGCTAGATCACTTCTCTTCAACCTCAGCTGTATTTGTGTAAATATGTATATATACATTTGCATACATTTGCATCTCTTTATCCCGTATGCTATTCTTAGATGTCTGAATGAATTAAAGAGAAAGAACTAATACAGAATTAGGAAGGAGTTTTAAGATTGTTTTCTATGTATATATTTAAACCATGAAGAATTCCTTGCTAGAAAATATACAGTTCTAAGGTGTGCAGGGATTATTGCAAGCTATGGACTTGTATAACAGTATAGATGAGGTAACTCCTGATGAGGGCCATTAAAAAAATTTATAGCACAAGTAGCATTATAAAATATTCTTTGAAGTCTGATGATATTAAATGAGGAAAAAAGGGTATGGCTTTCATACCCTAAACTTCCTAATTTCCTTACTGATATTTTTAATGTCTGATTTTTTTTTCTTAACATATTTGGAGTTTTTATGAATGTGTCCCTCTTCCTCCCTAGTGTTGTCATGTGTTCAAAATGAACTTTTTTTTATGCCCACAACAAATAGCAGAATCTGGAGCCTTAGGCCTCTGTTTCATAGTTCTCAGTGAGAAAGAATGGGCAATGGTAATTTGAAAAAGAATGAGTTAAGGACTTTTAGTTTGGTTACTTGGAAAACCATTAGCATTGTGGCAGTACTGAGGGATTTTATACTGGCTGAGCTTTCACTGAAATTTCCTTTATATGTCCAAAATACTGACAAAGAATGTACCTGCATATGGGAGTTAATCCCAAAATGTTTCTATTTTGGCATTTTTGCACACAGAGTTTGGAGATTCCACGTTTTTCTCCCTTACAAGAGTATTTCAGCTACATTCCCTTGAATGACAAAGACTTTATTTCTATGCATCTCAGATAAAGGCACCCTGTATCTTAACAGTTTTCTTCTCACTTCCTTAAATGCCATACTGTGAAACTTTTATACCTACCTGTAGATCTGCTAAGTTACTGTATGAATATGAGAAATTGAATCCTCCAAGGCAGAGACTTGCAAAATTCTGGACCTTCACTTTTCTCTCAGCAGGGCCCTGCTGCTACAGCAGGATCTGCTGTTAGTAAAAGAAAAGACAATTGGATCTGGTTTGTGCTCAGCTCACTCAAGGAAGGACCTAGAGCTGGAAATAAAATATGACTTTTATTCTTTTTCTGAGCTTGGAGTTTCGAGTTATTCAAAGGGCTTGGCTAGGCTGCTCCCAGGCTTTATAAACAATATTAGCATCTCTGTTTGGTTGCTTCCCCAGAGGCCACTGATACCCTCAAAAGGAGAATTAACAGAGGCAACAATTGCTATTTTGGCAGTAGTTAGTGGTCAGCAGGCAACTTTACCTGGGCTTAAAATGTAAAGTTTATGTTGGGGATTTCGGAGGGGTCTAAATGAGTTAGGCAATAAATGAAATTTGATGAGAGCTTTGTGCCAATGCTCCTTATGCTTCCTTGAAAGTTCCAGATTAGTTTACATCATTCTGGCCTCCTGGGCCAGCATGGTGATGAATCACTGTGAGAAACCAGACAGAGTTGCTGATAGGATTTCCACAGAAACCCATGTTGAGGAAATATATGCATAGTTTCATTGGCCAGCCCTTTCTGTGGCTATGTTGCCCACTTTTTAGGAAGAAAAAATTCTGGAGCACATTTCTTCTTGATAGTGAACATATGCTGGCATGGCTGGAGATGTTTTTATATCTATGATGCTAAATAAAGATGCTCACTTGAGCATTTTGTTTTGGCTGAGTCTGCCCTTTCAGGATGCATGTGTAACCTCTTTGTGAATTACCGAAATAAAGGAATTGCCTAATGCAAAAAAGAAATTCCACAAATATGAAACCCTTGGAATGTTTTCTACATCAGCCATTTCCTTTTTCGCTTGTGCAATGTGTATGGATTGTCAGCATGATGTGGTGTATGGTAACCAATGTGTGCAGGAGGCTATTAATCTTCTTCTTACAGTCCTGTGTTCATGTGAGATTTGGGAGAGAAGTGGAGCTCTGTTCAAACACTCTCAGCTTGTATTTATCTGCCCAGATGGATCCTTTGCATGCTCTCACAAATGTGAATCTGCTTTCTGTGTGTATCAGCATGTTCATCCTTCCCTTATACTCTGAATAATCAGTCAGCTCATGGAGCTTGATAGGCTTTATTGATCTATTCGCTTTATGGGGAGGGGGTTTCATGTTTTCCTGAGTGTGCTCAGGGTAAAGAGTATGGTGGAAACAATTAGGTTCAACCTACCACCTATGGGATTTAAATGCCTGAGGGCATGTGCTGTACTTTTAGATATGTAGATTTTGAGTTAATTTATAGATCAAGATTTCACTCTCCAACAACTTGCCAGACAGTGAAGCTTGCAGATTTGTTAAACTGCAGTTGAAGTTTAAATAAGGGCTTAGCTGAAAAGGAGAGAACTCTTAAAGGCAAAAACATTGGAGGAAAAGTGATTTATTAAACTTTTTATTTCCACTGTCTTTGCAATTATAAACTATCACATTGTATAGAGTTTTTTCCCTACAATGCTAATACTCCCTCTGGTATATGTAGGGTATTTTTTTTTCTATGGCGTTTAAAGTCTGAGGCTTTTAGCAGTTTAATCCAAACCAAAACATCTATATCATGGGACTTGCCTTTAATTCTCTCTTAGATGCTTTTTTCCTGCATGCAAAATTAGATACCATTCTGAAAGCATTCTTAATTAACATTTTTTTAATCAATGGCTGGATTCTCTGGTGGATTTTTTTTCTATGCATCATTATTTTTCTCTTTCCACTGCAACTTCACAAGCAAATTAAGTAAACAGAAAGAAACACTTTGTGGATTTTTCTTGTGACAGCCTGCAAACCTGTGAATTTTTTTTATTTTTAAGTTGAAGCTGCTAATTGTAGAACTGTATAATTAATGCAATATCCATGACAACAAGGTTACACGGTTTGTGTTTAGCAAACATGCTTTTTCTGGAGGGTGGAAAAATACATAGTGAAAACTTATGGAAACACTAGGCTGTTTTTCACCACTTTACTGGCATGACAGCCAGTCTCTCAGCCATCATTAGAGCTGTGTGCCTAATCAGACCCTGAAAAGATAACCTGAAAATTGGCTGGAGCCCTGGTATCACTGTCTGAGTCCACGGCTCAAACCTGGTGTTTTCACCTTCCAAGACAGGCCATTGCAGGGAGATAGTCTCAGAACTGGAATGTTTGCTCTGCTAATTGGCACATTCCTACTTAGATTTGGTGGGACATGCTGATTTGTAACATGACTCAAGAATTTACTTCTTAGTGGGTAATTGCCTCATATTTCCTTAATCTTTCTATTTACCAGCCTCCTTTCTTTATTGTGCCTGTCTACTGCTTTCAGCATTTGTAATCTTCTTTTATTAGCTAGACATCCTTCTGATTATTTCACATGTTTTTCACTGGTTTGAGAATTTCTTTGTAAATCAACTATGCATTGGCGTGTGCTGGAAGTGACGGAATGATTTCCTTAAAGCTTGCAGCAAATGATGTTGTATCAATGCTGACTTTGTTACTGCAGTTGTAGAAACATTTTTAACAAATTGGATGATGCGTTCTGTATTCAGAATTCAAATGCAGTATGTAGAGGGACTTCTCTGCAAACTGAATGCTTGAGAGCCCCAGAAACGATGTGACCTCTTCCACTATGAAAATTAGAAGCTTATTTATGACTTACACAAGTCTTATTGCATTTCCCAGTTCAAAAAAATTAGTGTAAATACCACTGATTTGGCAACTTCTGTTCATGTAATTTTCCCCCCTCTACTCCTGATCATTTAATTCTCTTGATTTTGAAATTGTAGTGGAAGGAAAACTATATATTGCAATTCTTGGATGAGTTTCACAGTTATTGCCATTGTCCTTACATGGTTATTGATGTCTGAGGGTTTCTTGGTGAAACACTTATGTCACTATCCCAGATTGAAATACCTGCAGGAAAGCACTTCTTTTCTCAAGCAAAGTTTACACTGTTTGCTCTTTCCATGCCTCTGTGAAAGTGCTGAAAGTTCTACAGGTGGCTTTGAGAGCAGAGATACTTTTTTCTTGTCCTGACAATTGTCTAATACTTAATTTGGTTGGCTTTTCCCACAATGACTTACATGGTGTGTCTATGTTCATCAGCACTTTGTGTGCAGGGAGCCACTGAGCAGCACTGTGGGAGAAGGGAAAGCTTGCTCTGCTCCCTGCATAAGATTGTGTCTATAATTCATTGCCTTTGAAAACTGTCTTATCACAGCATCGACTCCTTAGCGCTTTAATACAGGATAAGCTTATTAGAGATAATCTGTTTACTGAATGTCCTTAGCACAAAGCAATCTAGTTAACAGCATCTTTTGAAGCTTTGTCTTCTGGATATGTCTTTTAAACTCATCCCTGATTATTTATCTATATCTGTATCTTTAGATCCTTTTCTTTAGACTTGTATCTGCTTTGGCATGAAATTAGAGTGTCTGGTGAATACATTGATAAACTTATTACTCTTGTGGGGAAATATGGGAAACCAACACTAAAATGAGCTAGTCAGGGCAAATAATTTAATCTGTTCATGTTTCTTTAGGCTTCAAAATAATTTTTCTCTCTAAAGATCTACACTGCTACCAGACATTGCCACAATCTCCACAGTCCTCCTCAGACACCAGCTTGTATGTCTAGATGTTTCCCATCCAGCATGCAGTCCTCCTTAAAGTCTGGACCACTACTTAAGTTGCACAAAAGAGGAAAAGAAACCTGGCAATTCATCCTCAAATGGCTAGGTATTTTTGGAAGATACTTACAAGTCATTGTATTAAAAAAGACGAGATGAGGAAAGAGCATTACAAAAAGAAGTGCTGAAGAATGAAAGGTGAGAAATGTAATATAGTGAGCCCATTTTGCCTTTGGATCTTCCTGACCATTGGAAACTGCTCAATAAAATTCTGCCTTGATAGTTCAAAATACTTTACATGTCTCTCCTGATGCAGGAGCAACTGCATGAGTTACTGATGAAGGTACCTCATTACAATGTTAATGTGAATAGTGCATGTCTCTTTGTGCTCCTTCTTTTCTCATGGAGTTTAGATGTATTAAACAGAATTACAAATTATCAAGCAGCCTTTTCCCTTCATAGGAAAGAGAATCACAAACTTACCAATAAAAACAGTGTCTGAGCATCTTAAGAAATTGTTTTCTCCAAAAGGCCCAAGTTTGAGACATAAAGATAACTAATGGCAGTTTTCCTGTGATGAATTTTTAAAGTGAAGTGACTGTTTAAAAAACTGTATTATGCACTCTGTACCTCTTGCTTAACTGATCCTTTAATTGCTGAGGAGGCCTGGATGCCAAGATGTAACCAACCTGTCTGAAACCTCCTGAGTCAATCACAGATTTTTATGCAGCACTCAGGCTAATTTTGCTTTGGTGATTATTGTATCTAGTCAGGTCTTAGCATGTGATAAGCAATAAAAGTGCTGCAGTTGGAGGGAATTGCATCTCAAGGTGCAAGGCATACTAGATAATGCAAACTTTGATTAGTGTCTTATAGGCAAAAATCTTACAGTGTCTTGACAAGGCAAACAAGCACCTTGTCAAAGAGAGTTTTTATTTTGGATCTTCCTTAATCTTTTTTTCTTGGCATTATTAGGTGCAGGTGCAAGAGGGATTAGGCTGGAGTTGATACTTGTGCACCAATGTGGTATTATTTAAAATAGTGTTCAAAAGCTGAACAGTAAAGGCTTTCAGTAGGAGTGAGCTACTTCGTAACATCATAGGCAAATTCTACAGAGTTCATTCTTTGTAGTGGAAAATATAATCATTGCAAGGGCGCAAAAACTTTTTGTGTACATCAAGAGGGAAAAAAAAGAAAATAAACACTTCCTTGCCAATGTTTTTAGAAATGTAATACCCATTCTTGCTGGTGTGGAGTGAACATTGCTACCCCGATTAGAATACAGTTGCTACGCGCTGCAGGAAAGTGGAGAAGTGTTTCCTTGCAAGCACTTTAAAGCTACTATTGGATTTCTCTAAGTCCAGAGAAATCTAGTACCTCCAGCCTGTAAAACAAGCCTCTCTATTTGGCCTCATTAATGTTTAGTCTGTTTTTTCTTGGCAAAATTACTTCAGTGACAGTCTCCACCAGATTGACACTAAAGTGTTTTCTTTACTTGCCATCTGTCTGGACTGATTGGAAAAAGTAAAGTGGGGCTTGTTTAGAAAAATATATAAGCAGTTCATTTGGCACAAAGTTTGTTATAGATGTATGAAAAGCAGCTGGATCCAGCTCAGGAGGTTAAAAAAAAATGTTTTATTGCAGAGGGATGACTTTTCATGTACAAGTTCATGTACTAGATGTGTTCTTTAATTTAGCTTGCAAGAAGTGACTAAATAAATCAGCTATGGCATTTAATTAGTTTTATTTGTGTTTTACCAGGTGACTTATAATATTATGTGTGAACAAGGATCTGATGTTTCAAATACCAGTCAGTTGCAAGTACAGCATTTAAAAGTAGCAGAATAGAGCTGAAAGCTTCATAAACACTTTCTTCCACCTTAATTCGGCAAAGCACTTGAATACATCAAAGTTAGCTGTTTTACTGGATTCATTCTGGTTTTTTACAGCTTTCTCTGACAGATTTGCAGCTTCTTGGCTAGTTTTTTTTTTTTTTTTTTTTGTTTGTTTGTTTTGTTTTAACATTGAGAAAATTTGGCTAAAGATGGCTTAGAACAATAATGAAATCCTGTTCACATGAATGCTTTCTCTAAAGATGTTGGTATGTGTGCCTCTAAGTACATGTATGTGGAGAGAGCATAAACATGGTCACATGATGCTGTTTTCTCCAGCTGTGTCCATTGCTTAGCTTCACCCTTATTAGTATTCAAAATCCATTATGGTTAGAGCTCAGAATCGGTCTTTAAACCAGCTATGTTTGGCCCAGCCTTTTCCCCCTCCTCCTCTGAGCCATCCATAGTTGTCTTTTGTTGTGTTCTTACTCTGAGACTTACACCCCACATTTATTGGCTGAGCCTCTGCCATGCTGGATGTAAAGCTGAGCAAAAGCCATTTTTCTATGGCTTCTGAACAAGAGAGAAAGGCTGAATTCTAATAGCAAAAAAAAAAAAAAAAAAAAAAAAGGAAATAAAAAATTCATTCTGCTGAGGAACATTAATTCCTGGTAGGAATTGTCCACTATGTATATTCCGCTTCTGCTTGATCACAACTCTCTCATTGTTATTTCTTGTGAAAATTAATAAGTTTTAGGAAGGAAATTATTTTCAGGTTCTCAGGTAGGAGGGGTCAGACCTCAGTCTTCTGTTTGTGGGGACTTTGTTATTTGCAGTTTAGGGTACATAATCATTACAGCAGAATTGTCAAAATGAGAATTTATTTCCCTCAGGTTAAAATTCTAATGTTCCATCAGTGCTAAAGGTTAGTCTGATTCTGGTTCCAGAAACAAAAGAAACTGAGTTAGCCCTGCTGAACTACAATTTTGTTTTCTCTGCATTTCATAATCATAGATAACTACAGGTTATAGATAACTACAACCATCTGATTGTGTTTTTAAATTTCAGACCCTCTAAAATTTCATATTTATATATATACTTGTTAACATCTTTAACTGAACTGGGAATATTTTGCACTGTTCTAATACTTTTCTCTTCTGAGATTTCATTTTTGGAGGCATTACTCATGTTGAGTGGTAATTCCTGACTTAAATATGTACTACTCAGGCCTCATGGATTAGGTCTCCTCTATTACTGGACAAGAATTTTCCCTTGATTGTGCATGTTTAACATTGCTAACCTCTTCTAACACGTGAAGATTGAAGATTGACTGTGGTCTAGGCAGCTAACTTTGCTTTTCTTAATTTAGAAGTATACAGTGGTGAGGTGAGGTTCATCAGTCCCCTTCTGATACAAAGATTGGCAGAAATGATGTACCTGGAAATTATTTATGAAGAGATGAATGTTTTCATTTATGAATTCAAATACTCAACTGTGTTAGACACCATCAGTCAGCAAGCTAGAGATATCTATATAGGAATTATTGGCATAGGTTGTACCTGCATCTCCTCCATGGCTGGATTGGCAGGTGGGGTTTTTGCAAATTCTGTTGTTCAAAACCAGATGCAGCTGTTTTGATGCTTACCAATGTATTGATTTATTTTCTCTTGAGACTTTGATTAACATATAATTATTTTTGCCATTGTGCTTGTTTTGCAGCATCTGTTCTACATGACATGTTTACTTTGCCTCATCTCGGTCTCTGCGGCATATTCCCACTCAGTATTTTTCAAATATTTTCTGTTGGGTTGGATGATTCATGTTTTTGCTGGACCTTATTGGCTCAATTTACTGCTTTCACTACTGTTTGTTTTCAGTTGTAATGTAAAGGCTTATTCCTTCTTTCTTCATTAAAATTATTACTTTGGGTACATAATGTCTTTACAGATGAGTCAGTTATCTTGTCTAGATGGAGAGGCTAATTTTCTTTGAAATCTCATGTGTCCATATGGCGCTTGATTTGTCTTTGTTATGCTTGTTTTCTGCTGTCATAGTTCTACTAATGGTAGTAGAAATATATTTATATAAAATTTATATAATAGTCCTTTAGTACTGACGGCACATATTACAGCATCTTTTATGTATATAGAAGGACAGGGAGGTGTATACAGAAAACTTCCGGCCTGTTTTGTGTGCCAAGAACCCCCACACTATTAACTGGAATAATTTCAGCAAGCTCTCTGACTTACCAGTTCAGAAGATCTTACCGCTATAGTTTAATGTTTGTAAATCTAGCTAGTTTCATGGAGGAGTTTGTAGGAATCTGCACCTTGTTCACTCAGTGTTACTGGTCACTGAGCAGTAATAACATTGCTGCCTCTTTACACAAGCTATTGATTGTTCTGTGTGTTGGTGAACTGGTTTTGACTACACATAGGAGCCTGAATTCTTTATAATAAAAAGAATATAATGCAAACACAAACCACACCAAACTAGAGAAATACAAGAGGCATGATTGATTAGACTGGTAATCATGTGTGCTTTCATTTTAGAGCAGAGACAAATGAGTTTCTTCCTACACATAACTTTGAAGAACGAACTGTTTCCCATTGTAAATCTTCCAAAAGGTTGAGGAATACTCTTGGTGGTTTTCCTCCTTTTTGCATAAATAATTTGGTATAAACATAAACTTATGGGATAATAATATTTGTGACAGATGTAGTGTGGGCAGAGGTGTTACAATTGTTCTTCATTGTGGGCTGCTATTGAGTTTCAGACTGGTCAGGCAATGTTGAATTAAACTTGAAAGTCCTTTTGGTAGAGAAAGCAAATTTGCTAAGTTTTCACATGACAGTTTATGAAATGAACAGACAAAGATTACAGATTTTTGTCCAGTTCAATTGTGTACTCTTGCAAAATTAAGCCTAGTCTCTTACAGGATGCAGTAAAAAAGGTATTAAAATAACACAGGAAAAGGAGTCACTGTTGTGTATTTCAGGAGATTGTATTGAGCCCATGGCTCCAACTTAGCTCTCATTGTATGGCATTAGATGGTTCAGTAGTGATAGGAAATACCCTGCAGAGGAACTCAGATTATGTGGACTGTACTGTTTTAACTCACATGAAGACTGTCAGCAAGGTCATCAGGTATGGATTTGCCAGGTTTCTTTATACTGGTCTAATCAAACAAGTGTGGCCTTAGAAAAGATTGGCTGAACCAAAACTATTTGGGAGCTGAGGCAGTCAAGGAAAAATTCACTTTTCTGAAATACTTTCTCAAGCAAGAACCATCTCCTTTGGGTGGTAAATTTGCCTTACTCTGTTCTGGCATAGAGTTCTTGGTTCCTGAAAAACATTTTGGCACCTATGTTCAGCTGTGAACGACCAGGAGCAGGAACTCAAGAAGCAGACCGAGGGCAGTGGATGGTCTGGCCCTGTGCCTTTATCTCATAAGGTTCATCTTGGTCAACTAGTTTCTGTTCTAGTTTTTTAGCCTTGGAAAGTAGAGAGTGGAGAAATCTCCCTTTGGCTTATAGAAAGTTGTTCTGGTATTCTTCCCATGCAGCTTTGAAAATCCAGCTGCAATTTCTTGCAGTTCATCCAGATCTCACTGTGTAATTTGTGTCATGACAAAACCCCTGCAGCTGGTTTTGTGTACTGATGCTGACTGAGGTGGTTGGTAGACATCCTGTCTGTAGAGAGTGATGAATGAGCAGGGATGGGTGCTGCAAACTCCGTCCAAAATTTACCCTGAGGTTTTGTTTCTGGTGAGGGTTGTGGTTGCTGGAGATGTTTAGTCATTAGGGAAACTAAATGCTGGTTCTCATCTCCTCTAAACCAGTCTGGTGTTGTCATACCAACCTAGCACAGTGGTGCTGAAATTTGCTCCAGGAGTGATTCCAAATGAGGTACTCCACTCACAGCCCAGCTACCACTTACATCAGTGCCTGTGTGCTGGATGGAGAGAAAGGTGACAGTCCACTACATCATCTGCCAGGTTTTCATTGTCCTATTTACTTCCCATTTCACAGTGGAATATTAGCACTGCCCTGCAGACTTTAGACAGACCTTCTTCCATGAGTTTGGGAAGTGTTTTGCTTCTTCCTCATCAAGTGAGAATGATGGCATTTTGAATTCCTTCAATATTTGAATTGTATATGTGATGCATGAGCTGATGCTCTCAGGGCTCAAGGCATTTTGGACTTTCTGATATACTTTTTCCCCCAAAATTTTGCTTGCCCCATGGTTGAAATCTGAGACTTATAAGAAAGACTAAAAGGGAAAAAAAAGAAGCCAAATTCCCATAAATACATTTGATAGATAGGAAAACAAAGGCATGGGAGACCACACAGTGATTTCATGTCCAAGCCAGGAGAAGATCAGATGATCCAACTTGTGCTTTAGTTATGAGAAAACACTATCTTCCTCCTCAATTCCTTAGCTAGTTAAAGCTCCTTCTCTGTCCTGGAGTGAGACTTCCACGTATAGAGCTTCTGAGAATTGCCACTCTGGGGATTGCTTTTAACTCCAAAACGTGTTATTTGCACACTGAAGTACTTAACTAAGGAGCTTTTCTTTTTCCAGTCACTAGAGGCCTGATGGTAATAGAGCTGTCTTCTGCTCTCTGCCAGGTTTATTTTCCAAAAGAAATATCTGAATGAGGAAACAATGACTAAAGAGGATATGTGAACTGTCTAGTATACTGCAAAGGGTCCACATATAAAAAGAGAGAGGCCTTTTGGATGGCTGAAGGGTGAATTATTATGACTAAATTAAGCCTTTGTGAAATTGAGCAAAAAAAAAAGAAAAAAAAAAAGAAAAAAAATAGAAATTGGCTATCAGGAAACATTTTGAGAAGGGATTTGGTGAAAGTCTCACGACCTGAATGGTTCCAAAGGACAGAAATCTTGGGAGCAACTCTCCACTGATGTGAGGTGCACTTTATAACCAAAGAAGTATTTTCCATCTCCCCACTTTTATTTTAACTGATTCTGTGTTCAGCATCAAATTCATGCGTTAGTGTGAGGCTTAAAACAACACCTACAAAATTGGGCATAATTGTAAGGCTGTAACTGTTGGAAAAAAGAAGCAAAAAATGTTTTAAAATTCAGGTGGTGCGAAGCTCTGAGGGGAGAGCTGAAGGCAGGGCTCAGCCCATGTTTCACACCTGCTTTCTCAAGTCCCCTTACAGATTGCAAAGGGCAGGGCCTGAGAGCCTTGATTGCCCTGATGAGCCCCACCTGGGGCTCGCCCTATTGAAACCCAAGGCAGAGCCCTCTTCCCACACAGTGCCTCTGCAGTGCCTTGTCTGCTCCATCGCTCTGCTGGTTTAGGAAACAACTTTTTTTGTCAGGAGAACGTTAGTGGTGAGTCACCTTTACTACTGTTTTCATACCATGCTTTTAATTTGAAACTTTTTGTTTCTTTTTGTAATTTATCTTGTCAAATTAGTTAATGTCTATACAGCAGACGTGATCTTTAGGCCAAATTGTCTGAATGCTCAGGAAGAAAATGGGGTGCTTCACAGAGGAGAGAAAGAGAAACTTGTGTTATCTGCCAAGTTTCAGGCTCAGATGGAGAGTTAAAATGTCAGCCAACTGGGCCAAACCACAACCTGTGATAAACTCTGGCCTTCCATGGAGATTGCTCTGTTTTGCTTAGTTTGGTATGAAATCACCTTGCAGTAGCTTGGAGTTCAGCTCTCATGTCTTCTCCTTTTCCCCTCTGTAGTGCTTACTACACCTTGAGACTTTGAAGTTTTTGTTTTGATTGAACAGTATGCAGAGTCAAAAATAGCCTTCTAAAGTGAATGTCCCTCCGTGTTCCTTCAAGAGTCTTTTACCAGTCCTTAGTACTTTTAACAGCCATCTCCGGGACCAGTGGCAGTGTTTGAAACCCCCACAGGTTGTAAGGTTTGAAATAGTTTTGCTAAAGTGCCTCAAGCTCCCCCTGTGTTCTAATTTGGGGATTGAAAGCAGCTGTGAGAGCTGGTCAGGTGTGCTGTAACCCGGGGGGCTGGAAGAGCTTGGCTCTGAGGGCTGCTGTGGAAAAGAGCTGCTTTCAAAACTGTGCTGGCACTTGGGCATTGCTTTACAAGGCAGCAATTTTTCCTGTGTCACATTACATGAAGTGCAGGTTGTACTGTAGGTGACTCAACTGCACATAAATGCACGCTGCTCTAACAGCACTGGCAAAGGTGTTGAACCATTTGTTGGGATTTTGGTTTGTTATTCATAGATATCATTGGTTAATTTAATAGCCTTTACAAGTGGTCAAAGTCAGTTTGAAGATTCTCAGATTTCCGTGAGATTTTCTGTCTATAAAGGTACCAGAACCTGGTCCTTGGCCAATATTTTACAAGGATTAGAGCAGTAAAAATGAAAGGAATCCTGTTAATCTGCCTAAACAGTTACTGCAGATATTTGAGTTGTGGGGAATAGAGGTGGGTTTATTTGTTAGTTGTTTTTGAGAGAGAAATATTTGAAAAAAGGCACTTTTGCATTCAATGCAGCTTGTTGCAAATCTTGATTATATAATAATTCTACAGTATACCAATAACAAAATGTTGACAGAATATACTGACAACTTCCAGTGGAGAATTTCACTGGCCACAGGAAGGTAAGAATGACTGTTATAACACATAAGAGGAGGCTTGAGAAATGGAATAAATTAGTGAAAACATGGCCTGGTAATGTTTTTGGGAGAGGCAGTGGGTTATGTGCATCATGCAAAGGGGGCCTTATGCAACTGCAAGCCCCAGGAAATTAATGGAGTCTTACCAGGTCAAGACCCGCCTAGTACAAATGCATTTGAAGTCTTTGAACACACAAGATTTTTTTCTGCCATCTTAACTATTTCTTCTATTAGTATCAGCATAACTGGAATTCCTCATAGTATTTGTTCAGTGCTCATTTCATCCTTTAATAAAAGGATCTGTCTTTCTAAAGATAAGCTTATTTTTCCACCCCAAAGAGAAAGGTAAGAATGCTTGACAGCTCCTTTCTTTCTTTCCTCTACTCACTATGCAGCAAATAATCAATCTTAGCTGAATGACATTTTAGAGAAATTACAGTTGTAAATGTGTCAGTACTTAAGAAAAGTGTAAAATGTCCCTTGCATTTGCATGGGTGGGAAATCAGAATTTAGCTAAATATACACGTGGCTGAAGAAAGCATAGAAATAAAAAGGATCTTGTAACAAGAAAATTACAAGGCAGCTTTTTGAAGGTAATTGCATGAATGGTCACCACTGTGAAGATTTAAATGGGTGGCTCCCAAATAAATCCTTGAGAAAAGTGAGGGTGGCTAGTTCTGGGTGGTGCTGGGTGCCCTTGGCATCAGACCCTTCTTAGAAAAGGTGCTCTCTTTGCTGCTACAAGATCAGACATCACATACCAAATGTAATTCCCCTTTTGCAGGCTGGTCTGCAACTGTTTTTCTCTTCCTTTCTCCCAATTTTTTTGGTACAATGTATTTACCATTATTTCAATAATAATGTAATAACATGCATCGATCCTTTAAACACATCCAGTTTAAAGCTTTTTCCCAGTGGCACCTCAGCAGGCTCTGCAAACAGTGATCAATCAATAACCTTCACAAAGCCCTCTGCATCCCTCTCTTAGTTACACAGTTAGGGAACTGAAGGATAAGGGTGTTGAAAGACTTGGCCAAGGTCACACAAGGAGTTGGTAGCTGACTGTTTAAATCTCAGACTCCTGTTTCAGACTTCAGACCACACGTCCTGCACATAAGCATGTTTATATTTTGGGCAGGGTATAGGGAACAGTCTTGCCACAATGACTTTCCAGGTCAGTGACTATTCCTTTATAAATTCTAAGCTTTCCAAAGCCAGATGTCTGAAAAGGAAAAATATGAGGGATGCTTCAAGAGTGAGAAAGCTGATGTTGCAAGGATGTACATTTCTCACTAAGGGAAACCACTGAAGTGTTCCAACATAATTTGGTTTGCCACCAACCAACAGCCTGGTGAGGGTGACACTGTCTTGCAGTCAGCCTGTGTGAGGTGTTGGTTAATGTTGCTACAACAGATATTCATTATAACCTACAGTTACCCAAAGTTTACTGTTTGTGCAACCATTTAGTGGTTATTCATTAAAAATAAAATTTATGTACGGTTATTGGATGTGTATTTTGGCAGGGAAGTGACCTTGGCAGAAACATGTCTGGATCAACACTCAGCTAGCAGTCACTCTTTATGTTGTCATATAAAACCTTGTTAAATAATATTTTGTTTCTATCTTCAATTGCTGTTATATAAGACCAGTAATGAAAGTCTCCCAAAGGACTGGTAAATGGAGTGAGTTTTTCTGTACGTTTTCTCTATAAAATAAAGAGCTAAGCCAATGAGTGTCAACATTATTGCCTAGTTGAAGTGCTTGCTATAAACTCTGATAATAAATTGTTTACTTTTAGGTTTTTGCAGGTTTAAAAGTTCTCTACATTTAAATACAATTTGAATGGCTTTTGGAGAACTAAGGATAATTCGCATTCAGGAAGCATTTAACTTTCATTTCAGTGAGACTACTCACATGCTTAGAGTTAGGTGGTTGGTTAAATTGTTTAATGCTCAGAAAAGACACTAAAAATAGAGCTACGGAGTAACTGTGGCTTCAGACAGAGAACCAGTGCCAAAACTGATTGTAGTTGTGATATTTTAAGAAGTCACCTTAATGTCAATGTATGGTGTCATTGTGTTTTATTACTTTTTATTTACTTGATGTCATTTCAATATCACCATGTTTTTTCCCTGTTTTTTTGTGATTTATTTTTGACCCTTTAAAACAAAATCTTTGCGTGAAAATCAGTGGATAAAAAGCTGCTATAAAGCTAAAAAGGAATGTTGATTCCTGCATGGGTTATATTTAAATATACTGATACAAGTTATTGGCAGCTTGAAGATTAGAGGAAGGCTAATTGTGATGTTAGTTCATCTTCATTAATAGTATCAATAAGGTCTGAGGGGTGCTTTTGTGCTTCTAGAGGCAGAGACATGTTACATGGACAGAAAGAAATGGTTTATCAGCTTATGGACTGCTGAAAGTAGAGGTGGTTTTCCAACCACCTCCTGTTCTCCATTGGCTGTGATCACAGGACAGGGGCAGGAGAGCTGCAGCCATGTAGCTGCACTGGCTGGCTGCAAGGAGTCTCTGGGGAGCACCCAGAAAGCTTCCTCTGGTACCTAAGGGTTTGGACAGTTGACCAGGTGAAGAACAGACAAGAAGGGATCCCCAGATCCCCACCAGTGCTAGCCACTCTGATAAATGAGGGTGAATTCTATTCTCAAATGTTTTCCAAAACCAGGTGATATCTCCCTCTGGGGCACACCTCAAGCTGTCTCTCTTCACTGAAGTAAATAAGCAGTTTGTTTCTTCAGTCAGGAAAACCTGCCCTAGAGCTTTGGTTGTCAGGGGAATGCAAAATGAACCTACCCTTGGCTCCTAGAACAAAAGGAGTGTAGTCCTTAGTTGTCAGGGGAAAACAAATCAAGAAAAACCTCAGGTTCTTGCTTTGGGGTTAAAACAAACCAAGAGCCATCTTTGCTGTGGGCTGGCTGTGGTAGTCACCATTTGGAAAAGTTAGACTTCACCCACACTTACCACATGGCAAGAATTATTTTCCCTATGTTCACACAGACATCTCTGTCTGTCAGGTGGGATGTGGCCACATGGTGACTTCTGAATTGTGACCAGCACTGCTGTGTGCCTCAGCCCAGCATAGGCTATGGCCCTTTCTGATTGTTTGGTGTTAGGAGGCCAGGGCTGATTCAGTTTCTCCCTCCTGGGGGGACAAAAATAGAAAAGGAGGAATGCAAGACTGTTTTAATAATGTTTCTTTTGAGAGAGGCTATGAGTGGCTTTTGCAGGACTTAGTATTTTTTAGACTGTAGACCTCACCTACCTGAGTGGCCTAGTAACAGTTTTCATGATTAATTTGCTCTATCTTCTGTCTTTGAACTGAGATCTTCTTTCTCACTGCTGAATTGTGCTCATCTGGTGAACAGAACAGTTTCTGTAGTCCTAACAGAAAGTCAAAAATTTTTTTTGCCTCCTGGCCTCTCAGCACTCCTTGAGATGTTTTGCCTCTGAATCCTTGCTCAGGGTTCTCCCTGGCACTGTGGAGGGAGGGTCTGGCTGCCTGGCCTCAAGCTGTTGTAGCACCTGGCTCTGTGTGTGTGCTGAAAGCCAGCACTGTTAAGTGTGGCATTCAATCTTCCCACAGAGGCAGCACATCTGTCCCTATCCCATCTTTTCTCTTTGCAAGGGAGAAGCACCTTTGTCCCTCAGAGCAGCTGTACTGGGAGGGGTTTCTGAGTGGTTCAATGTGTGAAAAGGATCCAGATCACTTCTCTTGCTTTCCCTATCACAGCATTTTGGCGAGAATCCATCAGATTTCCAGTGACTCTAAGAATCTCTTGGGGAAATCTTGCAGCACTGTAATGCAAAGGAATCATCAATACAGGTAAAGGATATAATGCAGTGAAGAGTCTTTACTTTGATAACTTTGAGAGCTGGAACTTGAAGCCTTTCAGAATGCTCTTACAAAATTGCAATTGCTTTTGTATTTATAGCTGGTGGTTTTGTGATGTCTTCTCTCTACCTCATATAATGTTGTACAGGATGTTTCTTATGTTTAAGGAGAGAACTATATGCCATGCTATGGGTAGAGTGGTGAAATGGCCTTTTTCCACAGGCCATCAAGTGAGCTCTGCTCTTCACAGCAAAACAAGGCATGCAGTTAGGAGTTAGAGTCCAGAGCCACACTTTTCATCTGTTCAGCTTCAAGGGATCTTAAAGACCCCTTCAATATGAGAAAATAATATATCAAACTAAATGCTCAGGGGAAAAATATATAGCAATAAGGGGGTGATTTCCTATGACTAGATACATTGTTTCTACTGCAGAAGCATGGCTCTATTTTTGGTATCTGAGTGTTTATCTGCCAGAACCTAAACATGCACTTCTGCCACCCTTTTGTAGTGTTGTTTTTTTTTTTTTCCCCCTCCCTCTACTGTAGAACAAGTTAGGAGCTGAGTAAGCTGTGTTGTGGAAAAACACATTGCAGGAAGTGGTATTTACCCTTTGATCTTTAGGTCCTTCCTCTGCTGTGATATACAGTAACTTGTTTTGTCTTTGCTCAGGGAACAGGCTTTCTCATTTAGTTTTATGGCAATGGCTCATTGCTGTTAGAGGAGTCTTTACTGGCTTTCATAAAATAAGGGAAGAAAGGCCATGTTTTCCACTTATTTTACAACTTTCCATACTGTCTGGAGACCAAGGAATTTTGAATTATATATTTGTTTGATTGCAAGGTATTCATTGCACTGAATTGGCTGCTACTGTCTTGACTTTGAAGTGTCACTCCATGCACAGCCCTATTAAACTCAAAAGAAGCCATTGTAGAATGACTTGGCTAAATCAAAGTAAAAGTTTGCACCACTTATCCCAGAATAGAGTATTTATATACCCAGTTAAATGGTTGGAGAGCAATGTAGTATCCACTGAGGCTGCATATTCACCTCCAAGTGTATTACACTAAATTCTTTGTATTGACATAGCCAGGGATGCTATTCAGTATCAGCAAGGGGATCAGAATCTGGACTGCATATATTAATGCATGGTGATTAAGGGGAGAAGCTGAAACCAGTGTGGGGAGTTGATACATGCCTCTAGCACATGCTTGAAGCCTTTCCATTTAACTGTAAGAAAGAGAGGACCATGTCACATTTCTCTATGTAGATTTGAAGATCTTTGTAGATACTGAATCCTTCTGGGATGCTGCCAGGATAGGATTTGCTTTCTCTGCCTTTTCTCTGTGTTTCTTTAACTCCACCTGCCTTTTGTTATGTTGGAGGCATGCACTGATAGAGTTACGGCCTCAGCCTCCTCCTGGCAGAGTCCAAATTCTATTCCAAACTGCCTCTGCTGCCTTGGAAATGCCAGATCAGTATGCTGAGGCACTTAATTGTTGGCAATGGCCTTATGGACACCAAAGGAGTCTCAAGGTGATGTCTGTTATGGGTTAGTGCTCAAAACACATATGTGAGTATCTCCCAGGCACTCAACGGACAAGGGCCTTCAAAAGTCAAGTGGGAATTGGTGGGGCAAGCATAATTTGCTTTTAGCTCTTTTTCAACCCTTACTAACAACTTAAAATTAATAGAAAAGTGGAGTTCGGGGTGTAAAGTTGCAGAAGGAGAAATAAAAATTGAGTGAAGTTTGTGGAAAAGTTCTATACCTTTCATCATAGTTATAAGCCTTTGTATTTGCATCTTTAAGGACTTTTAGACACTTTTACTATGGTAGTGTTTATGGAATGTAAAGAGTATAATAATGAATGGAGCACTGACAAAGATGTAGGGGTAGATTTTTTTCCCAGACTGACTGTTGTAAAAGCTGTAGGCAAGCATATGTTTGAGAATTTCATACTGGTTTACTATTTTATAATGCCACTTAAAAATGCAATGGATAAAATTTTATTTTTGATCCAGAATTATGTTCATATGTAAATACAACTTTTGTACAGAAAGAAACAAATATCAAATCAGTCAAAATGTCTCTTTACATAAATTTTCCATGTTTTGATTGCTTTATGTTCTAGCCCTGATGATCTTTAATCTCAAAGATCTACAGTCATGCAACTGCTTTCTTTTTTAATAACTTACACTTGAATTTTTCTAAGGAAAAAAGGCTCTTTATACAGCTGTATGCTTTCATGAGGAATTAATGACTTGATAAACATTAGACTGCTATTGTTTATTCAAATGTAGTCAGCTCCCTGAAAAGAAGGCCAGGTCGCATAGTGTGTGCATGATTTAGTGCAAGAAAAGGAAAATATGTTTTTTGTAGGAAAACAAAAAGTAGATCCACAGCATAAACACCAGTAATTTCGTACATGGAAAAATTCTCTTCCCTTAGAGAACTCCCTGCTCCTCAATCACAGTTCTCTTTTCTTTTGGCAAAGAATGGCAAAGAATTAAGTCCAAGTAGTTAAGTGAAGTTTCCTCTAGCTGTTCATGGGTCTCTAAATCTATTAACAAATTTTGTCTATTAAAAGATACTGAAATAACAGTAAAGGCTAATAGAAATGGTCATACCTTGGCTACTGAAGTTACTTTTTGTTTTCAAACACTATGCCTGATGGTCACCATTTATTTTGTGTGGGAATCTTGAAGGCAAGGAAGAAGAGTTTTAGCCATGAGGCAGTAAAGCACTTAATGTGCAACAGTTTGGTTGATTGCCTGTGGAAGGCAATCAACTAATCTTTTTTTCCTAAGAGTTCAGGAGGTGATTCTGAAATTCACATTTTTAGGAATGTCTTTATGAGGAGTCATGATAGAAACAAAATGACAGCCAAGGATTGCAAATATATTCCTTGAGGTTGTTTGTGAAAACCTCCTCCAGGGCCCCAGTTTTTGGTATAGATTTTATTTATGTGGGCTGCTGTTTGGGGACATGGTGTGCAGTGTTCTGTGCCCTACAAATTGCTACTTCTTTCCAAGTTTCAAATGTTTCTGTTTTAGCTCTAGATGCCGAAGCATTTGGGTAATGTGTGCATTTGAACATTTTGCACCCAGTAGTTAACATACACCTGGGAAAGGGCTGACTCCAGCCTAGGGTATATTGCCCCAAGAATGCGATTTTGTCTAGGGGTCAAAACCTGTCAGTTCTGTCTGACTCTGTGGAACTAGGGAAGAGCTGCTGTCTGGGGGAGAGGTGAAGCAATGGGAGTATAGAGATAGATGCCTTTGGGATTCCTCAGCCTGGTTTGCTGCTGCAGTCTCCAGGGCAGCAGCGGAGGGTGAAGATGGAAGCAGGCACGGAGCAATAATAGCAGCAGCATCTTTGCTTCTTATCACACAGGGATGTTTTCTGCTGTTATTGCAACTTTGCCAGCCCCAGGAAGCCACTGTCTGCTTTGTGGCTACAGCTGGCCAAAGCTGGCATCAGGAGATGCTATCATGTCAATCTGGGATTTATAGTTTTTGTAGAGCCAGAACTGGGGTTGTCTCAGAATGGGTTGGATTGGAAGGGACCATAGCAGGTCACCTGGTCCAATGGCCCTGCTCAAGTGGGGTTATCCTTGAGCCCAGGGCACAGGATTTCCTCCAGACAGTTCTGAAATATGCCCAGTGAGGGAGACTCTATACCCTCTTCCAGTCCTTGGTCCTCTGTTCCTCTTTATGCAAACTTACAATAGTAATTATCCTATAATGAGCTGAGTTACTAAATGAGTCTAGCATCAGTTATTGTAGTAATTAATGGGCCTAACTGAAGTGGATAATTCTGTTGTGTATTCCATTCCCTATGGAATGGGTTAGTCTGCAGTCTTGCAACAGCAGATGTATTTTAACTTTGACCTAGAACAAGTTGTCAGGAGTTGACTCTAAAATGTAACACAAAGCTCACAACAACTGAAAGTTTGCTAAAGAGTTCAGTGGTCAGTGGGTCTTGCCAACATTATCCATATCTTCTTCTTTTGCTGGTGCCAATGGCAGAGTTTCCATTGTGTGGGAGAAAGCCAGAGTGGTCCTCCAGCATGAATAATGCTTAAGCAATAGGGACATTTAATTTAGTCACGCCTTTTTTTTGGTTTTGGTGCTTTTTTTGGTGTGAGAGTAAAACTTCTTTTCAGACAATTCCAGTTATTGTTGTCATCCTCTTCTGCTTTGAAAATAAGCAACATATGAAACAGCTTGAAGTATCAAATATACATAGAAATGTTTTCTAATAAAGCAGCCTGATTATGGATGTGACTGAGGAGCAGTATGGTTGAAAAGTCAAATGTATAACTTTGAGAGCAGAGGGGTCCCAGGGCATGTGATTTTTTTTTTTTTTT